>JAGWCC010001216.1:0-44192 GCA_022651775.1 Drusus annulatus | reverse complement strand
TATTACACTGAAATATGTCAGATTGGATAAACATATATAAATAACAAGTATGTGAAATGTTACCAAAAAGGTATTGTACTGTAGGAATACAAAAAAAATGTGTTGACGCAATTTTTTTCCAAAATATCTTGTGGCAGCCTCCATAGCACAATTAAATAATATATTTTTGTAGAAAGCAATCACTTTTTGGTTTGACTTATTAATGCAAATGAAATAATAACTTTATATAAGACCACATATTTTATTTAAATTTATATGACCGACCGGTTTCGTTTAACCTATGCATAATAATCTAATACAAAGTTATTCCTTCATTTTCATCAATTAAATAATCATTTGAACTGAGTCGGTAGGTCGCGGGTTTAGATCCGGCGTTGGGCAAGATATTGAAGTTTTTATGAAATGTATATTTTTAAATGTGTGTTACCTTTATATATATTTGCTTGTTTGCCGTCAATAAAACATTAGACTGTTGTAACAACCTGGGTCGTTTGTAAAACTATGAGGAATGAATTGCAACAAATAACCAGAATATCCTCCAAACTAACTATAAAAATCATAAAATAAGTCATACGTAGTTTTCATAATAACATTAAAAAATATCTCATTTCGTCCAAAACTGTATGTTCGGCGAGCGAAAGTTTCTAACACAATAATTAAGGTACAATGACCTATTCAATTTATTTCCGGCAACAAATTTTCATTTGCCACTTCAAAAAATGGTGTTCGGCCACCGAAATGTTAATATTAAGATTTTAATACAAAACCTTAAATTCAACACAGCGGTGTATGCCTTCTGCCGCATGTAAACTGAGTGAAGGATGTATACAAATAGCTTCCAATTCGTTTGGTACACATTAGCAAACAAAAAAAAACTTCTTAAAGAAACGTTTGGTTGAAGGGATTACAAATTATGTTTTTGGAACAAAACAATTGAATCAAAAAGGCCCTCCTTTACTACAAGAGGTAATTTGTGTAATAAATTTATTAAATTTGTTTGATGCAAAATTTGTGTTCATAATTTATTTTTTAATGAATCAAAATATTATATACCTAAATAATAACGTTATATTCTACGAGTTGTTTACGGTGAACTGTCATCAAAGCAAATATTGAATAAGCTTCGTTATAAAATGAAATTTTTGGTTGATTTCTGAATGGCGATCGGAGAAGTGGAAGAATCAGTGGGAAAAGGTCAGAAGAGGGCAAATATGGAATTATCTCCTTACCGATCTCTTCATAACCGCTTTGAGTTTTATAAATCGACTATTTCACAAATATTGTTTAGTTAGATACATAAATTATTTGTAAAACGAATGATGAATCTTTTTTGGCAAATGACGTCAAAGGAAGTGATTCTTAAAATAGATATTTAAGCTCCGAGGATTCGGCAAATTCAGTGAGCAATCTAATCGAAAACATGGATAAGCAAAACAGGAAGTTCAGTGACGTAGGATTAACTGTCAGGTGAACTTTTCTTTGGCCTCATTATTCAATAACGTGCCTACACCATGGGACGTTTCTTGCACATTTTATAATTTTCTTTATTTATCTATTCCTTTTCTGTAGTTTTTACATGTTTTTTTATGTGAATTGCAAGAAGCAACCTAATTATTTTAATGTTGCAAGGCGAAAGGAAATGGATAAAGGATAGGGAGTTGATATGGTTGTAAAGTAGCTAAGTATGTGCACATGTTGTTACCATACATCAGTTGGGTGCAGTATGTTTTTTAACGATTTATTTAAACAATAATATTATTCCAACGAAAAGGGTTTTTTGTGGTCAAATTTTGTATCATACATGTATGCATAATTTACAAGTTAAATCATCAGTATTTTACTTGTAAGTCTAGTAAACACACAATGTTTCTAGCCATAAGATTTTTTTGTACAGTGCAGAACGATTCGAATTCGGTTAAGGAAAAAAAATAAAGAAGTTTTTAAAGTTTTACGAAATATGGGCTTGATAAAAATGACGGTATCTAAAAGGGTTTCGGTAGCTCAATTGGCAGCGACGTTACCCCCGGATATAGTAGAGGTTCGGAGTTCAAGTCTCGATCACAATCTAATATATTTCATCGCCGTCTTCTTCTGTTTCATATTAAAAATTATTGATATTCTTTGAATAATTAAGTAAAATATTTTATTGTTCATTCACGAAGCTATATAAATTCGACACATCGTTCTTCATATGAACCAAACGTAGATAATTTACAAATCTTTTAATGCTCTCCATTCGGTAATGAATTTGCCCTGAATTTATTACCTTCCCTTTCGACGTACGCCCGTCTACCTTAGAGTACGAGAACCTTTGTTTATGTTTAATAAGATCAGTGGTAGGAAGTTCATATTACAACGTACATATCACAATTCTTTTTGTAATAAGAAAAACAACTAATCGGTTGCTAAAGCAACAACTAAACATTAAGATAGAGGAATTTAAGCATGAGCTAAATTTATTCAGAAATTCTTCAGTGATAACTTTATTTTAACTGTGACTTATCAGACTATAAACGTGTTTCCTTGTAGATATGTTCGAAGCCTGTGTAATGGTGAAGCTGGGCTCACTGGTATCCTGAAACAAGGGTTCGGCAGGTAGGAAATTAAAGGTAAACATGAAAGAGCTCACGGGTTCACGAATAAGATTTATGAGGGTGTTTTTTTCTTTCAACCCATTTCTATCTATTCCATAGAATTAATTAATTGGAAAAGCTATTTACCGTATAAACCGGGTTTATTTTCTATTTTAAAAAGTACACCGTAGCTTTACTGGTCTATAGCACCATCGTTTGATATGGAGGCTTGGAATTAATAAAAAAAACACACAACTTTTGGAATTTTTTGTTTTGGTTTCATAAATTTTATTTATTTCAGTTGTTCTATTTTAAAACACAAAGCCATCTCCAATTGATGAATGTTTAACCGCATATGGAAACATGGAAAGAAATGTTAAGGGAAAGAGGAATTAACGAATGTATCTAAATATATGGATCTGATTAGCAAACAAAGCCACTTTAAGCAATATTTCGACTATGATAAATGATCTCCGGCAGCAGTTGCATGGGCGTGGATTTCAAAGTGCGCGCGACCTTGCGCGGCGGTGAGGTGTGGCGACCTGTATGTTTCCTCTGAGGTACTCTTGGGAATATTGACCGTTGCCATACATTTGTCTTAAATAAATATGTTGATTGTTTGTCATGGCACTGGGAACTGCACTTTTGACAATATGCCCAATCTATACCCGTGTGACATGGAAAAAACTTTTCTTTAATTTAATTTTGTTAAATACCTGTTCACTTTATTTCTTTATTTATTTCTTTAGAATTAATACTTATTTGTTACTTTGTATTATGGTTAACTCTAAATATTTACAAGAATTCCAGTTTTTTATTTTTTTTTATTTAGTTGTTTTAAATATTTTTTAATTTGCATATTTTTAAAATGTACTGAAGATAACAAATTAGTGATGAAGCTAGTAAGGAGCAAAAAAATTTATGAAGAAAAATAAATGTATTAAAATGTAAGAAAACAAAGTGAATGAAACCTTTTTGTAAAATATCCTCAGATGGGCAGAAAATTTTCACAGCTTACAAGACGTAGTTTTCTGGAATTGGAACCCTGCTTGTAGTTCAAAAATATATGAAAAATTTTACTATTAAGGTAAGTTATTTTTATTTTTTATTGTTCTTCAAAAAATCATCAACGCGTGAACTACAATTACGTTGTTTGGCAACATGATTTTAAATACAATGGAAATACAAAATAAAATACAATACAATGGAAATACAGTTTATCTTATAAATTACATAATATTATAATTCATATATCTTTAGAAATTGATACACAACTACACCATACCATGATGTACTGTGCAGCATAATATAGTACAGCATAGTATATAAGCGCCTAATATAAGGTATTTCTAATTATAAGTCATTTTTTAAACCATA
Source organism: Drusus annulatus (assembly GCA_022651775.1). NCBI lineage: Eukaryota > Metazoa > Arthropoda > Insecta > Trichoptera > Limnephilidae > Drusus > Drusus annulatus. Next base: position 40,242 of record JAGWCC010001216.1, on the reverse strand, counting down.
TTTCTGACTCGTTCTCATTGTTAACAATTTTTTTTTTTTTAATGTTGATAGGTAACATGTTGAGTATTTGATTAATTAATTAATTTACTAAAATAATTATTAAAATACACACGTTGGGTGAGATAACCAGTTTTTTTTTTTAATTTCTACTTGGCCTAGTTAGATAACTAATATAAATCTAAAAAAAATGCTTCAAATTAGTAATATTCTATTTGTGCCCCCAAAATGGAGATTTCTGGGTAATCATTTACGTAATGGTATACTTTTTGTCTGACTTCCTGGTTAAATAACCCATACGAAAATATAACGCGTTAAATTATAATTAGTTCGAATGGAAGACTTGGTAGATTTTTATTATATTGATTCTGCAAATGCACTGAACAGAATCCAGCTCAACTTCGGCGATTACATTTTAAGTCTGTAAAGCTACAGGGACTGTACAATTCTCAAAGGAATTCAAACTTAATGGGAACAGTGGGTACAGGCTGTTTCAAAAGTCGAAAGAGGTTTCTAGAATACGTCTATTCATTTAGGTGAAGCTCAAAATTCATAATTAAAAATATATCGATATAAAGATATGGAAATGTGCATATTCAAAATAACGAAAACCTTATTTTATTTCCTATTACTCATATGGCTATCGAATATAAAATAAGCCCTAATTTGATTTTATGGCACTTATTCGGTGATCTTTAAACGCCAGTTGTCGGTCTGTAAGCTTTTCATCATTTAATGAAAACGAAATAATTACTTTGTATAAGACCGCAGATTTTATTTTAATTTTTATGATTGACTAGTTTCGCTTAGCCTAAGCGTCATCAGGGTACAAAATAAAACTAAATACTGATGATTCTTAGTCAAAACGAAACCGGTCGGTCATAAAAAAATAAATTAAATCGGTTGTCTTATAAAAAAATTTTCATTGAATATGTTAAACCTCAAAGTGATCGCTTTCTAAGAAAATATTTGTATATATATTTTTTCAATTGGCTTTAAGAATTTTGATCAAGCTGTAATGCTAAACGGTTGTTAATAATTTATTAAAAGGCTGAAACTGGCCGAGAATCGGCGGTTAACATGGGCCGATCTCATGTTAAAAATTGCGAAAAACTGACCTTAATCTTCAATTTGATCGTCAATAAAATATAAAGGGGGTACAAACAGCCAAACCCAAGAAGACGAAAGAAAGTTAAATCAAATGACCTCAAATGTAAAAAACGATTTTTGAAACAGCTGTCTTAAAATCTGTAATATAAAGCAGAGATTAAAAGTAATAATTATTTTAAAAATCAGTTGTTCAAAAAAACCCAAAAATAGTTCATCTTTTTGATGTTGTATAACAGCCTCGTTACCAAAAAGAACTGAATGTTTGTTGAAAAGAAAAAAATCCAGAAATTTTAATAATTTAAAACTACTAAGACAACCTGTAACTATACTAACTTGCTTAATTCAATTACAGCGTTTCAATTTCAACACTTTGATTATTTGATTGCAGTAATGCAACGAAACCTTCCACGAGGCTTTAATCAAATCACTCAAGCTTAAGTAATTTAGTTTTGATGATTTATGGAACAATAACTATTGTACACAATATGTGTTATAGGTATGGCAGCGGATTTTGAGTCGAACACAGCACAACCACAGATGTATTGCTTGCATACAGCATGGTTCAAACTTGTTTTCCGATTTCGGGAAAGAAAATTCCAGCGAAATTAATAAAAACATATGAAAGAAGAAACATTTTGTTATTTCAATTATTCAATTAATTTAATTAATATAAAGATTTACTGTACGAATTTTTCGAATATTCAAAATATAAGGGCATACATTATTCATTCCATTTTCGCTAATAAGGGACAACAAGACAAAAGGCTGCTTCAAAGTGACTTTTACCGAGTACATCGCTGCCGGAAGTCTGTACATAAGCAATAATTCACATAATCCCATGTATTCGTTGTTCGCATCAATTTTAATTGCGTGACCTATAAACTCATAAAAGGGACATAAAACATGTTCGAAATGCGGTATGAAATGCAAACTACAAAAATGCGTCTATGGATATGAAAACAAACACATAAATCTAACCCGCCTTGGTGAAATTAATTCGATGGAACCAATTGCACGAATGATATTTCACGACCCAATGTAACGGACAAATTTATAATGTAAGCTCGTTAGAATATTATTATTCCATGGTGGGCTGTTCATATAGCGAAATTTATTTTTTCAGTTGAATGGAAAAAGAAAACAAAAGCGGTTAAAGGCAAAACGTAAAGTGACAATGCACAAAGTTTAAAAGCATGTCGAAGCACAGACATTGACATTGTAGCACAAAATGTTCAACCTTCCCTAAATTCATATTATTTTAAAATAATACACAGTAAAACTAAACACCACTATCTTGTAAATTAATATTTTAAATCAAAATAAAATAGTGTCAGTTCAAAATACTAAATAACATATTAAGCGTAAAATTTATTACTAAGCACGGGAAATACCATCGACGGGAATATTTCACCAATATACATATCGACTGTATACTATACCATACATTCCATTTTTTTGCCCGGAAACTTAGTTCCGCTGGTTTACACCACTGTCACATTTTAAACTCTCGCAAATCGATGATTAGCGCCATTACAATTTTTTTACCGCCACCACTTCAAATAATCACCCACGTTAACCACCGATTCTCGGCCCGTTCCAGCATTTGATCGAATTATGTTGTAAAGGCCTAAATGTCCTTTCCAAAAAATGTGGAATAACGCCTTTCACCTGAATACAGTCGATATGTATCTATTCAAAACATGATACAAAATAAAACAATACAATACTCTTGTTCGTACATAACATTATGTAAGTAAAGAGTTAAGTTTGTTTGAAAAGCCCAAAAGTTTTTTATTGTCTAAATTTGACTTATTAGGTTTAGAACAGAAGCTTGAAAAAAAGCACAGATATGTTAGTTCAGTGTACAACAGATTACATGGAGCATATTGCGTTACTCTTTCACATAATTACTATTCTTTACAAACGATTCGAAATTTTTCGTTCATAAATGGTAAAATAGTCATTGACTTAACTCAACAGAATGAAAATTCAGAACGATTTCATCTAATTGATTGATATTATTTTCTGTTGTTCGAAATACACAAGAAATAACGTTCAATAAAACCTGTACATATTCGTTCTCGTGATATTGGGTATAACTACGGTATTATTGTAGACGTTATACGAAAAGCATTACCAAAGAAATATTCTCATGGTCCAAGATTACATTTTATTACAATGACAACAGAGCAATTGCTACCTACTTATAGGTATTTTCTCGATGTTACAATGTCAAATCCACAAATAATTTTAAAAACACGCAAGTAATTATGAAATTCAGTAAAAAAAACATATGTCTGTACTTGCTGTAAAACTCATATGCAAGTAAAAACAAAGGCCCTTTCGATAAAAGTTCAAATGTTTGAAAAGTAACTTATTAAGCCAGGACGGGCAGAAAGTTACCAAAAGATCTGGCCTAAACAATAAAGTTGGATAATAAGGAGGGAAGCTCTGCTTACTACTCTCATTTCAATTAGAAACTTGGTTCTGCAACTCGGGTGAAGGCACATTTGGGGATGGTGGCAAAAGAGCAGTTTTTCATATATCGCTTAATGAGCTCAAATGAATCATTATACGCGAGAAATAATTACACTTATTTGTTATTGGCATTTTTATTGACCTTATGATTAAAGTACTGTTTTCAAATATTTAACTGTGTAACTCTTTTTAAGCTGGTTTCCTTGAAATGTCAAATATTCAATATAAAATATAAACATTATTGGTTGCTTACTACTTCTCATATTTATCATAAATAAAGTATTTGTGAATAAACGAGCTTTGTGGCTATTCATTCAAGTTCACAATCAAATTTGGTTATAAATCAAAGAACAACAAGATACAAGGGAAATATTTTTTATTCAAAGAGTTGTGCCTTTTAAACGACTCTCATTTCGAAAACAATTAAATATCACATTCGCAGATGCCAGAGTGCTACATCACCTCACCATCAACAAAACGCTTTAGGTTAAATGAAATCTTGAAAAAAAATCATTACATAGGCTTTGAGTTGAGAAAAAAACTCCCTTTAATGAGATAGCTAAAAAGATGGCCGTAATATATACACGACGTTCGACCTTTACTGCGCTACCTACCTACCGACTTCACCTGGGCCTCGCGATGGAGATTTTCTGGCTACTTTTTTACATTCGTAAAGTACTTCCTTCCTGCAGTTTCCCACGTCCCTAACAAAGGACGTACTTAGAATTACGAGGATTCCACTAAAATATTTCCGGGCAGAAATGTTGAAAGATTAAAAAGCCATTTATCGTTTTTAAAAAATAAAATAAACGCTCCAAACGTAGAAAATAAAAACAAGCTTTAAAGATGGCATCTTATCGATTCGGGTGCTTAAGCTAGAAGGAATTGTTTTATGGTTGACAAACAAATAATTTGTTTAATGTTTGAAAAACATTTTCGGCGACATTAGCGAAAGAGCGGTGAGATTCTAGACTCTAGGGTAAGTGTGTCAAATTTTGTTATTGAATCACTGTAACTTTGTGTACTACTGAAAAGTACCGCTACTGAAAAGAGGTATCCGTTTAAAAAAATTGTTATGTATAATATCATCTGATATACAATCTAGACCTCCTGGAATGCTAGAAGTTGTTTGTGCCAAACTTGTGTATTGTAAATGGACACAGTCTGTATTACACAAAAAAATAATAATAATGTTCCATCATACCATGTTCCATACTTCTCAGTGTTTCATACTACTTATTACTCAGTGTTCCATACTCATTTTCATAAAATAAACTGATTTGTTCATGTACAAAATTCAAGTATTTTTATCAAAGTGTACCATATGTGCTCTTTGTAATAGCGGGAAACATTTTCTTAGTATCGCCGTGGTGATATCGTTTTAAAATGATATTATTCCTGCATGAAACAATGTTACCTATCAGTAATATCGCCTGAAATGGTTAGCCAGATGCGTCCCAACATACCTCTTCCCCCGTTTTCCCAATTACTTCCGCCTGACAATATTCCCCAATTAGGGGTGCTAGTTGCCACCAATATCGAGGCGTTAATATGCAGACTACCGTTCAGAGCAACTCGAATGCATTGGATGGGATGATATTCGATTATGTTATGGGAAATATGTTTTCGGTCGATCGAAACGGATGCTACTCTGCAAGGGGCGATGGTGCGTTCACTTTGAAGCGCTGCGGGGAATGTGCAACTTTGACATGGAAATAATTTAAACGTTGGTCAAATTTCAAGTATCGCCGTACTAAATGTTATTACATACGCGCGCAACGCCTGACATATAATCTAGACACGAATTATTTTCTGTCAAGACTCCACCGTTAGCACCATCTACCGACTTCCTTCCAGTTATTTCGCGGGTGATATTTTTTTTCTTCTTATCTTCCGATAACGCAAATAGTTATGATTTTTTTCCATTAAAAAACACTTTCAAGATATGTTTTATAAATCATCAACATTCATTTAGATATTCAAAGTGTTATGAAATTGTCAGAATTTCGTCAACAATTCCACTAAGATAGACTTTGGTGCTTTTTCTTGAACATCGTAGTGTTTTCAAAATCAGACCCATATTATTTCGAAAAAGTTATTCCTCTCCTTATTAATTAATATCTACACTAAAAGTGATCTACCCTTCCTGGGGGACTCTGTTTGTTGGGGCGGTTTAAGAATCTTCCTTACGCTTAAATTGGCACACTGTAGGTAGTCAAGGAAACCTATCATTTTATTCGCACTAATATATATGTAATTAACGGAGTAAAACTTGTAAAACCACATTTCAAATTAAATAAAGGAAACAGGAAGCTATGAAACTAACTAATTATATTAACTGAAAAGCATATTAGGCACTTAAATTTGAGTTTAATTTAGTTAATGTTATGTGCCTAAATACTATTTTAAACATACTGAAACGAGAATAGTAGGGACTAAACTCACTATTGAATTATATTTCACGCACACAGAGTAGGAGTAGATTAAGCAAATGAAATTGAAAGATAAATGTTGTGTAAATTTATATAAAAACACATAAGCACACATAACATACCCCTATAATAATGTTTTATGGGAGATGTGAGCATAGCATTGACTATAGTTGTATCTAAATAGTGGTAGAATGGAAATACGTAAGGATGGTGAGATCAGCTATAGTGAATATTTACTGTAAGGGGGAAGCAAATTCCGTGAAACTACTACTACTCACTACTACGTTACAGCTATAATTAGTTGAATTGTTCGATGAAATTATGAAACAATATACTAGACAAAACTTGTCAGAAATCTGAAAAAATTCAACGCATTAAATTTGTGTAAAAGGATTTTGTTTAGACTTCATAGGACCGTGAAATTTGCTAGAGGTTACTTTCTACTCTCACGTTATGTTCTATTGCTTAATAAAGGGAAATACACCCGTACTGAGTTTCTGATGTTTTGGCATTATGTTTAATTTAAATACCGCACAAAAATTCCACTGCTCCGAACTAATAGGGCGCTATGTCACACGCAGTTGGGTAATGTTGTGAGGAGGAAGGAAATGAGGGGAGAGAGAAAAAGTTGAAGTTAAGGATGAAGTTACAAAAAAAAAAACATTTCAAGCTATGCTTTATTTTGGAATCGTAAAAAAAACAAATACATGCGAAATACAAATAAGTAGCCTATTTATTTAATTCCCGATAGACCGCCAACAGTCAATTTTAAAGTAATATAATAAGGTAGAGGTTGATATACTTATCTCTGGAGGGGAGCAAGAGAGCAACTAACTAACGAACGGACTTTTTTCAATCAAACATACATACAGTTTACAATACAGTTATACGTATATGTGTATTCCTTTTTTAAGAATAACAGAACAGATTTTCAAATAAAATTATTTAAAATCGATGGAAAATAAAAAAGAGAAAATTAAGGTCGCATACTGAGCTAGTTTGACGGCCAGCACGGTGGAGTGGAAAGACGCTCGACTACGAATCCAGAGGTCGCGGGTTCGAACCAGGCGTGCGCAAATAAAATGTATTTAATCAATTTGTGTCATAACACATTTAATTGAAATAAAATAAAATAATGTATATTTGCGGCACGTTCCAGAGTGGAAGATACTCAAAGTATCGCCCTGGTGAAAGACCACCATTCAGAATTGAAACGTTGCTTGAAATGGCTTTAGTCGTGTTTGGTCCTTCTCCTCCTCACTAACTTCAGCCTCACAACATACCCCTATCGGGGATGCCATAGTCTCACTGGCTCTAGACGGGTGAGACTCTTGTGTGGTTTTCACGTAAAAAAAAAAAAAAAAGTGAATTATAATTTTATTTTAGATTCATGAAGAATGCATGCATAATGAGCTTCTACCAATGTGTTTTTTTTTCTGTTCAGGAAGAATGCATGCATAATGAACCTCATGAGATGTAAACAGAAATCACTTTTCAGGAAAGATGGAAGGCATAATGAGCTTTTTGCATGGTGATTTAGTTATTTTTTCGATTTTTCAACAGAACTTTATTGAATATCGTGACACTTTTAATTCTTTATGAGTAGAGGAGTATAAATTTATAAACTATCATAGAGTTGATAGTAGAAACAAATCCAATAAAGATTTTTTATGTGAATGCCGCACAAGATTCCCAATTGTCCGGAACCAGTGGGACTAGGGCATAAACATTTGAGGTGTGTTGTGAGACTAAAAGGAGTTAGGAAACGAAAGAAATAAGCAGAGTAAGGTAAGTACTTGGCTATTTTAATCTGGTAACGAAATACGGCCAAAGCAATTTCAAGCAAAATTTCTATTCTGAATCATGATCTTTCACCAGGGTGATAATGAGAGTATCTACCACTCTGGAACCATAATGAAATGAAAAAAATAAATTTAAATGAAATATACGAAACTGATATTGATATTTATAGGTTTGATTATGCTCTCAGAAGGCGAAACAGCTGTCACGCGTAAAAATAATGACATCGCAGAGCTTTTAACTAAAAATCGTTTTAAAAAAATTAAAAATAATAATTATTATTGTTTAAATAAAATTAAAAAACCTAAACATTAAAATGGAGTTCTACAAAATAAACTTTAAAACCATAAAAAAAAAATAATAATTTAAAAAAAAAAAAAATCATATTGACATATTCATTTTTTTAATGTATTTGTTAACGCCGGGTTTTGAAGTAGAGAATCTTGATCGCTTGATCATGAAGGTCGTCTTTAATAGTTAAGCGATGTCATCAAAACAACGTACGTCAGTTTTAAAATGAAAATCGTAAAAAAAGAAGTTTATTTTCAAATGTTAACGTATATGGATTTTTTTTTTAATCGTGAGCAAAATAATTTTTCGTAGCAATTGTGTATTCTTTGTTTTAAAATATATTAAAATGTTTTCTTCTGAGCCAATTTAGAATGTGCGCGGGAGGCTCATTGCCGAGAGCCCCCTTTGCCATAGTTTTTTTTTTTTTTTAAGTAAGACAAATATTCCCGGGTTACGAATAACCTGACAATATTTGAAAAACTCCTACCGCCATCATAAAAAGCGGAAGATGTTGCTTGTGCAATGATGGAGGACTTAGCCAGCAGAGGAATTGAACGCACGACGCCTGGGTGGGAATCTGACGCGTTCTCCACTCAGCTACCGACCGGTCAGTTTGAAAGAAATGTTTGGTACTCAACAACAATCATACAAATTGAGGAACAAAACATCAATTATTTGGATACTTTAGCACCAGACACATTAAATGTAAATCGTTCTCGTGCAAATGTGATGAAGTTAAGAAAATATTTAGTTATTTGAATACCGCGGGTGCAATAGTCTCGCGCTGTCCGCCGTGCTGACATAAAGCGGTGTTCCGGCTGGAGCAGCATTCGGGCCCGGCTCGTTGGGAGCGGCGGGCCGCGCCTCGTATTAACCCCGTCTTGTTCATAGGACTGCATATTAGAAACATAAAGAAAACTGAAGCGTGTCAAATAAGCAAACTCAAAGGCCTCTAAATTATTTATTTCAACGGGCCGATTCATGCTTTGTTACCGAGGACCTAAAGTTGAGCATTTTTAGCTTTTCGCAACATTTTTGCAGGCTTTTAATGTAATTACGTCACACGTAAATGCGTGAACTATATTGTTTCAATTAATCATTTTATGGTTTAAACTAACGCGTTTTTACCTGTTACTTTAAAATGTTTTTTCAATGATGGTATTAGTGATATTCGTATGAAATAAAGTTTATAACAATGAATAGAAAAACCTTATAAAAACAATCCCTCTTTTTTGTCACATTTATAAATAGGCTTGGGTTCTGTAAATGTGTTTTTAGATTCAATAGTTGATCTTACAAAAGTGGCCTTTCAGCTGTCGTATGAACGCAAAAAATAAAACTTTTACCTCGGAAAACTTACAACAGATTGGTTATAATGAATTTCTGTTATTGTATTTGGGAAGAATTCGTGGAAAAATTTCCAGAAAAACCACAACTACAATATACAACTCCATTATTGCTCAACATTTGTATTACTATTCAACGATTCTTTTTTTGTGTAACGACAGAGAACAAAACAGGTTTCAAATTATCCAAAATAGAGCAATGAGAATTATACTTAGGCGAAATAGATACTCGAAAGTAACTAAAATGTAAGAGGAACTAAATTGGCTAACAGTAAAACAGATGCGTACATTAAACACATTGATGTTTGTACATAAAATGTAGAACAACTTCTTACCAAACTATTTTTCTGACAAATTTATCTACAATGTTGATATTCACAAATATAATACAAGGGCATGCAAAGAAATTAGACTACCAGAAAAGAATAAAGCCAACACACAAAATAGCTTACCATATAAAGGGATGAAATCTTATAATGCGTTACCGGAAACCATCAAAATTATGCCATATTTATATCAATAAATTCAAAATAGCCTGTAAAATTATTTGAAATGCATATAAATCAAAATAATAGGCAAGATAAAATGAAATAATTAGCTACTTATAAACTTGAATGTACAAAGTAACTAATATAAAATAAATAAAAATAATAATATTTTCGTGGAAAGCAATCACTTTGTGGTTTGACATATTATATTTAAAGAAATGAAAAAATTACTTTGTATAAGACACCGGATATTATTCAATTTTTTTATTATCGACTGTTTGGTTTAATTTTGTATCCTGATGATTCTTAAGCTAAGCGAAACCAATCGGTCATAAAAATTAATATAACATCCGTGGTCTTAAACAAAATCATTTATTTTGATTTAATAATACTGAAAACATAATTGTAAACATTAAACTGAAAGCAATATTGAAATGAGGAACACTTTATTACACTCAAATTTAGATGTAAAAAAAAGATGGCAAAAACTTCAAAACATCACCACCGTTAACTTTTCAAAATATTTCATAACGGGTTTCAGTCACTATCACGAATTCATGAAAGTCCAGAAATATGGAAACCTAACCCTTCCAGAAAAAACAATGTTTTATAAAACTATTTTTTTTTTAATAAAGTCGAAAACTTTTTGAAATCCTCACGGCTCTTTTTTGAAAATACTTCATCACGAATTACGGTCACTTTTATGAAACCATGAAAATATGATCGCGTTCGGCGTAAAAATACCCGTCCCCGCGGCCTGGAAGCGTTACTGAGCGTGACCCACCCTGTCGGCCGGGAAAGGTTCGCCAGGGTGGCCCTATAAAAGCAGGGGTTGATGGTCCGTACTTCGAAGACAAAACGTGTGTAAAGATAATTGAAGAACTTCGTGATTTCCCCGCGCGCGGAAGGACAAGGATAATATGCCTGTTTTTTATCCAAGCTAAATAAAATATGGGTGAAAATTCATTATTATTGTGCTGCGAATTACTGTTATACTGTAATAACTTATTTTATTGCCTGGTTTCACTCGAGCTTTTGTTTAAAGATAATACAATAAAATGGTGTCGTTATTTTTTGGATTTTTGAAGCTTCATATATCATAGTGAAATGACACTGTGCGATGAATAGTTGCGTTCTTATAAAAAGTCTATTACAGAAACGGACGGTCGAAGTTTCATGACGTTCGATAGTTTTGCTGGTTCAGCAGACGTTATATATATATATTTTTTTATATTTAAGATTTAATAAAAATGTTATAGTTTTGGTAAAAGTGTGGTTGCTTAGAAAATATAAGAAAGTGCAAAAGTTTTTGAGAAAAATCATTTTATTTTATAAGAACCATGATGTTCGGATAGTACTACCTGAAACTACGACGGTATAACAGCCCTTTGTGTTTATAGGATAAGTTTACTACTACTCGCTGTACATAACATCCCAACATTACATATTGACCTAACGGCTACTGGATACGTAATAACATGTATTCTGAAAATGCATCACCATCAATTATAAACCTGAAAAACATCATTATTTCTAATTTTGAAACTGTTAATTCGTGGTGGAATTCCATTTTAATGATTTAATAAAACAAATTTGTAACTTTATAATAATATAAAGTTAAAATAATAAAAGTGGAATAAAGTTACAAATTTGTTTTATTAAATCACTGAAAAACATCCATTGTGTTCACCTCTGTTTCCCAGTAGCCAGAATAATAATCTTCAAATTCAAATAATCCGTCAACATGAGCCTCAGCACCATGGAAAGACAATAAAGATCAACAGTTGTTTAGCAGTTAGAATATTAGTTAGAATAATAAAGTTGGAAGGCCATCACGTTGGGAGGAGAACATTCCATAAAATAGGTATTAAGAGTTTCAAAGAATTACCATTTAAACCTTACAATTTCGAACTCTTTGAGAAAATATTTTCACAAAAATGTTTATTTAATATCATTATGTGACTGCGTACGATGTAGTGTTCTGAACCTCGTCACATAAATTTAATGTTTCAACGTAAAGTTTTATTCATGAAATCGTGCAAATTTTGGTTCGTCAATACCTAGTTATTTTCGGGCTTCGTTCGCGTTTCGATACTATTTTACCGGCATTTATTTTCTTATTGAATAATTGGCAAATGTAGAACATGCAGTCTGGCTTCGAGTTTTTTTAGACGGTTAAATGGGCATATCAAAAGACAGATGAAATTTACAATGAAAGTCACTAGTGTTGCGTTGACATAGAAACTCCGGAAAGAAAAACTTGCTTAGATCAACGAATTTTAAATGAGACCCGCAAACAGTTTTCCTGCTAAACAATGTTTGTATAATAATTTGACTACGCGGCTTCACCCGATATTTAAATTTAAAAAACAGACTCATCACGACAGTGATGGGGTAGTCTTAAGGTTAATTTTTCAAACAGAAAACATGTTTACAAATTTGATTATGACAAATCTCACCGTTCACGAGTATTCGGTGAGACATACTAACTTATCCTGTTTACAGTTTATTACTATTTTATTAAGAAAAATTAATTAAAAGTTCCAGAAAATTATGTAGGTACCTACATAGAAGTTTCGTATTCGACAGCAAAAATTTTGTGGATAGATTCGGTTTGAGAAAATTCCGCCCGAGGTGGAATGACGCAAAACCGTTGAGTCACCCGGTGGGAATATAAAGGAATGTGACCTCTTTGAAACATGCGAAACTGGTCAACTGTAAAAACCCATAATTTATTAGGGATTCTAAGGACGGAAAGGCAATCCATTCTAACATTGCATTCATTTTAAAGAGCCATTGACAACCAGTCGGTTTAACAAGAAAAACTCCAGTGATTTGTGATACCCACCTCGGAGAAGAAATTCCTGAAAAATACCGGATAGATGTATTATTACGGATTTCACTCGAGCGAAAAAAATGTTTAAAATGCTACGGCGAAAACGACAAAATTCAGAAAAATAAAATTTGTGTTTTATGGAACATATAAAATGAAGAATTATCAGTTTTTAATCATGTTAGCACTCTTAGTTAATCACAGTAATTTCATTGTTACGTATAATTACGTGTTAATGATTTGCTATACCCATGGCAGAGAAAAAAATTCTTTATCCAAATATTATTACCAATTTTACTTTAGAATTTTACGAGGTCCGGTAAAAAAGTTGTACAAGTTGACACAGTTGGTGTTCTGTTCTTATTGATTTTTTTGGATAATACTTCTCTAAAGTGTTTGCTATAGAATTATCTAAAAATAAATAAGAAAAAATAAATTGTGTTATTTTATTGAGGAAAAAATATTTGCGATTCAAATTATTCCATTTTATAATTGCCTCCAAAACCAGCCGGCTATCCTTTTTAGGCTGTGCCGGATTTCGGCGACAGATTTTGCTAGCACGTGTAGGCAAAACTTACGTCTTAATACGATCAGATAGTATATTATTCATTCATCGTTAAAATACCCTGTTTCCCCGATGAATCAGGCTCCACGAGCGCCCTCGAGGATATATTTCACAAAAAATGGCGCTTTACAAATGAGCCACGTTTTATGGAAAGCCGTGAACACAGATGCTCCGCGGCTTTCCATAAAGCTGGCGACGCATCAGTGATCTTCCTCTGCTTCTTCTGCTTCCGATAGAAATTTAATGTGAGTAAAGCGGACCCTTAACACACGCAAAACTCATATTTTCAACGGGTATCATGTAAGCAACTACTCGCAAACCGCACGCCAAAAACTTTCACGCGATGATCAACGCAAAATTAATTTAGCACTGGCTTTCAGAATGAAGCCAGCCAACATGCTTATCACTTTATGATATCCGTTTCCATATTAACATACTTTCATGAATTATCTAGACCACGAATTAATTATTTTGGTGAACACATTTACGACGATTCTGTCACAGAGGTAGTTTTTAAGTAACAATATATTTATTTTTTAATTTAAAAAATCAAAAAGACATTTTTTTCGTAAAAGTAATGAGTTTTTGGAAAGAATTTGTAAAATCACGAAAAAAGGGAAAAAATGGAATTTTTGTAGGAATGGGCTTACTTCTAGCAACCGGAGAGATGGGCAAGATGAGCAAGTTGTTGATCTAAGACATATAGTATATTATAAGGGTCATTGCACCGAGTATTTGACTATAAAACTATTATTATTTGCTATAAAACTCTTTCCATTCTCATTATATAAATATGCTGAGATCTCTTTGAAATATCTTAAGTAAAATTATTACACTATCGAAAAATACTCAGTCGGCAGAACGACGCGAAGGGCTCAATTGATACCCTATTTGCATGAACCAAAGTTTGATAAATAAAACATTTGGTTGGAATTTAATATCTGGATAAATGAACATGAACAAATTAAAATAAATTTGGTTTTTTATAGAGAAAATCAACTTCCAAAATAATGAATCTTTGAACGTGGTGGAATACTATAAGTAAAAAGACACTATTCATTTATTTTGTGTTAACACCATGATAGAAAAGTCATACTGGTCATTGAAAACTGCTTTCACTTATTTGATATTGGAAAATAATATGGAGATGTGTTTATTTAGAAGAATAATAATCGTATTTCAATTATTTCCGTATTTCGAGTCAACTTTGTTGTAAGTTTTTTTGAGTGACATTATCCGAGGTGTAAATAGCATGTATCAAGTGACTACTTTTTTTTCTCGTCTCAGATAACATTTTAGGGTGGTGTACCCCACGTAAGAAAAATCTTCCGAGCGGCGCGCGGCGTGATGCTGGGCGGTGGGTGAAAGAAACTTGTGCGAAGAGACTGGCTGCTTGGCTAGCACCACTTCTTCGTGGGCACCAATGTTAGTCCCTTATCCATCAGCGTCGACAATAATTATTTGACACAGACTATTAACAGGACATTGCCATTTTAGAATATCGATGCAAATTTGGAGAAAAAAGCAGTAATAAGCAATGTAGAAAAAGAGAATAGAGAGACACTGTCCTGCCCTTATGGGAATAACTCTCACACGTATGTACCTTGGGAATCACCTTGTGAAACCTGGGAGCATCTTCAAACACCCAACGATAACTCCGAACAGTGGGTGATAGCACGATGAATATTTGGCCTCAGTTGTGGCGGAAGTCATGTATACCACCTCCGTATCAAAAAAAAAAAAACAATTTAACTGTATTCTCAATCAGTTGTAGTCAAACTTTATCAATACAAGATAAAAATAACGATCGCGATCTTCGGTTGGCATTCTAGCCATGAAAGGGAAAAGGCCTGAGCTTGAAGTAACAATATATGGAGGGATAGCTAATTTGTTTTACCCAACCCATCCGAAATTGTAATAAATCACTTTTTCCGAGTTTTTACATCGTACACCATGAGAGAGAAAGAGACAACAAATTTCTTGGACGGCTTCTATTAACTGTCGTAATGATCTTAAGCTGGTTATTTTCGCTGGTGAACGGCGAGACTCCGCCCATATTTTTTATTTTGCCACTAAACTTGACACAACTAAACGGTTTTTTAGGTTAGATGCTATATTTTTGTTGATAAAAATACTGTGAAAAAGTGGCTATACGAATACACAAAAACATTATGTCGATATGTGATATGAATGGATGTTTAAATACCGTAGCCTTAGTCTTAGCCACGCCCATTTGCGCCGAGTCATGTTAAAATCATCAAAAACAACTCCAAAACTGACTTCACTGGCTTTGGCTTGGGCTACCTCTTGTATACTCTAAGGGCCTGAGCATCTTTCAACTACGACCAGTCGGATGACGTCACCCAAGATGTTTTCATAAGGACCGGTTTTTCTGTGCGCTCTGGAGTAGACAGAATTACGAAGACTTTAAATTGTGTGTAGGTACCTACGCGATTTATTACTTTAGTTTATGCAATATTGAGAGAGAAAAATAATTATAATTAATAATTCATTGTTTAAAGCACTTCCGATTACCGATTGTATTCAGTTCAAGAATATCCAATGATATACCAATTGTTTAACTTTATCTTATTTATCCTACTTTAACTTTTTTGTTTTTGAGGAAACTGTAACTTTATATCTAAGTCAAATAACAAAACTCGAAACTTTGTGTTCAAAAAAATTGCTTCCTGTTTCTAAAATCTGACTATGTTGCTACTAAAGCTTCTAAAACTAGAATTTTTTTTTTTTATTGTAAGCGTTCATCTCCCTACAAGATGTGTGCAAAACGAAATATGTGAATCAGAAACGTAATAAGCATGAGACACAACTAGACATTAAATTACTTTTTTTCCTTTAGAAGAACCTCCGTTAAGTATTCATAGATATCACAGGCCCGGAGGGTACACCCTCTAATCTATTATGCGAAGTTTAAAAAAATATTGGACAAAAAATAGTGCTCGTTTAAACCAATTTGGAAAAGGTTTCTACTAACGTTAAAACTAAAAATACAAAGAAATGTTCAGGAATTTGTTTGATACTCTCTAGCGACCCGTCCGTATCTGGGTAGACAAGTAGGTATGTATAATTATTTTTAAACGATTGACAAACCTAGAGTACAGTATATTTTTAAGATATAAGATATTAAAAAATAATTTAAATCATCATTTATTTTTTAAAAATTTTACCCTTATTTTTTTTCAATCGGTTTACATAATAAAATATATCCTTTCTACGGCTTTATTGAGTAAGACAAATTAATATTGTATTTTGTGATAGATACTATTACCATAAACCCCTAGGGCTGTTTTCCCTGACAGCGGACTTAATTTCTTGGTATTGACTTTTAGTTGTAATTGGACCGGTCACAATCTAATATTAGTCTCCTACTTTCAAAAGCTGCTTACGTATAAATGCAGAGAACCTCTGTAAGATATTCATTGACAACTCAGAATAAAAATTAACCAACTTAAAACCCAGAAAATTTTGAAATTAAGAATGAAAAATAAATAAATTAGATTTGGATGGAATATGCTTTACTATTTTCTTACTAAAAAAAACTTGAATTTTCACTATCACCCTGGGAAGTTTCTATTTTATATGTATTGCTTCGTAATTAAAATTACGAATTCGATGACGTCAGTGAATAATGAGTACCATGCTACCGTAAAAAAAAGTTATGTAAATTTGATTTTTGACCTAATCACATTTTTCAAATAAACGCATAACAACTTCTCACAAAAACAAAACATTTCAAAATCCCTTCCGAACTTAAGATGGAAATTTGAAAGCACCATTCTGAAATACAATAGCATCCATCATTACTGAATGAGAATTCCATTCTTGGTTAAGCCGGATTTGTTTAAAGCTTTTGGGCAATTCTTTTTCCAGACCAATTGAAGTCTACACGAACTAAGGCTTTGTGCAATTTATAAAGGATAATGAAAAACCTCCATCCCGGCGACCATATTATTATTTTCCCAGTAGATTATTAGTGGATATTTTGATTGAAGGTGTCAGCACAGGACAGCGAATTGGTTTTTAGAGAAAGTGTAGACAAAAAAAAACAGCTAAGCTTTATCATCGTTGTTCCATCAGATTACATTTACAATGTCGGAAATATTTATTTCAAACGTCGATCAATGTTTTTTATTGAAAATACGAGTATTGATGATTTGTTTTAACAGCTCGAAATTGACGACATTCTCAAATGAGCGTAGAGAAAAAAGACAATCTCTAAGATTAATAAAAATATTAATAAAAAATATATGTAAAGCTGTTGTCAGGGAGGAATAAATACAGAAAATTTGTCTGAAAAACCTGGAGAGACTTGGTGTAAAGGCAATGGATCGTTCAAAGAAGAGTATAATCATAATAAATATGTTCATGGTGGTAAATTGTCGTAGAGTTATGACCATCGAAAGTTAGATAAATAAGAACTTTATCATATGATTTTATGTCTGAAATTAAATACTCCAAATAAGCAACAAATGAGCAACACTTTTCCAATGAATTTTAAACTCACTACTGAAATCAACCCAAAAAATAGTAAAAAACTGGTTTCAAATAAGTGTGGAGTATGATAAATAACTTTGAAGAGCAAGACACTATTGTTAGACAACTTATTACGAAAGTAAATCGTTCTTGTAATATTCCGTTTTAAATTCCACTTCATAATCGGACTTTGATTCTTTTCCACATTTTGTTGGATATTTCTCAACTTTTTTAAAAAAAAGTCCATTAGTCACATATTTAAAATATATTCATGATCACGCTCTTCATTATTTAAAATGGTTTATTTAAAGAGTCGATAAACAAAATGAATATTTTACAAAAAAAAATATAAACATACATATATTTTTTATTTTAAATTGGAGGTCACGGGTTCAAGAGATAATTAAAATTTTATACACAATTCTAAAAAGCGAAAGAAAAAAACTGCATGTCGTGCAATTCAAAAGTTGTCTTTGAGTACAAACTTAAATAATGCAATCATATTAAATTTGTCTTTTTTTTTTAAAGGAAGCTTTCACGCATACAGTAACAAAGCAATGATGACGTACCAAAACTAAAAAAACAACCTGTAGTTTTGTATAGCCCATGTCAATAGTTTGCTTCAGATTATACCAATCACAAAACCCATCGACTCAACAATGTCGAATGTCAATGTGAAATGTGCAAAACGGTACCTGTATGTTATGTACCTACCTACTACTCGAATCCAAACTATTGTTTAGCTAAGTTATTAAGACAATACGCCACCCAAAATCATTACTGTAACTTTTAATTTATGAGGTCCTTAATTGCTACATTTATGAATGCTGTACCCCAATAAAATAATCTCTCTAAATTGTAATTCATTTATAAACTAACGAACTATTATCCAATTACAAAAATATACATAACACGAAATAGTAAAAAAGAAACAGAGAATTTACATACATAATATTATTAAAAAAAGCAATTACGAAAAAAGGACAAAATATACATTACAACAAACATTCAAATCGAAGCCAAGGTCAAGTCGATGTTTTGGGAGTGTCGTAAAGAATGACAAAAATCATTTAGCCTGCTACCAAAAATTTCAAGACCATGGCTTGAGTTAACAAGTCTCGACATTCTGGATAGTAAAGAATAATACCTATAATTAGTAGAGTGATTATAGATCGACAAAAGCATTTAATTGAGCTCACGGCAAAGGAATGTTGAACTGGATGAGTTGCAACAAAGAAGGTGAGTCAATAATACAATTAATATTTTTGAAAACGCAAGTTAAATCAAAGTCTTATACGCTTTTCTAATGTTTTTTTTTTTATGTTTGTTCAATTTCATCATATGAATAATCACCCCTTCCCCGTCCTTATCTTCATGCAATCCTGTGTACCTACTGCAATAATGTTCCCACTACCACATTTAACAAAAGTATTATATTTTTCATTTAACTAGCGAACTCTACTATTGAGTTATATGTGGCTTGTACTGAAATTGAAAGTACGCACGTGTTTTTCATTCTGGCAATAAACGTGAACTGAATTCAACTATCCAACAAACTTGCTTATTGAAGACGTGTATTTTAAATAGCACAAACTTGGATACATGACGCTACGCACAGTGACAGTTTATAAGATTACCAGTTTCCAAAATTCAAATTAATACAACGAGTACGAGATTTAATCTGTCTTCCAAAATAAAAATACTTTTTAAACAAAGTTGTTGATGCTTTCTAAAATCGAAGCAGCTGTAGAGCGTTTACATCTTATAAGCAAACCGTTTTTCAATAAAATAATTATATTTAATTACGGCATTTAGTTGCCATTGTTGCCATTAATAACGAGTGTAATCAATAGTCGTTTCCCTTTTCCCTTAGCTTTGTATTAGTTGAGTATAATTATATTATCTCCCTATTAGAGTTTGTGAAAATTAATGTATGTAATTTCTATGAATTATATTACCAAACAAAGCTTTTGATCACAAGCATATTATAATTATTATCCATGTTACAGTTATCGGAAATGTTCATCGTGGGCAGTGACTGCTAACATCAAATAATTTATTTATTATACTAGTACAGTTTCTGCACACTATTCACCGATGAGTCACCGAATAATCCCAGAGTCAAAACTGGTTTTGCACTGCTTTATTGTTACGTTTCTGTTTTTTTTTATTATTTTTTATACAGGGTTCTTCAATAAAGCGTATAAAATTATCGTGTTATTAGTATAACTTTTTGTTTTGAAAAATTTAATTTGTCCAATGTTCAAATATTTTTTTATTTATTTGCAAAGGTTTTCTATTTTTTAATGCATATAAAATCTAAACAAGTAATTTTATATCATATCTAATAATTGTTTTTAATTATCTCATGTGCTTAGTGATGTGTCAATATTTTGGAGAAACAAATGACGCCATACGCACAATTAATATGTTTGTACATTCGCATATTAAAAACATAACGTACATTGCATCGAACCGGAAGTAAGATATTCGGTAGAAAAAATCGTTTTTAGAAAAGTACTTTTAATTAGACGTTGTATGAATGTTAATGAGGCAATAAATGTTTGCGAGGCGGAGATGTGCGTCGTTCCCTCCGCCGTGCCCGCCCCGCCGTGCGATGCTGTGATTTGTAGGTAGTTACTTAACGCGATTAATAAGGATAATAATAACGAAAATAATTGAACAAATATTAAATAGTATTATGTGCATGTGACGATATTTATGACTTTAAGATTTTTAGTCAATCACTTATAATATATGTATTTTTTTTTATTGTTGAAAGAAAATTAACAATCTTCAAACAATATAAAAATAGAAAAAAGACAGAAAAAAATACTAGGTTGGAAGTGAGACTCGAACTCGTTACTTTTACTCTATCTGGGAGCAGCGCATTGACCAACTTTTCCACCCCAATCACTTCATTCAACGACATTTTTAACAATCCCGTACTTCTTGAACACTATGAATATTTGTATTTCATTTTTCAGTTATTTGGAATTAATTTTTATAATCGTTATGTATTTTTTTCTTTTAATTGAAAAAAACGTTGTTTTTAATCTTGAAATAAGTTTTAAGCATTATTTATTTTACAAAGTGTACAATTTTGAGTTCTAGAAAACTACGGGTAACAACAAAATATCCCAATTGAAGAATATCTTGTTTCGTTTCCTAGAAGAATTTTTAAGGAAGGGAAAGGGCAGCGCATATTTGTATACATTTACGTTCATGCAAATAAAGAGTACATTAATATTCATCGTCTCAACATAGTGACAATACCGCGGAGATAGACGAGGCAGGAGTAATGGTTTCTAGAGTTACACGAGGCCGCAGAGTGTCTCTACTTCTGAGATATAAGGGCGAAGTTAATGAAATGATAATGGTAATATTCTAAGCGTAGTATAATGATTGAATGATATAGTTGATGAAATAAACTATTATCTAGTCGTAGATAATACTGTTGGGTTCCGACATTTTGACCACCTACTATCACGCGATGCGAGTCATAACTATATAAATAACATGTTGCATCCGCTACAATAAACACTCTCACTAGAGTTACTACCTACGGTGATAAATATCAGTTGATATTTTAAGTATTAAAATATAGCGCAAAATTTCCTACTTAGAAAATTGTTTACCAGTTATAAAATTCCCATATCAAAATAGTATTGCTAGAGGTCACCCACCAGCATGGTAGGAACGCACAGTATTGAAAGAACACCTTTCAGAATCGAAACGTTGTTTGAAATGACATTGTCCGTGTTAAGTGACCAGATATACTCGTAGCTCGGAACTCTTGTGGGGTACCTACTAAAAAATAAAAAAAATTATTTCCTGTAATATGGTTAAGACCGAGTAAATCCGTAAAGACTTAGCAAGGCAACCTTGCAACGTGTCTCAGAGTGGACAAATGTGTCGAGTCTTTGCCCAGGCGTCGCGGGTTCAATCGATTTCTAGCTAAGTCTTGCATCATTAAACAATCAATATTTTCCAATTTTAACTATGGTAGTATCTAGTATAGGGTTTACAAATATTAGTTATTTGTAACATGGGAATGTTTGCCTTTTTAAAGAAAGAGAAAAGTGAAAAAAGCTCGAAACACCACAGAGAAAGAATTTAGAAATGAATTCATTATAATTTTCTAATTCTGTTTCAGAAAATGATGTTACCAGACAAACAATAGCTTTTTTTTATTACATGTGAACTTTTGATAACACCCTATATGAATACCGGATAAAACCACAGTGAGCATAAATATTCCGAATGGATATCCGATTAGTGTTCCGAGTATTCTGTTAATAGTTAACCATCGGACGTATCAAGGATTCCGCCGGCACATCGACTGTGATGAATTTTAATAGACAACGAAGCGAGCAGGCACCCGCAGCAATTTGAATAATGACACCAGCACTCCGCACTACTGTAATAAGCAGAGATCATCGCCACAATCAACATTTATTGCATAATGTGGCGGACATCGGCAGTAAAGAAACGAATCATAATTCAATGGGGTCCAACAGATTTTTTTCAAATGTGATTTCTAACCGCAGAGCCTCAACTGCCCGGAGTCAGTGGGAGCAGGTTCGGCCAAACCAATTTAGGGTTTGTTGCGAGGCCGTGGGAAAGAAGCTTAGAAGGCTAGCTAGAATCTGTCCATTGGTTACTAAACATAGCTAAGTTTTAATTTATGTAATGCATGAATGTA
The DNA here is from genome assembly GCA_022651775.1 of Drusus annulatus. Classification (NCBI taxonomy): domain Eukaryota; kingdom Metazoa; phylum Arthropoda; class Insecta; order Trichoptera; family Limnephilidae; genus Drusus; species Drusus annulatus. The sequence continues at coordinate 17,703 of JAGWCC010001216.1, read as the reverse complement.
AATTAAGCAAGGAGTGTGTGCCAAGATGGGATTGCGGGGCGGTCCATCCGCTCTGCCTATCCATGCGCGGAAACGGCGTGATGATTAATAAGTCAGTAATGATTTAATCGTTAACACTTCAGGAAGGCCCATCCCAACGCGTTGCCAAAACCATTTTATTTTCAAAATTATATATTGCCACTTCCACATGATGCATCAGTGCTTCGTTTGAAATTTACAAAAATATAATAATGGACAGTTAACTCAGATTTAAACGAAATTATATATTACACACGAGATTAAATATTTGTATTTATTATAACGTGGTTTGGACACAAGCTTATATCTGTTTAACTTTGGTTGTAAGTCACACACGGAGTGCAAATCCGAAGTAAACGCCATACGCAAACTCTAATGATGTCAGTATAAAACAACAGTTTTTCACAATATGTGCTTGATGATGTATACAAATGACAAGTACATATTTTAATACGGCAAAGATTAAAGATAACGAATATTCACCGAGGAACAATTTTGTATGGGATTAAAAACATGGACAAGTAATGTTAAACACGTGAAAAGTGATGTAGGTACAATTTTTTTTTAAGTTTTCTAATGTATAATTTGGGTGAAAGAATTATAAAAAGGTGATTTTTGAATTTTCGCGGGCTGTGTACATTCGATTATCGTTTTTTTTTATGTTAATACACATTTGTTTATCATATTTTAGCATTATCAGCCATTTTGGATTAGTGGTTTGTTTTTGACAAATGGAAAGGTTAGTCACGTTTTTGTGTGTTCTTAGATTTTTTTACTTTTGAAAAAAATGGATCAAAGAATATGTAATAAATTTTGCGTTAAAAATGGAATAAAGTGCTCCAACGCACTTAAAATGTTGACTGTGGCATTCGGCGAGTCTACTTTGTCTCAAAAAAGTGTTTATAAGTGGTACAAGCGCTTTACAGAAGGCCGAGAAGATGTTAATGACGATGAGCGTCCTGGAGTTGTGGAAAAAAAAATCATGGATTTTATTCTTTGATTTTAAAAGTAAAAAATCGAAGAACACACAAAAACGTGACTAATCTTTCCAGTTGTCAAAAACAAATCACTAATCCAAAATGGCTGATAATGCTAACATAAGATAAACATATGTGTACCAACATAACAAAAAAACGATAATCGGATGTACGCAGCCCGCGAAAATTCAAAATTCACCTTTTCTTTTGAACAGGCCATGTATGTGCAATACAAGGGAGTGTTATTATTCAACGTCAAAATCAATTTATCTTTTAAATACAAGCAACTTAATAAGGTATCATGTACTTTATTTACTACTAAGTTTAATAATGTTGTTCAACACTTACTTTCATTTTTTTACTAAGACATAATTCTACAGTTAATTTCCCCCCTGAAGATATTTTACTATCACACAAATACACCACGACCCAACTCACTTCACACTAATTTGAGATGTTTCGCACATCCGCAACTCCCAATGTGTCAAAATACAATGAACTTTGCGTTTTGAAAATGTATATTAATATATAAACATGTGTAGATTATGAATAGATTATAAGTATTACAATTTAAAAGTATGAATAAAAATCTAGTATTCAGAGCTCTAAATAACTGCACTCTACCTACATGCATTATGACAGCGGAATTCAAAGAACACTTGAGGTGATATTTCACAAAATTTGCGCTAAATAAATAATCTCAGTATCATTATTATTTTGAAAGAAACAAAAAGTTCGTCGAAAATGACTTGTTAAAGAAGTTTGTTTTGTGTGGTAACCATGTAAGTTTCAGATAGGTTTATTCTGTATTCTTTCAAAGATTTACTAGTAAATTAAAATGCAGTTATTACCCTTAAACTCCAGCGTTATGTTGCGTGAGTGCAAATTGTCAGTGTTAAAAATAAAAATGTTGAGGGATCTTATTAATCGACTGACACATGTGTTTCTATAACGAATAGTGTATTTGAAAAAAGCTTAGTTCTCACTAAACCCGAACTTGTCACTGTTAAAATAGAACACCCCATAAGGTATTTTAAATCAATATTTAGAGTGCAAACAAAGAAGGCTAAGCCATGTTACTTGAACAAACCAGAATGACTGTCGAAACACTTAGCCCGGCCCTGGGTATAAATCATCGCACCGATCGCGGTCGCCAACAACGGAGCGACAGACAAAAGCCGAGGGATCGCGGCTTGAGAGAAAACTTTGTAAGCGCTGTGTGTAATGAATTTTCCCACCCTATTTCGAGCGTTTGAGTAATTAAAATTTATTTATTCGGGCCAGGGTTCCGAAATTACGCGAGTAATTTTGGAAACCCCAAAGAAATATAAAACAAATATAACTTTTTTTGTTTAATATTATTTACGGAGTGGGAACTTGTATCCATTAAGCTACTGCGAGAAGCTTGTATGTAGAGCTTTTGAGTAAGCTACTGCAAGTAGCTTGCTTCTAGATTGGGAGCAGTAGGGACTTTTGTGTGGTATTCTTTACTAAAAATAAAAAATAAAAATAAAAGTAGAAGATTAGTTTTAAAATATATTACAAAAGTTACGGTTACACTTATTCTAAAATAACAACCTTACACTATAAAAAGGAATGTATGTTAAAATTATCATTTATTCACAGAGTAGCTATGTTTAGTGATATGGTATGGAAATGGAAAAAAGGACAATTTTTATGACCCCGTGGCTCACCGTTAAAGAGTTTATAGTAAGTAAGACACATGCAGACATTCTGGTCTATTGCTAATATTATGATGGTGCGTAATTTTAAATTATATATATGTGTATATATATGGATATTTATGTATGTGTGTGTGTGTATTTAAACATTTGAAACATTTTTCGAAAGAATCGGAGCAATTCGATTTATGTCTGTCTAGATGCGTCTGTGCGCGCGATGTCCGTATACATTTGTCTGGGTCACAACTAGATGATTCAAAAGGGTGACCTTTCCACGCCGGACATCATATTATGCACCCCACTCCTCCCTCCTTGAAGGTATCTTTCGATATTTAAGTGTATTATATTGAATGGCATCCGGTCAAAGTTTTGCTCAGTTGCACTCTAAAACCCAGAAGAAATTAATTGTTTCCCCTTCCTCATTAACCCCACACCGTTTTACCTTCAGAAAATGTATCATGTCAGGAAAATCCAATCAGTGTTAATTTAATTTAAACACAACTATAATCGATATTTTTTAATGATTTTAAAGAAAAACATATCTTTCTATATAAAATAATATGCTCTCAATTTGGAACAAAATTTCATTAATAAGAGTAGGAAATAGTTCCAATTGATATAGTATGTAAGATAAAACCAATAAATGGAATACTAGAGCTCGGTCAAATAACGTCTCGAGTGCACTGTCACAAACCAAACTAAATCTAACAAAGTTTCCCCGAAAATTTTCAGTGTTTTCACATAATTCTATAATCCCAAAAATCTTCAAGGAATATTTTATACGTGATCTTCCAGTGCAATTTATTAACTAACTTTAACCAAATTAGTTTTCCGTTAGTCCAGTTCCAGTTCCACCAACTCCAAGTCACATAGTGCGGGTTTACTGAGAATCAATTCCATCGGTTGGTGTATGGCGAAGGTCGGCGGATATGAATTAAGTCGCGGTCATTAGTTGCGAGTTGAAAGCTCCGGAGATTCGGACAATACCAATCAAGAATTCAGGCCCACTGATTGGTACCGGCCTAGATGAATGGGAATCCTTATTAAGGGTCTTGATTGGCATGTGAAAAAAAACACCGAAATGTTAGTAAAATATATAATGTATTTTTCCTAGCTGCTAGTTGAGTTATCACAGCTCAACAATGAACCACATATGGTACATACGAACTTATTACTTATCATCGATGTTTTTTGTCACGTATTATAGTTACGAGCGATATTTTAGAAAACTCAATAGTAGGCATTTAGAGTCCGTTTCTAACAACAACGTTTGCTCACAACGTCACAACGTTACAATTACCTTATTTCAGATGAGATAAGGTTTTTTGTGAATTTTATTTCGCTATTTACATTTTCTATTTACATTGATTTCGTTATAAACAAACTTGACTGCATATTGGACATGTCATTTTTCCACTAGTTTCGGCAAGTTGAGTTTCTTTTTTTCCGAAATCATATAATCAAAAAAGGGCAATAAAAAAAATACACATATAAATATATATACGAGTATATGTAGCAGTATTGAGGCGGACGTTTACCTGTGATAGTTTAGGTTCGATTAACCAATTGTATTTTCATTTGATGTTAGATACTTTGATAAAGATAAAATACATCTAGTAAAGCGAATGCCAATTGTATTGTACAATCTCCATTGAATAGTTCAATTATGACGACGCTTCATGCCTTTCTGACACGAAGAGGTTTTCCTTGAAATACAAACTGATGGACTATGATATACTAGCCGGACATTAAGCTTATATTTTATAATATATTAGATTATTAAAAAAAATGCTTTATACATTTTTTTTATTAAAATGTTTATGTTAATAAAGTACAAAAAAAAAACATTTCTTGGTTTATTATTCCCAAGGAGTTAAAAAATAACTCATTCCTGGAAAAAAAACTCATCCCGGTTCATTCAATGTTTAACAGGTTTTGCATGATACACGAGGGAAGTTAACTTGCAAATATTAATTTTCATAAAGTATAGTACAATAAATAGAATATATTATACCTAAGTCCATCAGATTTGATAAGTTCCTTGTAAATTGAAACCAGCACACCATTTGACTAAAGAATAATGTTTTATCCTGCCTTTAATTAAAAGACTTACTTATTAAAAAAAACTGTTTTACAGTGTGATTACTACGCCTGTAATGTATATAGACAATTATTTTATCATGGTTATATGAATTTTCTCAAAGCGCGTACGTAATAAGTTTTGTGCCAAATTAGGAAACAAGCTCTTCACAAATTTGTTTTTAACGCATATTTTGTACAAATAAACCTTAACCTAATGGTTTCTAGAAACTAATAAATAAAAATTTTGATAATCCAATTCAAACCTGGTCCTTTGGCACGACAATAACCGCTAGTTGTACACACGCAGAAAGGTGTAGTTTTATATGGAAGAGCTCACCTGAAAAAAAGCAAACAGAAACTTTAGTAAAATTAAGTACGAGCATAACAGAAATATAAAAAAAAATCATAACGCAAGAACTTACTTTTATAAAATTGTGATATATAGTTGCATAGATGCATTTGTACAATTTTATTGTTTGTATAAACAAAATTAATTTATTAAGTAAGTTTTTTTCAATAATGGGGAATTAATTCGTGTAAAAAATTGAAATTTTAAAAACTAGGTCTAACGGTGAAATTATATATTTACGAGTAAAAATATCGAAACGAGATGAGTTGCTTACAGGATTGATTGCGTTGGTAAATAAAACACTAAAATATGAGTCATTGATTAGTTATATTTTTAATACCTTGGAATCAAACTCAATAACTTCAGCTAATAATATTCAGCTCTGGCCACAGAGCCATCCTTGTAACTAATTATTACAACACCCAAACACGCTGAAACCTTTTAAAGACTGAAAGATAAACGGAAAAAATGAGATGGAAAAACTTCCGAATGTTTCCCAGTTGTTTGCAAGCCTCCGAATTCAAGTCGCGAAAAGTTTCAAGGCGGAAAATTCTTGATGGCTCTTACGAAGAAAAACCACAAAGAAGGAAGCAACGTTAAGTGTTGACGGAGTAATGCCACATTTAATAATAAAAAAATATATATCTATGTACATTAGACTGAACGGAGGAATGTTTTATGAGTCATATAAGACCCCCTCAGAATTTGGGAGCTGTAACTCGGTTTAGTCAATACCACGTTGAAACAATCAAACTAGCAGCTTTTGGGTCCTCAAAAAAAACGTTAATATAATATTTTCGTAGAAAGCAATCACTTTGTGGTTTGATATATTTAATGAAAATGAAATAATAACTTTGTATAAGAAAACAGATTTAAAAATTTTTGTTTTATTTTGTACCCTAATGATACTTAGGCTAAGCAAAACCGGTCGGTCATAAAAATTGATTTAAAATGTATATATACATCCGTAGTCGAGCGGTTAAGATCCTCGCTATAAATCCAGAGCTGTAAAGCTAGTGGTAGATTCCCTCAATATCGTCCTGGTGAAAGATCACCATTCGGAGTCGAAGCATTGCTTGAAATAGCTTTAACCGTGTTTAGTAGCCAGATATGAACAGCCAGGTACATTCCAACCTTTCTCATCACCATCTCCTTCCTTTCCCCTTTAGCCTCACAACGTACCTCGATTAGGGTTATTAGTTATTATACTACTACTTGTGAAGCTGTTTGGACTCGTGGTATTCGCGTAAAAAAAATGAACAATAATGTATGTATTAATAAAACTTGAATAAAATACAATGTGCTTTAATGATCACTGAGAAACGTAATACTGCATACGGGGTTTTTTCATTCTAATTAATTATTGTGCTTCTTTTAAAATGATATTTTTAATTCTCGACTACAAAAAAAGACTGAAAGGAACAACAAACCAGGCGGGAAAAACTTATTTAAAAAGGTAATGTAAGTGGCGCTTATCCCAATAAATACTGAAAAATAATGTTTAAGTACTTATTCGTTGTTAAAACATATTTTTTTGTTGTACAAATAATGTACAACATCAAAAATAAATACCTACGTAACTATATTGATTTCTTGAGGTTGAATACACTTCAAAATACAAATAAGACAAACGTTCCCTCTGTGAGACAAAACCAGGAAACACGATCGTGATCCAAATATTAAAACTTGAAGAGGATCGCTTTATTCCATCAGTTTGAATAATGTTGGTATTTTGGTAAATAGATCCAGCAGTATTCAATTATTTCCATTTTCAAAGAGGATGTCGTTCGACAACTTTTGAATTAAAGTTTTAGAATTATGACATCTAAAATTAAATCCGTGGAACACATTGACACTATTTTCATATGGAATTACAGACGCAATAATATAATTTTTTTTCTCTTTCATGCTTTATAAATATAATCATACGTTATATTTTGTTGATTTAGGTTTAGGCCAACGCCAATTAAATATTCAATAAAATATGTATTTTTAATCACAAATGATGAATTCATATGAATAATTTTTTCCACTTGATTTCACGTTCCATCGAAAGGTTAACAAATAAAAGACCGCCTTAAATTAGTGTGCTGTCGCCATGCTACGACAATTCCACTGACTCAAGGAACCCTAATGTAGATTGATTAACATTATTACGTCTTCATTGATTTGAATAAATTTAGCTTTCATCCAATTAGGGAATAAATGCTGTATTAAATTAATCGTTATGTATGATGAACAATGCAAACATTCTTAATTGGTAGGTATATTTATTTAATATGTGTTACCAGCAATTTTTCATTTAACGGTACATTGAAGGAGATATTAATTTATTTAAATCATTCCCTTATACAGTTATTCACCAATATCTAAAGAGAGCAAAAGTAAAACGTAAATTAAATGAATATAAAAAAGCATAATGAACAAAAACATACAATAGGTTTAATAAAATGTACAAGGATCAAAGATTATGTATAAAAATTGAACATGGCGAGTGTAAAAATGTGTGCAAAATAATTATATGTGTGGGTCGTTATGTAGCTAACGGTCACTCGTGTACGGACAATAAGAGATATTGACAGAACTCTACATATATGTGCATCTAAATACATTTAAGGTAGATGCAGCTTCATTGAATAGTTCCATCGCTTTATATATTTGCGTGTTTTTTTATATTAATAAGTTCTGACTTTCGGTGTGTAAAATGTCACATAATGCTTCCCAAGAATGTATAATAGTTACATGGAGCAAACAAGTTAATCTCCTTTAGTATTTGTGTATACTCAGATATGAAAGGACTTAAAATCTTCAAATAGGTGTATTTCCAACAAGTGTCAGAGTGTGGGTTTGGTGCTCACGCGAAGTGAATCATATACGCAGTCATCGTGGAAATGGTTTTTGTCACATTCTCGTCATATTTATTTTTAATGTTGCTAACATATTTATACTTATGGTTAGAAGAAAGGATAAATGTCAAGTTTTTTAGATTTAAAATATGCAAGAGAATTATTTTTACACGTTCTGAATATGCTACACGAAGAAAGATCCAATCCTTCTCTAATATCGTTAGACAGTTTGTCTGCAAGATACCATCGAAAACTATCATTATAAGGGTATATTTACATACGCAGATGGAGTATCAAGTATAAAATGATAAGGCTGAGTGCCTTCTCGGTGCAGGATTTCAATATTCATGGGGCCGGTAATAATCTCATTCACTGATGTGAAATCAATTTTAGCTTTGTGCGAACTCGATCAACACGCCTGCATGACGATTACGAGGTCACTTAGAGGGGTTGCATTTTACTGACGGCTCGGCTTATGGAGGTTTAGAGAGGTTGGGAGGTGGGAGGGTTATCAAAGGGTTGTCTGGAAGAAGTGGAGCGGGTGATCGAGGTCGATGTGAGGACAATGGATGAGGTCATTTTCGAGTCATCGTTTTTAAGTTTTGGTTGTTATAAGTTTTCAAATCAATACATATTACGGAGAGATATTGTATTTGTAGCGATTGGGCTGCTTATAAATGCACTAACATTTTGTAAAAACTGAAATATTATGTAGAAAATATATTTAGTTTTTAGAAGAGCAAGGGGGTAATCATAAAAATGTCAATTGGAGTGAATTTGGTTTGAATCTGACTCCGTGCTTGTCACAACTTTTTGTTACAATTTATTATTGTTGTTGTAATTAATTCCTGCCCCATATATATATATATATATATATATATAACACAATAAATATATATTTATTGTGTTATGGGTTCCAAAGATGCCTCGAAGGGATATTTAAAGCAGACGCCCGGTTAGCGTAATGCCCCAGAGTACGTAATGAACCTTTCTTGTAATTTAGATGGTTTCCTCAATTTCCAGAAGAAAAGTGATGAAACCAGGACAATTACCCGAACCTTGTACCTCCTAATAATAAATTTGTTTACTGTTTTATTCAATAAGCGAAAAAATGGTAATAAAATCCTTTTGCAAATTTTATGATATTTCACCTTTTTTTCAACTTTTTTCAACTTTCCAGAATATAAATATTTCTTTTATAAAGCTTTTATAAAGCTCATCATACCAAAGCTTTAAGGAACTGAAAATAGAATATACCAATTGAACGACGACCAACAACACATCTCAATCCGTTATTATAGCCTTAATGTTCTTAAAATAGCGAATAACTTATTACAATCATTTGAAACATTACGAGCGTATTGCTCAAAATACATTTTTTTCTTGTAAAAATTTTCCAATCTTCTGCCGAAGCTATTCGTGAAAGTTTTATTATTATATTCATTATATCGGATTTTTTGGGGAACGGACGCTGGGTCCCGTCACCCCTTGATCGAAAGCCTTTCTGGGAGATGGATGTAGCACCTTCGATAATATCATACATATATATATATATATATATATATATACATAGTTAATGATGTGACAGATCGCAGTAAAATGAGTTAAGACTACAATTTTAGGCATAAAACTCTGCTCTTTACAAATTTATATTTTTAAATTGACAAATTATATACATAATTAAAGTAAACATTAAATAGAAGTTCCTACCTAATTTACGCGAATGAATATTTGGTAATGAATTGAATCTTTGTTGGTTTAAAATAAACGTAAATGCTTAATTTAAAGGTCAGCACCCAAAAATACACACTTTTTGGATTTCTAATACAAGCAAAGTTACAAATTATTTATCTGTTAATTCTATACGGGTAGTTAGAAAAATGTCTTAGGTTTCCAGTGAATACAATTCTTAAACAGTAAATTATTTTTAAAATGCACACTAGTGGAATTTTAGGTAAAACGTTCAAAATGCCTTTGCTGGTTTTCAAACTGCACCTTTTACTGATATTTCAATTTGTTTTTTATAGAAATTAAAGGATTACAGTGTAAAAATTGTATTCGCTGAAAACTTCAGACATCTTTATAACTACTCATAGAAAATGAACAGATAAATCTTTTGTAGAATTTCTCGTATTAGAATGCTAGAAAGTAACGTTTAGGGTCATTCTTGGGTGCTGACCCTGAAGTAAAAAATAGGAATAAGTTTATTAAATAAAAAATAAAAACTTGTACACATATCTTTAACCCTGTTGTAAGTTGATACAATAGAAAATCCTTTCAAAGATTAAGGGAGATATAAGAGTAGATAGTAGATGTAGATGTAGGTTATTAGATGAATATGAGCGTTAAAGAAAAACTAAACGAAATATAAATGTTTCCGTCCCTCCCGCCCGGCACCAAACGTCAAAAGAACTTTTTCCAACAAATATCACACTCCAGATTACCCAATCATAATCATGAATATCAAATCAAAATGTGTTCTCTGTGTAATGTAATAATGTCGAGCCCGTGATAGATATATAACCGATTTGGTCTATCCGCGCCGGACGAAAACAAAACAAAATTGAGTTAGAGATAAGGCACGAAGGGGTCTCAATCAGTGGGGACACAAAAGCGCAAATAATTCCTCGAATCGTCGGCGACTCGGGTGCAAAGTCCGTAACTTCATTTTCACTTGGCAACCCTGAATTATTGTCCTGAAAGTTCACCGAGTGAAAAGGTCGAAAGCAGAGCAGAAGTTAACATTTGGGTCGAAGCAAATTTTCGATTGATTTATCATTTCTGATGGAGGTTTTAAAATAATCACACCCGGGGGGATAGGGTTCAAAGCAGCATATCTGTTTGATAACTCTTATTTATAAATAATTCAGAAAATTGTTTTATCGTTCTTTAATCCACCACAAAAGCTATTTACCACATCAAACCATTTCATTTGTAACTTGAACCGAGAGATTTATTGCAAGTTTTTTTGAAAGAAGAAAAAAAAACGGTATTTGATGATCCAACTCAAATACGTAAGCACGAAGTTTTGTGAAAACCAATTCAAGGAGCTTAAAATGTAATTTATTCCAAAATTACGCCTGTAATATTTACTTTTATTACGATCTTTTTACTTTTTCTCAGAAAATAAAAAGACGATCCACTTATTTAGAAACCTCCGCTTTCTCTGTTGTACATTGAAGTGTTTGAGAACATCCTTCTCTAACCAAACAAAGAGAAACACTTCAAAACAATCAAGATCTGAGCAAACGAATATCGCAAGTCTGTCGGTAACGTGGAATTACGAATTGCGTGGGCCTAAATACTCACCGATTCGGTTTAAATCGGCATTGAATCCTTTATTTTGATCAACACGTTTTGGATGACTAATATGACAGTTAGAGTCCGTTTAGATACAGTTAGACTATAGCATCCCCAGTTGGGGCATGTTTTGAGGCTGAAGGTAGTGAAGAGGGGAAAGATATGGGGAAGAGGAAGGTTGGAAAGTATCTGGCTATTCAGATCTGGTCACCAAACACGGCTAAAGCCATTTCAAGCAAAGTTTCGTTTCTGAATGGTGGTCTTTTACCAGGGCGATACTTAGTATATACCACTCTGGAACGTGCCTCAAATACACTTTTTTTATTATTATATTATATATGAATTAAATGTGTTATGACACATATTAGTTAAATAAAAGTTATTGTCGCACGCTGGATTTGAACCCGCGACCTTTGGAAATACTTATTTTCAAATTTATTAAGAAATACATATCGTTGTGCTAGTTCAGGAGTCGGCAGTTTGTCGAGTGAGAAGAGCCAAATTGTCATGGAAAATGTATAAAAAGGTACCAGAGAGTCACATATACGTAATATACATACGTATAGGATATATTGACCAACGCGAGGGTGGTCGTGTGCGGACGGGCTAAAGAGTGGTAGAGAGTATGCCGTGCGAGTCGAAGTTTGTTCGGCAGCTCTGTAAACTCATAAGTTATAAGAAAGACTGCTTAAGATGAGGTGAAATTGGAGTTAATGTCGGAAGAGCCGCAAACGTCTAGCACAGGAGTGGGCAAGAGCGATCAATACTATAACAAGTCAAAAAAAAAATTTTTACTTACTGGTGTTTTCTGATTCCCTATAACATAAGTAATCAAAACACACCCATAAGTTTAAAAAAAACACTTGGTTTAGTATTGACATAGCGATATAAAAAAATCTTCGGAATAACATTTTTTTTGTTTTTTTTTTTAATATATACATATTATTATTTTTTTAATTGTTGTAATAGGATGCAAATGTGCGGATAAGAAAAGATCGAACCAATGCCTGATGTTTCCTTTGAAATACTTTCGATATATCGAAAACTGAGCAGATATTAATAAGATATTAATAGATTCTTTAACCTTCTTTTTTTTGCCTATTAATTTCAAAAAATGTTCATTAAATCTCTATTGAGCAAGTAAAAAAAATTGTTTTTTTTTAAATTTAACAATTCATTATAATCTCATGGAGATCATAAACTAAAAAAATACATTTTTATTCCAACGTGATTCTGTGGGTGTGCTATAAACAACCCGTCATATCAAGCACACAAAATATTAGGTACACTAGATAAATAATATTTGGATTACAAAATTAAACTATTTGAACAATTAACAAAGATAAATAAAAACGATTTTTATAATAATATCCAACAGTATTAACATTGATAAAAAATAATATTTCAAATTAAAAAATTTAAAAAATGAAGTTGGTCAAAACTTCCCTATAGTTTTAATAAACAATGAAGAAGTCGGCTAGTGCGGGTGTTGAACAAACCATTATAAATAAATATTTTACACCTGTATCGCTGTCACTATCTTGATATTATGCAATTGCCCACTTACTTCGCTTTTATGCTCAGAGTGCGATATTACATAATGACTATATATTTATGCAAACCAAATTATAATATAATATTTACTATTCGAAGTAAATGTTTGAATGAATGATTCCTGTGTTTTATTATTCTTACAGAACGTGAAACTTTTACCTAACGCCATCAACAACAAACAGCGAGACGATAGTATAAAACACGTACATTTGAACTACAACACACGACTTCTTCACACGGAGAAAATACGCAAAGTCTGTGTCAGAAAATTCCGCATTCAGAAGAGGCTTATTTGTACTCGCCATGAGATTTGATTGGTCAAACATAACCTTCAATTTAAATTTGACACGGTGAAGACACATTTGAATGTATACCGTGCTCATCTGCCCAGCAAGAAGAAATCAGCATTGGGAGTCATATTTTATAAAAGCAGTGGTTTTGTTACCCATCTTCACCACGAGTTTCGTATGGAAGTAAGTTATTATTGAAAAGAATTAACGGTAAAAATATGGCCTCTTGTTCTTCGTTAGGTGTAAAAAGAAATACAAACATTCCCGGGTCACGAATAACCTGGCAATATTCGAATTCCTCCTTCTGCCATACTCAAAAGTCGAAAATGTTGCTTCTGCAATAGTGGAGGTCTTAGCTAACAAAGGTTTGAACCTGTGACGCCTAGGTTAGAACCGACGCTTTGGGCCACTCGACTACCAACTAGTTTGAATGCTCAACAGCTCGTGATGAAAATACGCTGCATGGTCAAAATATATATATATACGAAAAAACAGAAATTCCAAAACTAAAAAGCAGTGGAAATGACGCTAGACCTCACAGTTTGAGAGTTTTTTATGCATCAAAAAAAGGTATTATGAAATATAAAATTATTTCCTTTAAAATCAATTACAATTTATTTTGTGTTTATTTGCCTACACGAATGCACACAATTCGGTATTTAATTACGATGCATGAAATTGATTTTTCGTATTCACTGCAAATATTTGCGAGTCAAAATATTTATGAAATGAGTTCAGGAGTACATTTCTATCTGTTTATAGATTCAATCTGTTACTCTTTTAGCAAAAATCAATAGTTCAAAGTCTGTGAAACCGAGGAATGTTGTCAAGCGAATTAAATAGACCTGAAACATACGTACTTTCGTGGAGTGGAAGGTTGTGGGTTGCTATGGATACATATCCGGTTGTTTACCCTCTACAACATATTAATTTTGTTTGTGAACCACGTTTATTAATCTAATTGGAGAAATAGTTTTGCTTACCCAATTTCTTTTATTTTATAGCACCGCACAAGAGTGTCAACTGTTCTCAGTTGTCCAGAGCAAGTGGGACTATGGCGTGTGGCTTTACAATATTTAAAATGTATTCGCGCTCCCTGGAATTCTAATCCGCGACCTCAAAATTCGTTGTCGAGAATCTTGACCGCTCGGCCACAGAAGTCGTCATATTAATAAATTCTAAGTATTTTTTCTTATTTGCTTATCACTTAGAATTCGTAAGTATGTGTTGAAATATGTTAGATTAAATATTATATATTTTTTAAAAAAATATTTTTTATTTTTTTATGTTTCATTTACAAAATAAACTACATAACAACATGACAGCATTCTCGATACGGAAATGTGTAAAATAATAAAGATTAAGGACCATGCCTTTCTAAAAGATATTAAATAACAATGCTTACTAACTAACCATCACTCCGTTTCCCCGTAGAGGTAATCAGAGAAGACGGACAGGCATACAACTCTGTCTTGGCACACACTGCTTGCTTCATTCAAATGCATACATACTCTTCTGTTATTTTGATTCCTCACATGGCCCGACTTAAGTATTTGATTCACTTGATCGTGACATGTCTTCCTCGGGCTTTCCTAACTTTTTCTTCCTTAACAATGAGATACGTAATAATCTGCTAATTTACTAAAAAGCACTGTGAGGTTTACTTTTTACTTTTTTTTCATTCATAATTAAGAATATTATTGAAAAAAGTCACTTGTAAAAAGACATATATTTACCATTTGTCGACTTGATGTAAATAAATAGTTAGTTTATTTTTGGATGTGAATGATGAATTAAATAATATTTAACGAAATGAAAAATTAACTTTATTTAAGATTACGAATATTAATTTAAGTTTTATGATATACCGGTTTTGCTTAGCCTAAACATCATCACGGTACAAAATTAAATTAGTTTAATTAGTTAAATTTTGTAAAATAAAAAAAATAAAAATTCTTTTTAACTAAATTAGCACCCTAATCACAATTAATATGACACTGATAATAATAGTACTGCACCCTGATAATGCTTAGGCTAAGCGAAACCGGTCAGTCATAAAAATTGAAATAATATTCGTGGTCTTATACAAAGTTATTTTTTCATTTCTTTAAATATGTCAAACCACAATGTGATTGCTTTCTGCGAAAATATAAATAATATTTGATAATTTATGTTGCATAAAACAATCGACCAGCATTGGATAGACGCGAAGAACGTGAAGTTAAAAGCGCTAAAAGATCAAACACGTTTAGAGAGGTAAACAACGATAAATAGAAGTGCTCGTCAGCCTGCATAGAGGTCCTCTACGCGAGCTAAGGGGAAGTGAGGCACTTTAATAGCCAGGCCTTGTCATTACTGCTGCCTGCTGCCGCGGACACTTTAAGAAAGGGCTCTGTATTCCCCGACAGAGCGTAATTATTCGTCATTCCGCGTACGCTTATTGATCCATAAAACACGAGAATATTGCAGATCGTTTTTCATCGGAAAGTTTTGACAGCAGTTATTCTGGAGAACGCGATTATGAGGTCTGAGTTTGCATACTGAAAATAAAGACTACCGATCAGAATCGAAACGTTCATTAAATGGCTTTGGCCATTTTTAGTGATCAGATTCGAAGAGACAGGTACTTTCTGGCCTTCGTCTTCCTCGTTTTATTCTTATCTTCACACCCTTCAGTCTCACATACCCCAATCAGGGATGCTCCAGCTCCACTGGCTCCGGGCAGTGAGGACCCTTGTGCGATATTCACATTAATATATATTACCAATAAATAAATGATATCGTCACTCGACCAGGAAATATTGTGCGGCAGATAAGGGTAGGAGATTTAGGAAAACAGGTCGCGGATGTTAAAATTTTTCCACACCGAAAATAGAAAAAAATAGTACTAAACCTGTAAAATAGGGACAATGAGTTATCTCCATTGAAAATAATCGTTTTGAAAATATCATCGTTAGTTATTGCTTTGCAAATATATCGCGGCAGGTATTGTGACATTACATATACATTTTGTTTAACATTTAAATAATATCAATAATCAACAACACAAATGAAACAGAAAAAGCCAGAAAAAAAATGGTCACAATCGGGACTCGAACTCGGATCCTCTACTCTATTCGTGAGTAACTCTTCACCAATTCAGTCATTGGGATCTTTTTAGAAACCGACGTTCTTAATCGATCTTATGATAATGGTTGTGACCATTGTCTTTTTATTTTCTGTTTCATATTTTTGTTGTTGATTATTGATATTAAATAAATATTTAAAAAAATAAGCATCAATGCTTTCAAGTTAATTTCAATTACATATATTCTTCGAAAATGTTCAAGGTCTGGTAATCTGGTAATTTTACACTCTAAGCTCAAGTTCTACGACGGAAATAATTAAATAAGGAAAAATTGGAATAAAGTAGGACATTTACGAGTTCTAGGTAGTAGGTACCTGGCTATTTACTTAAAAGAAGAACTTTCTCAAAATTTATTTCATGCTTCGTATATTTTTTCACTGAGTTATTAAGTTGGAAATATTATCAAATAATCTTTTGCACGTAGCCGAATCACTTTTTATTGGTTTTGCTTATTTAACTTTCCATGACCATGTTCGAAAACTTCGTTACGATCCTAAGATAACGCGCCAGCGTTACCGTCATATTTTAGTTAAAATGTTCAAAAATGCCTTGGCTGGTTTTAAAACTGCACCTTTTGCTGATATTTCAGTATGTTTTTCAAAGAAATTAAAGGATTGTAGTTAAAACATTAAATTCACTGGAACCCTCAAACATTTTTCTAACTACCCATATAAAATTTCCAGATAAATCATTTGTAGTATTGCTTGTATTAAAATGCTACAAGTGACGTTTAGCGTCATTCTTGGGTGATAGCCCTTAATGGTTGAGTTTAAAAAAATAGTTTTAGCTAATAGCCATAACTGGCGTCTTGCATTTTATAAGTTTTCAGAGATATTAAAGATATAAAAAGCTAGATAACGTCAGTTGTAATCGTTAAACTCGAAATGTACTTTTTTTATTTAACCTCATAGTTTTGAATATTCTTGGTCGACACAACTACTTTAAGCTCGCAACGTGATTTGCGATCTGCTAATTCCTGCCAGGCAAACTTAATAGACGCGTTAAAGTGCACTGCATTCATACTATGACGGAGATGATGAATGCAACCTACTTAAATCCATCGTCACCGATCTCCGGAAACTGGGTGTGACATCACATTCAAGCGATATGAAGCTTGAAGGCTGTGGACTCACCCTTTGACAGAGAAACACCAGGAACGATGCCGAGTCATCGAATTTATGTATTCATATATTGTATATTATTAATTTTACGTTACTTTCAAATTTACATTATTTTTATTGAAAAATCACGCTGCGAGCTGAAAGTAGTTGTGTTGACCTAGAATATTCAAAACAGAAAAAAACAGTTCAATTTTCTATGATGACAGAACTCACCGTCTGATTGTTTTTGTTGCTTTATACAATCAGATTCATACTTTAACGATTTTTTAGTGCTTTTGAAAGCAGATTTCTGCTTTATGGTTAAGATGGTTAGAAACTTGTTACAGAATATAGATATTCATTGATCTAAATCAAACG
>JAGWCC010001215.1:0-127854 GCA_022651775.1 Drusus annulatus | reverse complement strand
TAAATGGATGATTTTTTCAAGAAATTTAGAAATGGCGGTTTTTATAATAAAATCTCGTGCAGTTTATTTTTTTCAATGTAATGCCAATGTTTCATTTAATTCGGACTCATAGGGCCCGAGAAAACGGCATTCTAAATCAAACCGTCTCGCATTTTCTCAATAAAGTTGATGATTTTTCACAAACTTCAGAAATGGCTTTTTGTATATTAAAATCTTTGCAGTTTATTTTTCTCAATGTATTGCCAAAGTTTCATTTAATTCGGTCTCATAGAGCCCGAGAAAACGGCATTTTAAATCCGACCCCAAGTCTCGCATTTTCTCAATAAAGTGGACGATGTTTTCTCAACTTTTAGAAATGGCGTGTTTTTTGATAGAATCTTCAGTTACTATTTTTTCGCAACGTCATACTAGAGTTTCATCAAGTTCGGACTCATAGAGCCCGAGAAAACGGCATTTTAAATCCGACCCCAAGTCTCGCATTTTCTCAATAAACTTCATGATGTTTTCACAAATTTTAGAAATGAGGGTTTTTTTAATAAAATCTCATGCAGTTTATTTTTCTCAATGTATTGCCAAAGTTTCATCTCATTCGGACTCATAGAGCCCGAGAAAACGGCATTTTAAATCCGACCCCAAGTCTCGCAATTTCTCAATAAAATTGATGTTTTTTTCACAAATTTTATTTGTGGCGGTTTGTGTTTGTTATTTGATTGTTCGTGTTTGTTGTAATAATTTATAGTATATTTGTGGCACGTTCCAGAGTGGTAGATAGCCCTAGTAAAAGACCATCATTCAGAATTTGAGCGTTGCTTGAATTGGCTTTAGCCGTGTCTGGTGACCAGATCTGAATAGGCAGATTCTTCCTCATCTCCGTGCCCTTCCAACTCCTTTCAGCTTAACAACATACCCCAATCAGGAAAGCTATGCTTCTACTGGCGGCTCCGGACAGTCGTTAACATTTTGAACTCTTGTGCGAAATTCCCATTTTAAAAAAGACATCAGTTTTCTTTTAAATCGGTATCATATATCACACTTTTAAGGAATTTGTGTAGAAATTGTTTACGGTTAATATATGTTGGGTAGTTCTTTCATCATAGCCGGTGGAACAGCTAGCATCAATCCAGTCCAGTGATTAAAACTGTCGTGTTTGGCAGAAAAAGGTTCCGGCGGATGGATGGCCATGCATATTTAAATCGCTTTTATTTACGTTCCTGTGTTTGATTGAATGGTCGTTTTCCGCTTTGGTACGCAAACAACTGCCCATATTTACTATTTTCTCACCTTGAGTAATGGGTAATATAATGGTTTTCAACTACGAGCGGAACTATATTATACAGAGTGACAATAAATATTAATGAAATAAAAATGGTCAATTTAATCCATGACGCCATCTACTCGTATGTTTGAAATTGTGTTCAGATAGCTTTTTGTCACGATCATAAAGATGGTTGTCAAAATATGAACAGCAAAAAAACAAGAATATTAATTGATTTCGAGAAGTAGGTATGTGATTGTTAAAAATGACGCTCAATGAATTGGTATGGTTGGAAAAGTTAGCTAGTTAGTTAGTGAAGATTGTTAATATCGTCGCTGGAAAGTCAAAAGGACTTAAGCGACACTTTGCCTAAAAATGAGTTTAATATGCAGTTGTTATCTTTTTTTTCTGCATCGAATGCTCTGACCCTTGTTTGATTCTGAATACGCTTCATACATCAAAAATATATGTACAATTTTGGAGAAGGCTTGACTCAAGCGACACAGGTTTGGGACTTTATAAGAGCTTTGAGTTACCTGAGTTAACTTCTTTTTTTTCAATCTTACCAGATACAGAAGACTTACATTTTGTAATGTAAAAAAAAACTTTATAGTGCTCTGGTGTAAACTTTCCAAAATGGCGCTTCAGCCCTTTTGCCTTTCCAACGACGATATGTTAAGCTCTTATCTAAAAATTAAACCTTACTGACTTTTAGGTGTTTGTCACTTCAGGTAACTCAGTGAGAGTATTGAGTTACCTGAGTTAATTTTTTTTTCAAAATCCATCCAGGTACTGAAGACTGATGAATTTTACTGTAAAACGAAAAAAACTTTTAAGTGCTCAGGTGTAAACTTCCTAAAATGGCGCTTCAGCCCTTTTGCCTTCCCGGCGACGATATGCTTTTTAATTAATCAATATTTATTTCAATTCTTCATTGTCAAGTGTTTTAATTATTTTTATAGTCATCGAATGCATTTTATAAAGTCTACAAAATTGTAGTTATTCGATTTCTATACTAACAATAGAAAGTTGACAAGCTGAATGTAATAAATGCAATGAGTTTAAAAAAACGTGTAAAATCGATACGCGAATTCGTAAATATATTCTATTCTACTATCTATCTCACCAGTAATCAAAGCTCATAAAAATAAACCAGGATGTAGTACAAATCGGCCACCGTTAACTTATATTAATCCTCAATCATATCTAAATAAAATCAACAAATCTTTATTCCCACACGAAAATTCTTCACAATATTGACGTGCTTCACTTAAATAGACAGTGAATCAATGGACAACCTGTATTATATTTATGTCTGTGTCTTTTGAAGAAGTTTTTTTTCCGTAAAGTGGTCACATAACAATACATTGGAATGTGAAACTGAAAACTTGCTGTAGGAAGAACTACAAAATAAAATTTGAAACCGAATATTAATAACAGAGTATAACTGCTATTTTACTGCTAGGCGAACTAACTTCACCGGCGTGTATTTATAGTTTAATGGGGAAACAGTTTCACTAGTGGGAATCTGCTCACCTACCGAATGAGATACAAAGTGATGAGATAGGTGTCTATAATCATCGCATTCCTTAAATGATTATTTTTTTACGTTTTCAATAACGCGTCCACCGAAAATAAGTTATTATTGACGGCAAAGAAAGCAACCTATCGCACACTCAATAAACACCGGTGGTTTGCGGAGAATGGAGTAAAGAAACATGCAGTTAACTAGTATTGTTAACTGTTAATCAAGTACCTACCGATAGTTTTAAACCAACAAGACAAAATCCTTGAAGTAACAATATATGGAGGGAGAGCTAATTATTTTTACCCAACCTATACAAACTTGCGATAAATCACTTTCTTCGGGTTTTCACGTCGTACGCCAGGAGAGAAAAAGAGACAACAAATATAATACACCGCTTCTATGTACTGTAACGATGATCTTGGTCTCCTGGGTCGCCGCGGGACTCCGCCCACATTTTTTATTATGCCACTAAACTTGACACAACTAAACGGTTTTTTAAGTTAGATGCTATATTTTTGTTGATAAAAATACTGTGACAAAGTGGTTATACGAATAAACAAAAACATTATGTCGATATGTGCTATGAAGGATGTGTAAATACCCCAGCTTTAGTCTAAGCCACGCCCGGGTCTGCCGAGTCCGATAAAAATCATCAAAAACTACACTGCCTGGGATAGATACCACTGTACTCTAAGACAACATCGATAAAATACTTCACACCGTTGTGAGCATTCTGAAAAAAGCTACGTTCGTTATTCATCTCGACATATAAAATTAATATTGATTATTAAATTTTATGAGCAGTCGAATAAGATTAAACCATAGGAATAAGATTTGTCGATTCAACAACACGAGAAACTTAAAATTGTTCACATAACATACAATAATATTGTCGCCGGAAAGGGCTGAAGCGCCATTTCGGGAAGTTTACACCAGAGCACTTCAATGTTTTTTGTTTTACAATAAAATTCATAAGTCTTCAGTACCTGGTTGGATTTTCGAAAAAAGTTAACCCAGGTAACTCAATGCTCTCGCTGAGTTACCCGAAGCGACATAAAACTTAAAAAGTCCCAAACTTGTGTCGCTTGAATCAAGCTTTCTCAAATGGTAAATATATTTTAGATGACTGAATGGCCACAAGAGTCTTCAGAATCAAAGCAGAGTCAAAGCATTCGATGCAGAAAAAGAAACTCATCATTGCATATTCAACTAATTTTTGACCAAAGTCTCGCTTAAGTCCTTTTGTCTTTCCAACGACGATATAATTCAAAACTAACTCCCGACTGAAACTCTAAAAAACTGACTTTCGTAAAAATTTGGTTTATTTGAGTTTCATATATTATATGTAAAACATATTGTAATTTAAAAAATTATATAATTATCGATTATTGTATTTGTATAAAGAGGGTGGATTTAAAAAAAAAACTTACTCGAGTTAAGAATCCAAAGTAATTGTTTTTTAATGTTTAATGTGAATAGTACGAGTTCTTTGAGATATCCTGTTTCACAAGTTTTTAAAACTCTAGTACTGACTTCAACACGCGAACCTGCGGGCTTGTAGAGCCACTGTTCCTGACACGTGGCAGCCAACTTGACTGGAAGGCGAGACGACTAAAATATCGGACGATGAAACATGTTTTTCAAAAGCAGGTAGTTTAAAGGTTTTCTTAGAAAACCTTAAACGAAGGCAAAATGAATAAAACATTAACCATATTTTTTATCGAAATATTTTGTATTGTAATTTGAATACAAAGCGCAAACTCATTACATTATGTTAAAGGTAACACACTACCTGCTTTATGATACCATAAATTCTCAACGATCCAGAAAAGGTAATAAAATTCAAACAAATTAGTGACACGTAAATAAATCATAAAACTCTCAGGCAGGCTTATTTTTGATTGCAAAGAATAAAACTTGGAAGTGGGCAAGTAACAGGAACATGACATGGCCTTTAGATTTTCACGACTTTCCAGACCGTAAAGTTTTTGGTTTAAATTTCTACACCTGTTTTTTTTTTTTAATCAAATTACATGATTTCGTAAAAAAAAACTAAAAAAGTAATCACCGGCCTGAAGAGTCCAGACAGCTTTTCCATCGAAAAGTTAGAATTGAAAAACTTTTTGCCCTAAGAAATCGCCAAAATCGCAAAAAAAAGTCATGGCACGCATCTGGTAGGTACGTAACTCCTAATGGAGTTTATAAAATTAAGCACGCTCTAAATAAAATATCCTCTTTGGGGAATTAAACTAGCTCAGTCAAGCGGAAACCTTGGAAAGTCGTTTCTCAAGTTTTTGTTACGGGTAATGTAATAATGTATGGAAGAAGCGGGAGGAAATAAATTGCGTTAAATCGTGCATTATTAAGCAGTAAAATGTCCTTATAATAAAACAGACAGCACAAGCAACATAAATATCTTGTCATTTGGAGGGGGTTTCTTTCGGCTCCAGGTAAAAGCCTCGGCAGAGTTGGCGGATTCTCACATTCCTTCCCGCCCAGATTACAGAGCATGGCGGCGCGCTTGTGAATTAAGCATACCCTTTGTGTGCGGCTCTTTCCGAACAAATTATTACCCTAAAATAAAGAAAACCGCCGGCGTAAATCAGGAGGATTAGGCTTGCGTCGTTCGACTTCCCCGGCCCCGGCGCACGCGCTCCCTCCCGGGGAAGAACTCCGCCAGCGGGTCTTACCAACATCACGGCTAACAAACCTTCCAGCAGCCGCGGCCTGTCACTTTCCAGGCTAACTTCCGCGGTTCAAATTGAAATCAACTAGAAGTTCCGTATTAAAAGTTTTATTGAAATGGAGCTTTAAAAACGGAATATTGAGTTCCGTGTTTGCTAATAACTGACCCTGGGCGGTGGGCCATTGAATTCGAGCGGGGAAAAGATTTTAATTGGATTCTGTTTGCTTTGAGCCTCGACTAACTTCGTTTTGCAAACAAACAAAAAGACTTAATTTTTTACCGCAATATAAGCACGTTTTTACAGGTTTATTATAAATTAACTTTGCGAAAGTTGTACCGATCACTGGCGGGCGGCGATCTTCTTTTTACCGAAATACGCGGGGAAATTCAAAGAAAAACACAAAAGCAAACAATCGGAATAAAAGTACTGAGTTCGGAGTATCGCCGTAATACGCTACTTCGGCGTTGTGATCGAAATAAATGTAATAAAAAACCGAGGATTCATTTCTAAGAGAGATATAAACCGGAGAATAATACTACATGTCCAATGTGTCTTCGGAAAAACAATTTATTACGTATTGCATTCCACCTCAAGTATTACGTTAAGTGGGTAAAGGAAAATGTAACAGGAAAATATGAATGAAGGTATTTTAATAAAGAAAATGTTCGCACTTATCAAATTTGATACGTTTATCAGGGGTAACAACAAAACAGCCGTATTCTGAGAAGGTCTGAAATTCGAACCCAAAATAAAGTACTATAACATACAGCAATTTAGTGGAATCAGAAAATACGTGAAATACAATAAGTCCGATAATAGTATCTTCTAAAACAATTCTGATAAAGTATAGGATTACTAAATAAATTCGAAATTACATAATTTGTATACATATATAATATTATCTACTATTGCTAGCTATCTGTACTCGCCAACTATTTATAATTTTTTTGTCTTATCTAAAAATTAAAGCAAAAATCATGAAAATATGACACCTTGTCTTACTTTCTATTTTCTGACAGGTAAAAGGATATTTCAAAGTACTATAATCCATTATTTAAATGAAGCTGCGAGTTGATTTTAGCTGCTTCAAAATTCAGACACTTTTCTACTTTAATAATAATGATAATAATAGGTAATAATATTTTTATAGCGCCGTTTTTGTAAAAAAAAACGCTACAAGGCCGCTGTACAAATCTTAATTCCTAGACTATATCTTATTACTAACTACATTATGATCTATGGCATTTCAATATTTATTTATATTATGGCAGGTGACCGGATAAAGACAATTATTATATTTTATTTACTTCTAGTTTGATGAAAGAAACAGTTTTGCACTCGTAGGAAATGACATTGGCAAAATTACAGTAGATATTAATTGAAATAACTTTTTAAAAATGAAATGAAAAATAGCTTGGCATAAGACCACAGATTTTATTTTAATTTGAATGACCGACTGGTCGGTTTCACTTAGCCTAAGCACCATCAGGGTACAAAATTAAACTAAACAAAAACAAAAAACAAAGTGTGCGGTTTATATACATACAGACAGAGAACACAATATAAAATAAAATAAGAGAACAATGAGAAAATACATTAATAACATTTCAATTATAACAAAGGAACAGAGAGAAAGAAACAGATAAATATGAATTGAAAAAGGCAAAAAACGTCAACTGGGAAGGTGATCAAAGAATAATGATAAATTTTATGAGTTTACAGGAAATATACCTAATATTGGACTACTGTACAAACTTACCTGATTTTTAATGGCTTTCTTTATTTCTAGTGCTTCTAAATTATTGAATCCGGTGCCATGATCATTTTTGTAAAGAATATGAACACAAGTGCTTTTATTGAAAGTATGATCTTTTTTGATGAAGTTTTTTTGATTGTTTAAATAAGTATAATAATTTTAAGTCTAATACAAAGTTATTTTTTCATTTCTTTACAATTATTCTATTTTATTTACTTCTAGTTTGGTTAAAAATACAGTTTTACACTCAAAGGAATTGGGATTGGCAAAATTATAGTAAATAACAATAATTATTCAAATAATTTGTTTTTTTATTGTTTGATTTTAGGGCATAAGAGCAAATTTAATAATAAACCAAATTTGTTAATTTTATTGTTAAGAATCACCCAGTGTTTACAGTTCACGGTTCTTTTAATTAAAATAATAATTCCACGTATTCTCGGCCTCTTCTGTTTACAAATTACACTTATTAAATCATTCCACAGCACATTACTCAAGCCCTCAAACAATCTCAAACCCTTTTATAGCCCTCTTGTCTCCCTTCTAAGCTTCCCTTTACCCTCCCATAATTCATTTGTAGGCAACTAAATATGCTTCTTTCGAGCACTTTAATAATGGATCAGATTTAGTTTGGCAAAGGACACATTTTTGTTTAGATTTTCTCGCAAACAAAACCCAAAATAATTCAACTTTCTCGCGCAAACTTTACTTTGACATACCGTTGAACATCGCCTTGAAAAAACTAATTTGTAACATTAAAGCAAATAAACTAAATAAACCAGAAAGATATGTGTAGTAAAGCAGCATAGAGCTCTAGCGCCATAATATTTGTACAGATTTTACATTTAGAATGTCTAGGCAAACGTCTCGAGTTTCAGATCTCTACACCATTTCTATCATGAGCTATGAACATCTTAATAAGAGGCCATATTTTTCTATACTTGTTTAATTCCTAGAATAGGACCTTCTTTGAAAGGTTACGTGGGCGTTGCCAGGTATTAAATACCAGATGGAATTATAATTCGCTCTAGTAGAACTTTCAGAATACTACATCGTTCCGGCAAGTTCCATGGCTATTTAGAGAATTCACATTAACAAAAAAAAATTACATGCAAATAAGAAGGATTTTTGTACCTACCTTAATTTCGGCAGAATGTTTTAGATTTTCTACCTAACTTCACTGAGCACTGAGGAGATAAACCAATAGAAGTTTTTTTTTATAATTAATACCGCACAAGAGTCCCAACTATGGCATCCCCAGTTGGCGTATGTTGTGAGGCTGAAGGAAGGGAAGAAGATGGGAAAGAGGAAGGCCAGGAAGCACCTGGCTATTCAGATCTGGTCACCAAACACGGCTAAAACCATTTCAAGTAACGTTTCAATTCTGAATTGTGGTCTTTCACCAGGGCGGAACGTGCCGTAAATATACCATACATAATTTTATATTATTTAAAATTATATATGGTATATTTATTTCATATTAATCTAAATTGTGTTATGACACATTTTAATCTAAAAAAAAAATAATTGAGCACGCCGGGCTTGAATCCGCGACCTCCGGATTCGTAGTCGAGCGTATTACCACTCGACTATGGAGGCCGTCAAAAGTGTATTGAAATGGTGTCTGGTGTGCCCGGAGTAAGGTCGATTTTTCGTTACTTCGGGAGAAATTGACCAAATCTTTTGAAATTTCGAAAATCTCTTTTGAACATTTAATCAAATTCACTAGGCTGTCTGGGGCCTAACAGTCGTCAGATTTTATGTAAATTGACGGAGTGTGTTTTCTTTTACTCGGTATAGATCACACTCCTAGGGATTTTCTGTTCAGTGTGGCTTACATAAGAACCATTACGTAGTACTCAAGTAATTACGTAAGTTGGTACCCATAACCAGCAATGATGCCTACCCGTGGCGGAATGAGCCAATGGGCCCAGAACCAGTACGGAAAACGAATAGCGAACAATGCCGATACCTATCTGTCTAGTGGTATTCTAGACTAGCTGTAAATACCTAGACCAATGGTAAAACAATTTTAGAGACGCTTAATATGTTTCATATTGTTGAATATTCTACGAAAAATGATGTAACATATAATTTCCGGAAAGGCAAAAGGGCTGATGCGCCATTTTAGGAAGTTAACACTAGAGCAATATGACTATTTATTTTTTACAATAAAATTCACAAATCTTCGGTACATATCTGATTGGATTTTGAAAAAAAAAAATCAACTCGGGTAACTTAAAGATCTCACTAAAAAAAAAAGTTACCAGAAGCTACAAATAGCAAAAAAGGTCCCAAACTTGCGTCGCTTGAGTCAAGCTTTATCCCAACTGGTAAATATATTTCAGATGGCTGAATGGCCACAAAAGCCTTCGGAATAAAACGAGAGTCAGAGCATTCGATGCGGAAAAAATAGATCAAAAATATAATATTTAATTCATTTTTCAACAAAGTGTCGCTTAATCCCTTTTGCCTTTCCAGCGATGATATACTTCCGCTGAACGAAATTTAAAAAAAAAACAGTATCTAAAACGTTGGTATGTCTTCAGGATGTCAGTAAACGATTCTGAGGTATACGATACTGGTAGCAATTTAAGAAGAGAAACATCAAGTTAGGTTCCCAGACTAAGCTAGGTACAGCTGTTGCAAAGGGTGTGCGAAGATAAACTGGGCCTGCAACGAACTAGGGCAACGAAACTAAACGGTTATCGAAAATAAAAAAAGCTAACACAATTAATATTTTTTAAAAAAATTATCTAATTGATATTGATGGTAAGAAAGGTTTTTAAAAATAAAAATATATATTTATATATTCTCGCACGTGTGTTTTAAAATTCAATTTTATTACATGGTCCAGACGGTGAAACGTGGGAAATTCTCAATGCATGTAATTGGAAATATATGGGCGCATCCCCCATAGTTCTCCAACCGTTCGTATAGTATACCAACGCGACCTTTTCAATCGGAAAGTTCACCGGTACATTTCGAAACGTTAACTCTGCGAAGCCGCCGGGATGATCTCGAACGCCTAAATGTCAGACTACGGGAGAATATCACGCTTACCTTTGACGTTACAATAAACAGTATTCTTGAATTTTCTGTACACAAAGAAGAATCTATACCAAATATTTTTTTGTAGATTTAGTAGCTTTTCTGCCAAGAAATTATTTTTCCCCTCAATAAATTCCAAGAAAAACAAATATTATTGCGTATAATCATAAGATTGGAAAACACGATGCGAGAAAAGAAGAGCATTAATTTATAAGTTCCAGACATAAAATACTGCGTAAATTGCAAGACGCCAGAGTTCACCCTTCGAGAGGATTTTCTTCTTCAGAACCACCCATTAAGCTTATTTTTTCCCGACATCTGATGAATTTGTTTTTAAACATTTTTAAGTATCAAAATTCTTTCTTATGAACGAAGAAAGGATTGTGAAAAGAGCATATAATGCGAAAGTGAATGGAAGAAGAAGTCGGGGACGCCCGAGAAAGACATGGCACGATCAAGTGAATCAAGTACCTACTTGAAACAGGACATCTGAATAGTCAGAATAAAAGAAGAGTATGTATGATACGATGTATGAATGTGATTGAAGCAAGGAGTGTTTGCCAAGACAGAGTTGTATGGCGGTCCGTCCTCTCTAACTACCCCTGCAGAGAAACAGCGTGATGGTTAGATAGTTATGTATAATTCTTTCTGAATTAAATTGGCAATTTTATAGGCTTATCTGGCCTCTAAGAGTCGAAAGGTCTTATGTTAAAATAATAATAATAATTCTCATTGCTATATTTTGTAGAATTTGAAACTTGTTTTATTATCTGTCGTTACACAAGAAAAGATTCGTCGAACAGTAATAAAAATGTAAAGCAATAATGAAGAGGTAATGAAGTAATAATAATGAAATCTTAGATGTAGTAAGTTACTAGTTATAAGTTATACTCAGTAGTAAGTTACAAGCAATAACGGATTTTATGTTCAGTGTTCAACCCAGATGCTCTACTTCCCAGATAAGAGTTATCTATTTAGTACCTGAAAATTTTGTAGAAGTTTATTATTAAGATTGAGTAAAGAATAAAAAAGTGTCAGCCTAACTGGAAGGAGGTATGAAGAAATACTGTCCTCTTCTAAGAAACAGTCGAGTCAATTCAACTCTTGACGTGAACGAGGGTTCAATTGAGTTCAGAGCAGTGATTGAATTCCCGATAAAAACCACGAAAAAGCTGACAAATAAATACATACAAACAGAGATGTCAGCACTATGCCAGGACTGTTTTATTATAGACCACCCAGAAACGATCCAATTAGTTTGAGAGAGTATGAAAGGGAATTATTGGGTCTTGGAACACGAAACTCAAATATTCATCGAGATTATGGCCAAAAATGTTGGACAACTGAAAAAGGATCACTTTGGATAATTAACTGTCGGAATGAAGGACATAAAAAAATATGATTCGGTTCTAGAAAAAGGAGGTTCGAGGAGTATCTGGACTTAGTACCACCATCAATCATCATCAGGAGATAATTAACATGCAATTTTAATCAGTATGGCATTGTCAATTTGCGATTCTACTAGACTTATAAGAGTTTTATAGAGGTTAGATAAATTTTGTACTGTATGTTAAGTATAGTGGGAATTTTAAAAATCGTTTTACACAAAATAATTTTTTTTTAAAAACTGTTTCCTCGCCGAAATGATCAACATTATGCAAAAATAAATTGTTTTAATATCCTATGCGACGAACTTGGGAAAACAAATACTCCGATGTTGTTTATATAATAATAATATTTAGAAGGACGCTTTATTACGTCAATATCACAATATACCTTAGTACATTTTTTCATCAGTAGAGCTAATTTATCGGATTAAACAATTTAACTCTGGATGTACTTGTTTTTCGATGCAATTTTTATTTCTTGTGAAATGTTTTTTGGGCTCTTTATGAGTATATTGTTTTTAATAAAATGTAAATATTTGTGTAAAAAGTCTTTGGCGGGCGTAAATAAATAAATAAATTTCCCTGTTGGTACATTTTTACAATTATTGTAAAAAGCGCCAGAATAAATTACTAAAGTTTTCCAAAATCATAATTATATTACTACCTACCGAATGCTGTAATATTACGCTTTCTTGCTAATAAATAATAATAAATTATAATGTCACACCACAAAGTGTTTGCTTCTTAACAACATTACTCAGTAATAAAAGTGTTTCTTACGTAATTATTTTTTGCAACTCCAATGGAGCGTCATTATACTCCACGCACTCAAACGACAGGGCGACATGCAGATAAATGAGTTTTATCGACAATCAACTCAGATGACACCAGCGACGCCCCCGAGCGACGTGCTCCGCCTTGCGTTCGGGTGACACGTGACGTCCTGACGCCAGAAGCCCGTCAGTTGCAGCTGCGAGTCGACCATTATGCCACAGAATACTGGAATCTGCATTCGCACTTTATATAGACGTTTAAAACTGAATTATTACTTCCCCTTCAAATGCACTTTCATCCACAACGACTGAAAGGCATTTAAAGAAAACGTCGTTTTTCTGCTCAACTAAAAAGGGCGGTAGTCAATTCTAAATCATGCGAGTAGGCACATAAAAAGATTCATCCTATTGATCGTGGCAGTATTATTCTTGTATTATATTTCAAACACGATTCCCAGACACGTTTTCCGGTAAGCCTGGATTACAGTTTAGGTTTTACTGGAAAACGATGTTACCTTTTCAGCAGCCTAGAAATACTTGAATCCCCTTTGAAGAAAAACCCTTTGTAAGAAAAATAGGTGATTTGACCTGAAAACATACAATACGTATAAAGACAAAACATATATATTATGTTGAGATAACACAAAAATAAAATCATTTTATGCTTAAATTTAATTTTTAACATTTTTTACCTTGTATGTAGGTACTTACGGATGTCAATGTGTAAACTTAAATCAGCCACATGGGCGATGTACCAAAACTCTTTGATACGGGCACATCCATAAATGTGCACTTACCTAATCAATATGTCTTACTTCAATAATGTACAGTTCCAAAATCATGTGGGTGAGGCTCAAAAAATTGTACAAATGTTTAATCAGGAAATCAAATTTGACAGTTTACACAGCGATTCTAAGAACTATTACCGATCCCAATGTATTTAACATTATTTTTCTATTAATAATTTATTTTGTGAGTGCGTGTGTAAATACGGACGAACTGACGTTAATTGAAAATATAAAATTTTAAAAATAAAGTTTTTAAATCTCTACCTATATCTCTCATATCGTCTCGTAATTTTTACGTTTTTTAGTTAGATAATAATATATAGAACAATAACACTCGGAGAGATAACGACTTAGAAACTTCCCGAAAGAAATAAAACGGTTTAACGACAGAGAGGAAGATCAGGATAGATCTTTATGTGCAGATTATGACGAGGGCCAGTAAAGAGTCCCTCAAAGTGGAATCGGCCGTTACCAAGGATAGAGATAAATAGAAATTGCTATTTGCTAAACTTTCAACAGCTAAATTAGGACGCTGGAACTCAGAAGAATGGAGAACATCTTTCGAATGCAAAATATTATGGGCAATAACTGAGCTAAAACTAGTGATGAATCAATCAACTTCAATTGAAAAATTAAGCATGAAAACAGAATATTGAACATTGTGAATGGAAATTTATTCTAGATCTTTTTCCATAGTCCATGAATACTCAACGAGATGACAATTAGATATGTGCATTAGATGAATGGACCTATAAAGTATCATATTCCATGTCAGTGAGAAGAGATTCAGAAGTGAAATACTATTGATTCTTGAAAGAACTTCTTCTCATTGGCCTGTTTTTCTTTTTTGTTGGTAATTTTTGCATATCTATGTGTTACCTTAATTTGTATTTACCTTACAAATATAAAATCTAATTTCTTATATGAATTAAATTAATAAAAATGAGAATGAAATATGTCAAACTATAAAGTGATTGCTTTCTACGAAAAGATAAAATTAATAATTAGTTAACAGTTTTTCATGTATGGTAGAAGAAATTCAATAGCTGAATTATTATTACATAACTGCAACGAATCTCTAAAATTTTTTTTTTTACGAAATATTGTAGAATTCATTTTAAATATCATAAAAATAGGCACAAAGTAGTGATAATAGAGAATTAACAATCATACATGATGCGGTTTCAAAATCTGCCTCCGCTCTCGAACCGTTATATATAAGGGGAAATTTTGACGGCAGGTACTACAATCGACCTAAAATTATGTCGACTTATTTCAAAATTAAAACTATTAAAAATTAATGATACAAAACAATTCGACGACTATAACAATGGGGAGAATTTTTTTAACTTTTGATTATTCCATTTTTGTATTTTCTAAATCCTCTCGACATAGTCCCAAAAATACATCGTTGAAAAAAGGCTCTCGTCTTTTTAGGGTGTCCTCACATATCTACTTCTCTATTGAATGTTGACTAACATCGAAATAAAATTTACCATTCAGGCTGCAGTACGGTTACATAGTTAAACATGTAGTCATAAAAAAGTGGTATTTTTAAATTGTCTCTCTTATCGAAGGTTGGCTATCATCAATTCGATCTTCAAACAACAGTTTGCATTCCAGCCTACGTAGTACAGCATAACAGTAAGGGATATTTACAAAATGGCCATTTATAATGACTAATGACCCTTTAATGTTGCTGACCACAGTAACAAGGCTATGCCGCCATGCTTATACCATTATACATACTTATATATGGTGGTAACAAAAAACTCCAAGTAAATAGTCAAGTTGATACATCGAGCGGTTTCACAATGCGCACGCTCGAGTAAGTTCAGATGTGGCATGGTCAATGCGATAACATTACTTGTACATTAGGATGGGCCGTCAGAAGCTCTCAAAAGATGAGGCATTCAAATACTGATTTGAAAAAATATTTAAAAAAATCCATACTACTTTATGCACAAAACTACACGTAGGCAGGCATATAATACATAACGTGACTAGATATCTTTAGCACCAAAACAATACCACGTTCAGGGGTTGGGGGGAGGTTGAAACGTGTTGTTTTTTTTAAATGGTTTAAAACCAGTACGTGAATACATTTTTTAGGATTTTTAGTTCACATTTTTTAAACAAATTTCACTCTATGTGTCCAATATATGTGTTATGTTTCTTTTATGATATGCCCTTAATGTTTAAAAGTAAGTTTTATTATATAATTCTCAGTGTATCATGTTTCAGTTTAATGCTTTTGTTAAATATATTATAATGGTATTCTAAGAGAATCATTGTCAAACAAAGGGTAAACAAAATTCTTGCTTAATTAAAATGTTTGATAATTACAATAACATGCTATGTAATGTGGCCAACTGAAAAACCAGTTTAAAAAAAATAAGAACTGCATAAACGAGTGTTTTGCTGAAAAAACACATTTTGAGAGATTATAAATATGATGTCAACTTTACTTTAAAGTCTTGTTTATGACGCTTTGCGTTTCACGATTTGTATATATCATGAAATACTCAATAAATAACAGAAGAGTATGTATGAAACGATTTATGAATGAGAATGAAGCAAGGGTTGTGTACCAAGACAGAATTTTATGACAGTCCCTCCTCTCTGCCTACCCGTGGGGGAAAAGGCGTGATGGTTAGTTTATTTTTCATTTTTTTATGAATTACTTAATGTGCAATGCTTTTGTTAACTGCATTTAATGTATAATCGTATGAGATAATAGGCCTCCGTAGTCAAGTGGTTAAAACGCTCAACTAAGAATCCGGAAGTAAAATGTCGGCGTACGCAAATATTTTTTATGATTAACATGTAACAATTAATTAACATGTGTTATTTTATATTTAATGAATATAAAAAAAATATATGATATAGTTGTGGCTCGTTCCAGAGTGGTAGATATTCTAAGTAATTTCCCTGGTGAAAGCATACCACTCAGAATCGGAACGTTGCCTGAAATTACTTTAGCAGTGTTTGGTGACCAGATCTGAATAGCCAGATACTTCGCAAACTTCCTCTTCCCTACCTCATTCTCCTCCCTACGACCTTCAGCTACCAACATACCCCAATTGGGGATGGCGTAGTCCCACTGGCTTCAGACGGTTGGGAGCAGTTGGGATATATATATATATATATATATTTATATAGGGTCCGCCAAATACCTTTTTTTTTTCAACTAGTGCTTATTTCGTGAATGGTAACACTTAGCTCATGTCTGATTTGACAGATAATTAGTTTTATCCTTCCGCTGAGCGAATATGGTTGTGTATACGCTTGAACAACGCTGGGAAATATTGCGACATTACTTTGAAAATCATGGTAATGTTGCAGAATGTGTGCGAAAATTGCGTACGGTTTTTGGAAGAAGAGAAGCACCGTCAGCTCCGTATGTTCGTTATCTTGTGAAAAAAGTGAAAGAAACTGGCATCCTCATCGATAAACCAAAGCGTGAAAAGCCAAAAACAGTGCGTACACCCGAGAATATCGATGCTGTGGCAGAAAGTGTGCGTGAAGCGCCATCAACATCAATTCACCGTCGTTCTCAACAATTGAACATTTCGGAGACATCACTGAGACGAATTTTGCATAAAGACCTTGGTATGACGCCATACAAAGTCCAATTGGTTCAGGAGTTGAAGCCAACTGACCATCCAATGCGTTTTCGCTTCGCTGAGTGGGCCTGCGATCGACTTTACAGAAGATGCCGATTTTGCCAAAAAATCATCTTTTCGGATGAAGCTCATTTTGATCTTGGCGGGTATGTAAACAAGCAAAATTGTCGTATTTGGGGCACAGAAAACCCGCACGCATACATTGAAAAGCCGGTACACCCAAAACGAGTCACTGTTTGGTGCGGATTTTGGTCCAGAGGCATAATTGGGCCATTTTTCTTTGAAAATGAGCAAGGAGTGGCCGTTACAGTCAATGGCGATCGTTATCGGGCCATGTTGAACGAATTTTTGTTCACAAAAATTGAAGAGGAGGATATTGGCAACATTTGGTTTCAACAGGACGGCGCTACGTGCCACACAGCCGAAGCTACACTCGATGTTTTGCGCCCTTTTTTCAAAAAAAAAAAGTTATTTGGCGGACCCTATATATATATATATATATACACGGGGAATGTATATTCAAGCCTTGGAAGAGTAACTACCAACATAAGGGTCGAATCGGAACAACAAATATTAAAATTATAATCTAAAAAGTCATACACCACTTTTGAGACTTCCGATAGAACGATGTTTAAAAAAAACTTTCCCCCAAAGATTGGCAGCCCACCCTATTATGTGCTGTACGTACGTATAGTATATTATGAAGGTTGCATGTACGAGTATATGTATGTAATACCCCATTCAAAGCGTACGGTACCCGGTTGTACGCAGCACGCAGCGCTGAATTGGTAGTCTCAAGCGTTGAGAAAAAGTTCAATGTTTTGTGAATGCTTCACGAACTTCTAGTTCTTCAAAATGAAACCTTCACAGTGAACACTTCAATTGAAGTCGAACTCGCCAAAAAGAGATTTGAAATCGAAAAGTACTAGCAAATCAACAAAAAATCCTCTCCAAAAAAAAGCACTAGTCGGTAGATATTTGGAATCGAAAAGTACTAACAAATCGACAAAAGAAAGAACTGGGGAAGAACCAGTCTTTCGCCAAACCTTTGTAGTGGACCTTCAATTGAAGTGTGCGCTACCGCAAAATGGAGTGATTCCTTGTAATATTTGAAGTCGAACTTCAATTGAAGTACTTACAATGGAGTACTTCTTTGTAGGCTTTGAAGTTCAACTTCGCAACTGAACTGCCGCAAAATAAAGTAGTTCTTTGTAGTCTATTAGTATTTGTTATCTATTTCTATCTATAAGTATTTATTCAATGAAAAATGAATGAAATTTGAACTGCCGCAAAATTAAGTAGTTCTTTGTAGTAGTTCGCACGGAGCGGTCACAACGCTAGTAGTCTCACAGAAGTCAAATCACAGCAGTCGCGGTAGGTACTACTCGTAGCACATTCCGCCATCAACAGTTAGGCGATCAGAGTTACCCAACTCGCATCGAAATCTTTTTTGCGAGTCGAGATATCTTTCGGAAGAATAAACAATAGGAATCGAACTGTTGGTAAAATTAAGACTAGATATGGTCGTGTCGCTGAGAGATCCGTTGGAACATATTTGCCTGAATATGAGAAAAAGGGAGATGGCATATCATAAATCAAATCCAATGGGCTCTAAACTAAAAAAAATAAGGGCGAAATAAATGTTGACGGTGTTTAGTAATTTCTTGTAAAACTATTGTTTTACTCCTATTTTTAGACGACCTTGCGAGGGGTTCAAATAAAAATAAGTAAATGAGTGAGCAGATATCTTTATTTTGCACAAGGAAAGTAAATATAAAATTACATATTGGTAAAAAGCATTTACTTTGTGGTTTGCCATATTTATATTTAAAACAGATAAATATTGTCTATAACCACTTTTATTTTTCAATATTATGTCGACCGGTTTCGGAAGCACCCTTAATTTTAATATTGTCCTGATTATGGAAGGGTGTTTCCGAAACCGATCGACATAATATTGAAAAATAGAAGTGGTTATAAACAAAGTTTATCTATTCTATTTATACGGAACTTTTTGAAAGTGAATTTTGATTAATTCCTAAATAACTTAGTCTAATTCACTTTGTTTATTACATATTTCTGATTCAATAATGTATAAATATATGTAATTGTCTGTAAAAGATTATAATGTGTTGAGCTAAATATCTATTTAATAAAAAAAATTCTCATAAGAAGCAATCACTTTGTGTTTTGACACATTAAGTGAAATTGAAAAAATATCTTTGTATAAGACCACCAATCATCTTATTAAAAAAGATCATACCTTCAATAAAAGCACCGGTGCTTATATTCTCCATTAAAATGGTCATGGCAACAAATTAAATAATTTAAAAGCACTAGAAATAAAGAAAGTCATTAACATTAATATTCTTAATAATCAATTAAATTTGTCCAATATCAGGTTTCATTTAATATTATTTGTCTCTTTCAACGTATAATTATATGTTATAATTTAAATGTTATTCTATAGTTTTCTCACTGTATTCTAATTTTATATTATAATGTTTTCTCCCTCTGTATAATACGCACACTTTGTATTTTTGTTTAGTTATATTTTACACCCCGATGATACTTAGGCTAAACGAAACCGGTCGGTCACAAATATTGAAATGAAATCTATGGTCTGATACAAAGTTATTATTTCATTTTCATTATCTATTTAATTTTTCATTTAGTTTTTTTTTTACTTTCCCTAAAGATGTCATGAGCATGTGATAATGCTAAAGACAATTTTTGTTTATTGTTTTATGAAATAACAATGATAATTGACAAGATGAATGAAACAATATTATTAAGTAATCAATTTAAGTAAATACAGTTTATTTAACACCTCGTTACTGTCAGTTTCGCACTGGTGAAACACCACTTTTCAAAATCGAAAGGTTGTTTGAAATGACTTATGCTCTGTTCAGTAAACAAATCTAAAAAGCCAGGCAAACAAAAACATGTTCTTTCTTCTCGTTCAGCTCCCTAACTTCACTCAGCCTGCAAATAACACTCGAAAATTTTTGAGGAAAAAAAAAGTTTACAAAAAAAACAACGATTCCGAAAGGTTTTTGTAATGCAATATTTCAAAAAATTACTGAGGCTTTGAAAATAAGATTGAACAAGTTTGAAAAATACTGAATGCCTTAGAAATCTTGCTTGAACCGAAAAAAGCAAGTCGATCATGCAAGCGGCTTGTTATGTAACACGATAGAAAAGGGGCTAAAAAAAGGTGTTGTTGAATATTGGACTCCAATGAAATCACAAAGGAGTGACAAAAAGGTAGAACAGTCTGATAGCAATCGCGGTCTAGATTTATGTAGCAGTCGCCACTTCGGTGGCGAACACGGAACACTGGATACCCAGAGCGGTGCGGGTAGTAAATTATTCAAGTGAAACTGAAAATTTAAAACACATAGAACGATTGGCTGTTAATGACACGCTTAGTCTAGAAAATATGAAGACCAGACTTCTCGCCAAAGTACCTCAAAACTTACTAACCATGCTCCTGCGCACTGAGTAGAATACAATCAATTTGCACAAAACCTGACATGTTTATCGTTTTATAGAATGAGTTTCTAGGTTAGAAACAAATAATATTTTAATTAATTTAGGCACAACTGGCATGCCCACAACACACTTATATTGGATTGTCTCTTCACTAGTGCTGCTGCTGAGAACTCCGCCACATTTTTTTTCTTATAAACGACACACTAACAGAAGGTGAAGTTACATGCGACATTTATGAAAAAGCGGAA
Organism: Drusus annulatus; assembly: GCA_022651775.1. Lineage (NCBI taxonomy): Eukaryota > Metazoa > Arthropoda > Insecta > Trichoptera > Limnephilidae > Drusus > Drusus annulatus. Next base: position 107,259 of record JAGWCC010001215.1, on the reverse strand, counting down.
AATGTTAATACAAAGTTATCAGCCGTACGCTTCCAACAATTCCGCTCCATAACTGTTCCTGCCGCATACTACAAACTTTTTCCATAGTCTCAGTAATTCTGATATTCATACTAATGGCCATTAGTGACGTTATGATAATCTTAACTAAAGCAGAAATTTGTTTGAATAGTCCAGTGAAAACGGAGAATTCTGTTTATTTTCCTGCAGCGATAAAACTTTTTGAACGATTCGTGAATTTCCTACAGCTTTTGAGGTACTAGGATCAATTTTCAGGCGCTATGAAAATTATGAATGTTTATTTAACTGTAAAAAAAGACAAGGCCCTAAATTGATTTTCCGCAATTCTAAAATGTCTGATTGGGTTTCTAGAGAGAAATCTATATCAATGGGTGAAATATTTCCATTTCATATAAGAGTATTAACGCGTTGCACTGTAGAACTGACCCTAACTTCATTATCAATGTGAAGTAGCCGGCAGCCGCAGCTTGTTCCCAGTCTCCATTATTAATGCATTCGGAAACTTTTAACCAAATTCAGTATGAACAATCTAACGTTGGCTAAATTATTATTCTTTCGCTCATTTCTCCCAGCTCGTCCATTTATAACATTCCAAGCCAATTGATGAAAATCTATCCGCGGATTAAAATTGCACTTTCGAACAAGTCAGTTTGCTATCTGATATCTCTACCTATTTAACTCTTATGTGACTAAACCTTTTTAAAATTGATGTGAAGGTTTCTTTTACAGTATATAATACAATTATGAAGTTTGCTGGACCATTTTTATGACGTAATACATTTCGACTCAGTTCAAGACTTGGGGAAGTGGGTGGGTATTTACCCAGTGCCATCTTTTCTTGTGGTTTTTTTAATTCAGTAGGTGATTAAAAATAGTATTAAGAATACAGGTGATGTACTTTGAACACAACATTTAAAATAATATTAAATGATTAATAAATATGGACAAGCTTCAAATTCCATATAAACACATTAGGGTACCCGGGTACCCTTTCAGATATCAGAAGGTGTAAGTTTATCCAACGGTTATGTTTTATTGTTCATTTTCACTATTGTGGAGAAGTCAGGAAGTTTCAGCCGGTTAGACTTACTGGAACATTAAAAAAAAAATATGTTGAAAACCGAAAAGGGTACCCGGGTACCCTTTCAGTCACATAAAGGTTAAACAAATAATTATTTTCTGTACTTTTCATGTTAACGATGGGTCAAAAATAATGGTTTCAGTTAGAAATGAGATATTATTATTTCAGACTTCGAACCCAACACCAATGACTAACAGTGTCTACATTCGAACAAATACTAAAAGTGTTAACTTATTATTCAAAGAGTAAAATACAAATATGTTCCCACTTGGATTTCGAGTCGGGGAACTGACGTTACCTCGATTTGTTAAAGTCTTTGTTGCGTCAAATTATTGATGGAATACAAATAGATTTTGACAAAAACGCTACAAAATTGGCGCTACTCTTTCAAGCATGCAAATATGGAATATAGGCACAATCACTTAACATGCCGGTACTTACTAATGATATCACATTAGCAACCAAGTACAATTTTCAGATATTTTCCATAAAAAGTTCATATAATAAAAACTGCCTCAGGAAAATTGAAAAAGGTACATCAAGGTACAAAATAACTAGCTACCTACTTGTAAATGAATAACTTAATTTGATGTAAAATATGAAATGAAATCTTACATTGGAAGAATTTTCTGATTTAATACGTGTTTGATCCAAGAACGGAAGTTCCGGTTTATGATTAATAAATTTTAATAGCATGTTACAGTAAAAAAAACAGTATTAAACATTTTTTTAAACAGATAGATTATAAATATGTTAATATATAAAGCTTATCTTTGATGAGAAATTGTTTTTGAAATATGTAGAATGTAACTTATAATCAAACTGACTATCTCAATTTTTATGAAGTAAATAAAGAACTATATAGTGAAAATTAAATAATACATTTGTATAACACCACAGATTTTGATTTAATTTTTATTAAAGACCAGTTCAGCTTAGCCTAAGCATCATCAGGGTACACAATTAAACTAAACAATAAACACAAAGTGTGTGGTTATATATACATACAGAGAACGAACAAAATATAAAATAAAAGAACAGTGAGAAAACAATAGAATAACATTTAAAATTATAAAAAAAGGAACAGAGAGAAAATACATATCAAATATAAAAAAACAGTCTTATACAAAGAAATTATTTGATTTGTATTCAATATGTCAAACCACAAAGTGATTGCTTTCTACGAAAATAAAAGAGCTACATATTTGTAATTTCAAAGTCATTGTGTAAATTAAAACTTAAATATTTAGATAGTATAATAGAATATTTTTTAAACCCACCAAGAATAATGTTATACAAAAATATTGTGGGTATATAATAAAATTGTAAACAAAAAAAATGCTTCGCTAAGTCATAATATCTTAGGTATACCTTCGCCACTAAGCCACTAAGCCACCAAACTTGAGAAATTTAACTCGCCAATCTAAATGAACAACAAAATTCAGTTATTCAAGAACGTGTTTTTATTAAGTGCCTTTCATGACTTGGACCAATAAACCATAAATAACACGCAGTTCGCTGCCGCCGCGTTTACGCACATTTAAAGTTACACCGTGAGGCGAATGCCCAATGTTTACAAAATACGATACCGAACACCGAACGTTTGTACTTTGCACAACCGAAATCTCAACGGCACCGTTAGCTTTTGTAACTGTGGGAGATTGTTCACCTCACGCGATATTACCATAGAGGTTCGTGATCAGCGGCACAGAACATACAATATTGGAATACGATACCGAAAATGTCCCAAGACGAATGGGCGCATACCTCGTGATCATGTCAACCAGATTAAAGCAGTTGGAAAGTAGCAGTGGCGTCCCGTAGCATTCAAATAACATAAAGTTGTAATGAAAATGAAAGAATAACTTTGTATAAGACCACAGATTTTATTTTAATTTTTAAGACCGACCGGTTTCGTTTTGCCTAAGCATCAACAGGGTACAAAATTAAAGTTAGTCAAAATTAATTTTATGGTTTAATTTTGTACCCTGATTATGCTTAGGCTAAGCGAAACCGGTCGGTCATAAAAGAATAATTAAATCTGTGATCTTATATAAATTCATTGATTTTTTTTTTTATTAAATATGACAAACCAGAAAGTGATTGCTTACTACGAAAATATAAAGTTATAAGATTGATTTTGACACAAAAAAATCGTCACCCATCCAACTTAACAAAATTACTAACTGCAAGCGGAATCAGGCGAAACTACTAGTAAACTGCTGTGCCTACAGATATAAGCTATAATACTTTTAAAAACTGTAAATATGTTAGTACGGGAAGGATGCTGGCCCACGCAAGGGCAACTAACCCTTGAATCAACGTGGAAGAACGCGTCGCCCGATCCGCTCTTGAGTACTGCTGAGAGCTCCATCGGAATCATTCTTCATTCTTATGTAACAGAAAGAGAGGTTACAGCGGACCTCTCAGAGGCAGTACCATACAGTGGCATACAAGTTAGTGATCATCGCCGTTTTGGAGGCATTAAAAACAATTAATAATTATAATATTAATTAATTTGTATAGCGCCGTTTTTCTCAGGGGCATTGAACAAATCTTAATTCATAGGCTCCATCTTATTAATACCTACACAATATAATCTATGGCATATTAACATTTATTTATATTTTGTACGAAGATAATTTACAGAAGGATACATACCTGACAGATCACTTCAATTAACACTGACTAATCATCATACATTGCGCCACATTTTAATAATATTAAGTAAATACGAGTATTATGTTACTGGCATGTATTTAGAGTGAATCATTTTGCTTATTAATACATTTATTTATTTTATATCTAATAATATTATATAACGTTTTCGCTCATTTTCTTTCAATGTTTTTTTCAATAAATGTATATTATTATAAAACAGAATGCTGGTTTTAATATATTTTTAAGAACGTACAGAAGTTACTTTGTTAGTAATGATTAGACGTTTCGTGCCTTATTTATGTTCGTTAATTAATAATGATTCGAAATATAGGATGATTTTAAACTCTTCACCGGCATGTAAAGACAATACGTCGTAACTCGCTTCTCGGCTACCATTAAATTCTGATGTCAAAGTGTTGCTAATCATAATCTTAACGCGTTTGATGTGTATCCACTGAAAGTTAGAAATCACAATATGGACACGAATTCAATTCAGTTATTCAGTTATTCAGTTATTTATTAATTTAAAAACATTACAAAATTTTTATTTTAAGGCGTTTTTAAATAGAGCGAGTAAGTGTATTAATACACAATATTCATAAATATAAAACAATTAATTCTAAAAAAATATAAATTGCAATGAATGCAAAAGTAAAGACAGTAAAAAATAAAACAATAAAAAATTAGACAATTTAAACATAATTTTTCATCCAAATGATGTATAAAAAAAAAAAAAAAAAAACAAGGAATAATTATACAAATAGCAGGAATGCTTGTCGTTTGAACGAAGCTTCATTTATGCAAAATATATCGACATCCGAAGCGATTCGATTCAACAACATGATTGCCCTCCCCACTGGCATGACCATTGGCAAGTTGGTCCTGCAGGCCGGGAGATAAAACAACCTATATGAGGGAGTACTTGACCTCGTGTGGACTCCAAACGATCGACCCACTCTCAAGTCTACTCCTTACTAATGAGTCATATAAAATTTTGAGAACCCGGGTGTCTCTGAACTTCCTTGCGGTGCGTAAGACAAAACCCAGCATTCTCAATGAATTGCCACAAGCCATCTCAATGTGAGCATGAAATGTCAGCCTACTATCAAACATGATTCCGAGATCCTTCATAGTGGAGACACGTTTTTAAACATAGGTTGTCCATCGTATACCGGTAGTACCAGGTATGAAACGCCCTAGTGAATGACAAAATTAAACATTTAGATATATTGAACTCAATCTTATTCTTTTTACTCCAGTCAACAATTCTATCTATGTCTGACTGAAGTCGATTGCAGTCTTCTAAAGTTTGTATTTCAATGAAAAGTTTTAGGTCATCAGCAAATAGAAGAGACCTAGAATGCAGAATTACCTCTGAAATATCATTAATAAATATGGAAAAGAGGAGCGGGCCTAAACGAGCGCGAAATTGCGCGAAATTTCTCAGTCTTCGAAGTCCCCGTTCGCGGAGGGAGGCGACCGCGCGGTTCGGTAAAATATGTACCGTGCATACCACCAGTAAAAAGTACACTCTTCCTGGCGTTCTGTACTACTCTATACACGTGCGAGCTCTGGATCAATTTTAAGAAGAGTAGCATGGAAAGGCTTCGGGTCTAGTACAACAACGCCTACCGCATGATGTTCAGTCTTCCCAGGCACTGCAGTGCCTCCGGTATGTTCACCGAGGGGCGAGTTCCAGGATGTGCAGCCCTTATGAAAACCAGGCTAGCAGGAATGAGGGAAAGGATTAACAATTCCAGAAATGACCTTATTATGGAATCCCGTCAGATCCCGAATTCAAGCATAGAAGCGCATTGGAGTAAATTATTGGCCCCATCAATCTTAACGCTGCCAGGATGGACTCCCTCTTGATGGCGTTTTGCAGTAATGAGGCCTAATATCCTCCTTTAATATTTTTACTTTTTTTTTTTTTTCTCATGAATTTCTGTTCATTTTTATTTGTTAACATTATAATTACTATGTATTGATTTCAATTATGGAAGGTATTGCATTGCACTACTCCTGCATACCTTCCGGAATAAAACTGTATAATTATTATTATACACTTTTAAATAGGTGTATGGTATCAGGTCGAATTGAAATCTATTGAAAAAACTTTACACATGTTTTTTATGTCACACTCCTGTTCAGATATAAAGGTACAAGTAAAACTCGTGTGTTATGTACTTAAAGCCCGCAACGAGGATTTATTTCGAAGGTCGGCAGTAAAAGAACGTACGTTTCCTCCGCGCCGTACAAATATCGATGTCTATTTGATGGTAATATAGATTATGGACAAACTATAAAACTAGCTCGTGACTGGTAAATACATCAGTAACATAATCATAATTATTTGTACTTAGAACACGCACGTTAACGTGAAGAGATAAGGTGAATACCTAACACTTCAGGTAACTACTGTGGGAAAATGGCCACATTGTTGAATAAACATATCGTCGCTGTAAAGGCGAAAGGGCTCAAGCGACACTTTGGTCAAAAATGAGTTAAATGTGAGGTTTTGATCAAAATTCTTATTCGGAAAAATACATCAATCAATTTTCTTTATTATATGACAGATGTGACCTTTTCATTTTAGATTCTTATCAATCATTGTTCCCAGATACTTAGCTTAATCCACTATTTTCTGAAATAGTGTCGACAGTGATTTTGATCGTTTCGTCGATGGAAAGGCAAAAAGGCTTAAGCGACACTTGAGACAAAAATGAGTTAAAAATGCAGTTTTGATCAAAAAAAAAATTCTGCATCGAATGTTTACCATTTGAGAGAAAGCTTGACTCAAGCGACACAAGTTTGGGACATTGTTTTAGCTTTTTGTCGCTTTGGGTAACTCAGTGAGAGCATTGAGTTACCTGAGTTAACTTTTTTCAAAATCCATCCTTAAGACTTATGAATTTTATTGTAAGACAAAAAAAAATTTTAAGTGCACTGAAAACTTTCCAAAATGGCGCTTTTTCCTTTTGCCTTTCCAAAAACGATATGCATATTTTATAAATTGTTTAAACTAAGGTATTTAAAGCTGTTCTAAGCAATCCTTCTTTCATAAAAAATACTCTTACAGGAAATACATAAATTGTATTTTGTACATTTAAAGGTAGTGTTGAAACTGGTAGGCGTATGGAATTTTATTTTTATTTTTTTGTTATTGAATATAATAAAACATAAAATTATGCAATTATTAGTGTTTTAACTCAAAGAATTTATCAAATCGATCAAGCGAACAAAATATCTTAAGAGCGGGGTTATACGTCAACATTATTGGTTATTGATTGTTCTAACTCCTTATCCTATCGTAGGTTGGCTATCTTCATGGCAATCTATCCTAATTATAATAAAGAAATTTCTCGAGCAATAATTATTTCTTCACGACGAAGTACTGTCGTAAATACACCGTGTCACAGGCACCGCAAAACTCTTGAAAATGTAAGGAATTAGAAAAATCATTAAAACCCAAATAAAAAAGTTGCAATATATTTTGTATTTGCTTACGGTAATGTGTAACTAATTCTGTGTGATACAAAATTATACCATATCCCATACGATTTCTGTGTGTGCGTCGATGAGTATACTCGTAATCATATAAACGCTGTGTTGGTATGTGTGACCCGCACTGAGACGCCGCCTAATTTCTTGTTACGTCTCACTGTTTACGATATAAGAGGCGCATCCTGAAATCTATTGTATATTTATGCATTTTATCGTACTTAAGGGTCAGCACCCAAAAATACAAACTGTTTGGCTTTCTAATACAAGCAATACTTTAAATGATTTGTCTGTAAATTTTACATAGGCGGTTGAGGAAATGTATAAGGTTTCGAGTGAATAAAATTATTTTACTGTAATCTTTTGAATTGTATATAAAATGCATACTGAAATCGTATGTTAAACGTTATTTTTCTAACTGCGCTTTTTACACACATTTTGATATATTTTTGATAGAATTTAAAAGTTCACAGTTTAAAATTGTATTCGTTGGAAACTTTAGACATTTTATTAATTATTCGTGTAGAATTTATAGATAATTCATTTGCAGTATTCCTTGTATTGTAATGCTACAAAGTGACGTTTAAAGCCATTTTGGGTGCTGAGGCTTAAGATGAAACAGAATAAACATTAATATAAGCCAATCATAAAGCTGTTTCGAAATAATAGAGATACAGCGGTTTAAAATGATTAGTTAGGAATGTCAAAAAGAGTGCCGCGTGTGGAGTGTGGATGTATTTTTGTTTACGTAAGGATCGCGGCGTAAAGGTTGGATTTTAAAGTGTGTAAAATATGCAAGTTTAAGGAAATAAATATTTCAACTTGTCCATACAGATTGAAGATGTTTAGTATAACAAAAAAAACATACTTTCATAGTTCATAAGTAAGAAACGATTCACGAGAAATAAATACAAAATTACGATAAATCACTTTCTCCGGGTTTTTACGTCGTAAACAGTGAGAGAAAGAGAAAAGACAAGTTCTCACACAATATAGCACCGCTTTGATGTATGTAAGCATGTTCTCCGTCTCCCGCGAGATTGTTTCTCCAAGGTCTCCCGTGTCTCCGGCGACTCTGCCCACTACGTTTTGTTATGCGACATAACAGGACATAACTCAACGTTTTTAGGTTATATCCTACATTTTTGTTTACAGTAGTACTATGAAAAGGGGGTTTTACAAATAAACAAAAACATTATGTCGACATGTGCTATGAATGGATTTATAAATACCGTAGCGCGAGGCTTAGCCCTAGTCAGGGAAAAATCATCAATACTGACTACACTAGCGCTTCTTCCTGATATATTATTGCTTCGAGGTGCAGCGGATCTGGCCAGTATTCCTAGAGGGAATGACGTTGTTTGGAAGTAAAATTTTGTGGGTGGATTTGTAGTCATCGCCTGTGTACCTGTTATGCTGATGGGTGTATAATTTGATAATCAGTTAGGAACTGCAATAAATCCAAATATGGCAAGCCACAATGCAACTGCCGTTGACAAACATAGGTGAATAAGAATAATGTATGTCTTTAAAATAATTGTTGTAAATTTCAACTGATAAGGTTCACATAATAATGAAGGGCTCATCTAGTTGGTTCTATGTCATGATTGCGCAATCAAGATTAAGCAAGTGTTAGCCGAGCTTTGGGGCGTTAGGTACTAAGGGTTTGTTACGCAATACATTATGCAATAGGTAAATCAACTAGTTGCCGTCCCACGACACTGGGCGGAAATAATCGAGAAATTAAAAGTACTAACGGTTGAACTAGGCGGTACGAGTTCCTGGGATAGATCTTAGTCGCTTTAGGAATGAATGCTAAATTCGTGAAAGTTGGCTTACGGTGACTTTAAAAGAATGTTGTTTGACATACCCAAACTAACTTACATAACAATAAACAGTCTAGGAAAACGTACCAGTGGCAGATCTTTTACTATTCTACCAGCAAATTTATAAATAAACATATTAAATAATTGACCAGAGCAATAGATACTTTTAATATCGCCCGTTGAAATACCACTATTAACAATCGAAAAGTTGCTTCAAATGGCTTTAGCCGTGTTTGATGACCAGATCTGAATTACCAGGAGTTCTCAGCCTTCCTCTTTCCTATTTAATTCCCTTCCCCACTTCCTTCAACCTCACAACATACCCCGATTGTGGATGCCATGGTCTCACTGGCTCCGGACGATTCGGAGCATTTGAAACTAGCGCGCGTTATTCAAATTATTTTTTTTAAACATTAGTATAATAACATAAGTAGGCAGTATAAACGAGATCCCTAAGGCGTATGTGTGATAAAACCATATTATGAATGAAGGGATCTGAGAAGAATTCAGGATCCATAAAAGCTGTTGAAGATCATTAAAAGCTTAGGTTTGGACACGAGAAATGAGTGCCATAAGTAAACTTTCGCATAGTAAGAAAGGGGTGGCACGATTAAGTGAACAAAATACTTGTTATCAGAGTACGTATAAACATAAATAAAGCAATGAGTTTGTGTCGAGAGTTGGGTGGCGTTCAATCATTTCTGCCTACCATTGCGGGAAATGGCATGATGGTTAATTAGTTGAATACATACCGCTGATAGCTCCGTTATAACCCCTTCCACATTCTCACAAACGAAGCATGAAACAGAAATAGAGCTAACAACTGAGCTCTCAACGGCCAGACCGTAGTCAACGGATGTAGGTACATAGATACACCATCAATGATCTGACCAAATATTGAACAAGACACTTCATACTCGATCGCCACGATGTATGCGGGGGAAATGATAGATTATATTGACGTAAGGTCCGGAAGTTGAAACTTACTGGAAGACCGTATAATTCACATGCTTCACAATAATATATGCTCAGTTAAGTTTCTTCGAATAATTCTAATTACTGTCACAATCAGGAGGGTGGCTTCCTCGTCAGAGCCAAATTTTGGTATAGAGTTTGAAATAATATTGGTAACAATAAATTAAATTTATTATAGAATATATTTCGTTTATTCCACTTAACAGAATACCAATAGTACTAAAATGGCTTGAAAGAATACCGACGGCACCAATTTACATAAGACTTTTTCCCCCAGAAATGAAACTGATCATTTATTCAGGAAAGAATTTCGATTTTCACTAGGAGTTAAGAAAAATCAAGCTTATTCGTGCAAATTAGTTGGAATGACACATCTATCAAATAACTGTTTAACATCTTACCGCAATTCAGTTAAAACACTCAGCCGAGGTGTGAGACATTTTGAATCTTACCTGTAACAAAAAAAGCACAATATTAGAAAAGGAAAAAAATGGGACACGTTTGGCTATTACAATACAAATTACGTTATTGATCGTAAATCAATATTTACTGTCGAAAAACTTTAAATATTAATCTAAATAAACTATGATTATAAATCGTTTATACCTTGGAGTAAGAATATATATGGAGAGAGAGCTAAATTTTTGTAGCCAACCTGTACAAATTTTAATAAAATTTACGATAAACCACCTTCTCCGGCTTTTTACGTCGTAAGCCGTAAATGAAAGAGACAAGACAAGTGTCACATAATATCGCAGCACTTTTAGTTATGTAAGCATGTTTTCCGTCTCCCGCGTCTCCGGCGACTCCGCCCAAAACATTTTGTTATGCGACATAACTCAACATTATGTCGAAATGTGCTACGAATGGGTGTAAAAAGTTGTGTCCGCGAAAACCGTAGCCACGCCCGAGTCACGAAAAAATCAACAGTCCTATGTACATCCTATGGCCTCCATGGTCGAGTGGTAAGACGCTCTACTACGAATCCAAAGGTCGGGGGTTCAAACCCGGCGTGCGCCAATAACTTTTATTTAATTAATTTGTGTCATAACACATTTAATTCATGCAAAAATAATAAAAAAGTATATTTGCGCCACGTTCCAGAGTGGTAGATACTATAAGTATCGCCCTGGTGAAAGACCTCCATTCAGAATTGAAACGTTGCTTGAAATGGCTTTAGCCGTGTTTGGTGACCAGATCTGAATAGCCAGGTACTTCCCAACCTTCCTCTTCCCTATTTCCTTCCCCTCCCCACTACCTTCAGCCTCACAACATACCCTATTTCGGAATGCCATAGTATCACTGGCTCTAGACGGTTGGGAGCAGTTGAGACTCTTGTGCGGTATTCATATAAAACAAAAACAAACAAAAAAACAGTGTTTCACAAAGCTATCCTTTCTGGAATATTATTGCTCTTTGGCTTATACCCTATTTTTTACTGATTTTTCCTTTAAACAATCACTTCACAACGTTCAAAGCAACATTGGTACAAAGATACATTATATCCATAAATAATGTAGCATTACATGAAAAATTACACATTACGCTACATACTTACTCAAAAAAGTACTCACAATTTGATGCAAACGTGCATCGTAAATTATATTATCTATCACTATTGTATTATTTATCTACCTTGCATATTACCTAACTGTACATAACATATTATGTGGTGGCACCAGTTGAAGTGGCTGGTAATAAAGTTAACCAGTGGCGTAGTGCGATGGTTGTTTAACTTTTAACGCCGTGATTCAATCACCGCAAAGATGCTTTACTTTGATTATTTTCGGTAGGTTTTACCAGCAACAACAAAAAATGTTTCTGACCTCAAAGAATATGGACCCAGCGCTTTGAATGATCTGTAAACGAACTTCGCAACTTTTATACGAGAGGGTTTAAACCATAGAGTATATAGAGTGGTATCTACCCAAGGCAGTGTAGATTTTTACCTGACTCGGCGGACCTGGGCGTGGCTAAGACTAAGGCTAGGGTATTTATACATTCATTCATATCACATATCGACATAATGTTTTTATTTATTCGTATGACCACTTTTTCACAGTATTGATATCAACAAATATATAGCATCTAATCTAAAAAACCGTTTAGTTGTGTCAAGTTTAGTGGCATGATAAAAAATGTGGGCGGAGTCCCGCGGTAACCCAGGAGCCTAAGATCATTGTTACAGTACAAAGAAGCGGAGTATTATATTTGTTGTCTCTTTCTCTCTCATGGTGTACGACGTGAAAACCCGGAGAGTGATTTATCGCAAGTTTGTATCGGTTGGGTAAAAATAATTAGCTCTCTCTCCATACATTGTTTCTCCAAGGTTTAAACAGTATATTCGACGCATCAGACTAGACCGATCTGAGCGTGAGTATTATATGATGATGCCAGCCCGTTCAATGCCTTATACAAAAGACAAATTTTAAACTGAACTATTTCCCAGTGCAGGCCATCCGTAAGAGAAGTCATATGGCAGTATTTGGTGGCACAGCATATTAGTCGAACTGTTGTGTTGAAAACCCCTTGATCAGCATGCAAAATATTTCACAAGTCCACTCTGAAGACTACGAGAGCGTTTACCAGAATACCATATGATTTTGAATTGTCTTAGATAAAAACAGTTTGTCCTAGACTTAGAAACAATGAATTGCTGTTCCTCAATCATTACTCTACTAATTATGGGAATCATTCTCCACTGCCAGAATATCGAGACTTGTTAACTCAAGCCATGGTCTTGAAATTTTTGGTAGCAGTCTAAATGATTTTTGTCATTGCTTCAGATATTATGTTTTATCAACAGGTTTTGACTTGAATGTTTATTTCAAATGTAAATTTTTGTAATTGCTTCAAATATTATTTATGTGCTGTTATTTATCTGTTGCCCTTTTTCCCATTTCGTGTTACGTATTTTTTTTACTGGACAATGGTCCGTTATTATTATTAAAAAAACTAGACTTAACCATTGCCAAGTGGAGAACTCATTGAAACAATATGTTGATCCAAATAATTGCCAAGAAAACGTACTGATTTCAAGGTAATAATATCGTCTTCAGGAACTGTTATTGGACTAATATCGATTAAATACTATCTTCTAGGTGAATCCACCTAAGATTAGTTTTGCCCGCGTTAACTTTGGCCTATTTTTACAGATGCAGTTTGAGACCTCATCAATACAGTGCACAACGTATGACCTTCAAACATCCATTTCGTGAGGATTACAATTAAAAAAAAAAACTGAATTGCTGTGAAAATTTAGTCCAAGTGAAGAAATGCACGGTTCCAGATCACTGGTATTTAATATAAACAGAAGAGGACACAGCACAGGCCCCTGCGCTTTATCTGTGTATGATTGTATATGTGTAAAGCCATCGATTTTAATGAAACCCCTATCGCCCAAGCGGCCCAAGCGGCCGAAGCGCCACTGGCCTTTACATTCTGTACGCCACCTCAAACTGCTTTTGTCGACTTTAATCTCAATGCAAACAATAGGTTTCAGAAGAGCCCGACATAGATTGACGGTGGTGTAGAAGAGTAACGGTGGGAGTAATACGTTCATATAATGTAGGCGGTGTAACCGTGCCGTTATAAGCCGCCGCTGCGAGTCCAACAATAAGGAAAACACCGCATGATTTAAATCAGAATGGTTCGCTGTTGATGCATTATTGATGGTAGTCGTTTACATGATTTTGGATTTTACGTTGCTCGCTCTGGTATACTCGCATTTGAATGAATATTTTGACTAAACCCTGCAAAAAAGGATTCGCGGGGATGTAGTAGGAATTTGATAAGAATATTATTTACTAACTAGCGTTACTTCAAGCTACAGGTGTAATATGGTCTTCTCTTATTTGTTGCAAATTACTTGGATATTTCAAAGCTCGTGATTGAATTGACGTTACAAGCAGTACAAATTTACATTGATCTAGAAAATCCAGAAAGAAATTTGAATACTTTGTGCAAATTAAACTATGCCAGAGCCGGCGTTGAAGAGTTTTACCTGCTCCGTACAAACAGGTTTTCTGCAACATAATTAAGATAACAAAGCGGTTAGGCTGTTTGTTTTGCAGGTGTTCGCGGTTAACTTTTGCTAGATAAAAAAATCAGATCGTAACTAACTAACCATCACGCCTTTTCCCCGCAGGGGTAGGCAGAGAGGACGGACCGCCATATAACTCTGTCTTGGCACACATTCCTTGCTCAATTCACATTCATACATCGTCTCATACATACTCTTCTGTTATTCTGATTCTTCACATGACTCGAATCAAGTATTTGATTTACTTGATCGTGTCATGTCTTTCTCGGGCGCCCTCGACTTATTCTTCCTTCTAATGCTTAATCGAAACGACCTGCCAGCTTTGGTGTCTCCTCCCTCCGTCAACATAAGTTTCAAGACCCAGGTTCACCTATAAACAACCTCTAAAATATGACAAAGGCCCCGAGTTTTCCCTAAGGGCTTCCTGTACGGGATTTAAAAAAAATACTTAAACGTAATAAAACATAACTGAAATGTTATATTTAATTGAATTTCATGTACCTGGTAAGACAGTTACAAGACAGTACCTACCATATTATTGTGACAATTTTACTTAAACCTCACGATATAATATTATGCTCCTATGCGACAAATTCAACATCTGGAAAACAATTACTCTGATGTTGTTGATGTATTTAGTGATTTTAATAATACCACATTTATAACTTTATTCCACTACTTTTTATTTAATACCTGACCGGTTTCACCTTATAACGGACATCTTCAGACTGGTACAGTTTTAAGTAAGTCTATGGAATATATACTATTAGGTCCGGAAGGCTTAAGAATTTTAGTTTTATGGCTGACAGAGGTGGCGAGGAGACGGAAAAATCAAATAGTAAATTACTATGGATATTATATAATTTAAAAATAAAACCCACAAACGCATCTAACGCACCCCATGTAAACCGTCTCCCCGAAGGTAATAAAACTACCCGAATGTGTTTTTGAAGGTACGATAAAGCAACCTCTGTCAGCCATAAAACTAAAATCCTTAAGTCACAGATGATTCACTATGAATATCAACATTCATCCCTTCCGGACCTAATAGTATATATGCCATAGACTTACTTAAAATTGTACCAGTCTGAAGTTAAACATCATTAAAATGGAGTTCAACCACGAATTAAAAGTTTCGAAATTAGAGATATATTTAGTACATTAATATCGCAATATAAGAACACCTTAGTAATGTTTTTTCGTATGGTATAGCTAATTTATTTAATGAAACCATTTAACTCTGGATGTATATATATCTGTATATAATGTTATATATATCTGTATAGTGATGTATATATATATCTGTATATATGTGTATATAATATATCTCTGTTCTCACTACTATTTTATTTCTTTTCATATTGGTATTTTTTATATTGAATGTTGCACTGCTTATGAGTATATATATTTTTTATATGTAAATATACTTGTGTAAAAGCCTTAAACGGGCGTAAATAAATAAATAACCTCTTCCGCGATTATTATTTTTATTTAGAATTGTAAGCTGTGGTTACTCGAACATCTCAAATAGTTATCTTACGAAGAAACTGATTTACTTTATTCCGTTGTTCTCCTACAAACGAAGAAAGACTTATTTTATTTTTGCTATTCCCACAAAATAAACAATTCGAGACAACTACGGATCGCCATTTCCGCAAATAATAATGATAACGTCGAAAAGAATGTGTTTCCTCCGTTTCTACAAATATTTCTTTCGTTTCAGAAAAGACTTTAGCCAGTCGGATGATATTAGTGTTTCATTTTTAGAACTTAGTGTACCGAACTGATCGTTTTTATCATTGAATCAACCACCCTTATAATGGTACAACTTTTTTAAATGTCAAATCTTGTAACTCTTTGCGAATACAAATGCTTGGATTAGACATCTTATAATAATGCGCTGCCGGAAACCATCAAAATTATGTCAATCAATGCATTCAAAATAGCCTGTAAGAACCATTTAAAATACAAATAAATCAAAATAATAAGTAGTATATAATTTATAATATTATTATTAAGTCAAAAATAAAATTAAGTAATTAGATACTTTGTAAACTTTACTTTTGTACAAGTTACTAATATAAACTAAAAACATGATCTAAGGGTCAGTTTTAAGTTGCTCCTAAAGATAGACAGACTCGGATTTTAATTAGCACGATTACCAACCTAATGATGGCATTCATAAACTACCGCTCAGACTTACAAGACTCGACGGAATTCAGTGCGTGAGTCAAAACTAGCCTAAACATGTAATTGATATAATAACATATTTAATACATTATTTTCTTACCATCATACAACACCTATTGATTGTTTTGTTAATTTTTACAATGTATTACTACTAGTCCGCACCTTTCCACAACCCACGATAATATTTCGATACATTGATTGTTTTAATATTTTGTACAACTAAACTACTACTATAAAAACCTTTCCACAACGCTACGGCAAAATCTGTCGCGATCGGCCTACAACAAAAGGTTTACTGCGCCGGCCAACCACAGTAACTGTTGTTATCTAGTCTCAAGTCACTACGAGTTAGCTACCTGCTGAGTTTCATTATTATTATTTCATTTTCATTATCTCCTGGTGTTCGAGCGATATTGAGGGCGTGTGCCAGTTAATATACAACAAATTATATGTATACATTTATATATATAGCGTCGTTGGAAAGGCAGAAGGGCTGAAGCGACACTTTGGTCAAAAATAAGTTAAACATACAGTTTTGATCAGTGATTTTTTCTGCATCGACTGATGTGACTCTCGTTTCATTCTGAAGACTTTTGTGGCTCATCAGCCATCTAAAATATATTTACCATTTGGGAGAAGGCTTAACAAGTGACACAAATTTGGAAAATTTTTTTTGGTTTTTCTCGCCTTATTTAACTCAGGGAGAGCGTTGAGTTAACTTTTTTTTTTTAAATCCAACCAGGCACTCAAAACTTATGAAGTTTATTGTAGCACAAAAAAATGTGTTCTGGTATAAACTTCCCAAAATGTCGCTTCAGCCCTTTCGTCTTTCCGGCTACGATATGCAGTACTACCTGCTATTCTTCATAGAAAAGCCGCAGATGACGTGGCTAGCACATGTGGAATTAAAATTCCAAAAGATCGACCGCCGCATGAAATACTGGCAGCAATTTCTGAAGGAGGGCGCCCGGTATATCTATATCTATATATATACACATATATATATAGTATAACATATCTTTGCATTCTTCTCGCCCTAAAGCCGAAACGCGTAAAACGAATACAATGCTAAGTCGTGTTTCTTGTGCCCTCTCACCTCAAGGTACTCGGAAGAAGGTAATAAATGATTGTAGAATATCGCACAAAGGTTAGAAAACTTTCCCCGAAAAGTCCATTGTGTCTCAGCCCTGAACGAATCGCCGACCAAATAATACGAGATGGCTTGACTTTGTCAACTCGGATAATATGACAAAGACTTGACAAAATACAGGAGAAAGCTGACTGAAGATTGACACACACGAAGGAGATTTTTAGAAAAGATTAATTTGAGATCAAGTTAGACTCGGTAAAAATAATTCTAGTAAAAAATGTGAGAGGTACGCTGATACGCTTCTCATCAACTACTCCTCGGCAGAAAATCATCTGCAAATAAATAAGAAAGTTTGAAACTTTATTTCAGAACAAGCACAAAGTAAATAGCCATGTTCTTGAAATTTTTGGTACCAGTCTAAATGATTTTAATCATTGTTTACGACTCTACCAAACCTTTGACTTGACTTTAGCTTTGACTTTAATGTTATTTTTAATGTATATTTTGTCATTGCTTCTTTATAATATTATGTATGTGCTGTTCTTTCTCTGTTGCTCTTTTTTCCCATTTCGTGTTATGTATTTTTATGTAATTGGACAATAGTCCGTTAGTTTATAAATAAACGACACATCTATAATAAGCATAATATTTTTACACGGTTGTTCAAAATGGAATCTTCACTCCATTTCTTGTAGAATTTGCTAAGCTTCTTCAAAAAATTGTTTGTTTGATATATGTGAAAAGCTACTTAATTTTAAGGGGATTTACTCGTATGTATAGTCCAATTTATTTTAAAACCTTGTACGGTGTTCTCGGGAGACTGTAAAATATTATTATCAGTACCTACATAGCTATATAATGACGTTCTTCGTTGGAAAAAGCTTTCAATAATGTAATTAATTAAAACGATGTTGCTTTCTCTACGCTCGGCGAAAAGTGAGGTTCTCACAAACTTTTCGCTAGTCTCTTTCTATCATTTTCCGCCCGCCACGAAAATTCCTAATATTGAAGATGACATAGTCCAACGTTACTACGTTTGTTTCGGTTACCGGTGGGTGTGACGGATTAAAATCATGGTTAAAATGAAAATGAGAGAAATATTTGTTTATTAAGTGGTAAAGTTCGGTCAGATTCCTTTTTACTGTTAATGTTTTATAATCTTTGAAAAATATTTGCAATTAAAACGTTGAAGAGAAAATACTGTCAATGAAAGGTAACAAAAACCGAAATCAAAAACAAGTCGACCCCATTGTTCCGAGACAATGATGAGTTCGCTTTGTCATTCCAATAGATGCGAACGCAACACAAAAAGCTGAAACGGTGTACCTTCAATCTATTGCAGCCTTTCTTATTATTAATTAGCTGTTATGTTATCAAAACATTACACAAGAGGTGAATAAATTTGTTTAATAAACATTTGCAAAAGATAAGCTATAATTTTCTGATAAAATTCTACGATAAACCTTATCATTTTTAACAGAATCAATTAAGAAGCACTGATTTTTATCAATATCTTGTCCGAATTCCTTATTACCTGCTTAACAAATTATTAAACAGATGTGCTATATGTTATATACTGTTCAAAAATTTATAAACAGTAAGAACATTATCTACAGTTTGTCTAAAAAATAAATTGTTTACAGCACCCAATCCCAATAGGTAGGTATTTAAACTAAAATATTGGTATTTGGAACAAGTAATATATCTTAATGTAGATGATATCAATATTGACATAAGTGTTTAAGAATATTAACACGAAATTGTCACTGAAAATAATTAGAAGAGAGGAACTAGATGAGTACTTCAAGCGGAAACAGTTTTTTTTGTGAAGAATGTATTATATTAAAAATATTTTTTGTGAGTTCAATATTTGTATTTTATAATTAATTCAATCGATTTATTTGGGTGATTTATGAAAAATACAATTTCCTCTGTGATTATAATGGTTTGCAAAATAAGTGTTTAATTTTTGGTTTGAAAAAATATATTCAAAGTCTAGTACCAAGATTTTCAGTTATGGACGGGTATTTATATATTTTTCTTTTAAATAGGTCTTTCAGCCAGCTGATCGTCAATTTTTCGAATAGACGATCAGATGGTTGGTAGTCAGGAAGCTTTCTAAGTTAAATTATTTATAACTAGTAATTTAACACTTTCTATGGGAATCAGACTAGTTTTGTACTCTGATCCACAACAATTTTTGTCATATTATAGAAATGGCTGTAATAATGCGCAATATATTAAGTATACGAGTCGATTTCAAATTGATAAAGAATCTTATTTGGAAAATATAACACACGAATCAATTTTCTAATTTTATTCATCGTATGGCAGATGTGATCTTTCTATTTTAGTTCCTTATCAATAATTATTACCAGATATTTAATTGAATCCGCTATTTTCAGAAATGAGCATTTTGTCTACGGTGATTTTGAACATATTGTGTATAAGTCGTATTCATCTAAACCCGAAGGTATTTAATAGTCTATTATAATAAAGTCAAATTTATTTATCTGAATTGTCATCTCAGTGCCACATAAAGATTTCGCCCTGGGGATTGAAATAATGACATAACTGTATTTTTTAATTAAAATAATTAATTTGTATTTTAATATTTCTCTTTTCGCAACAGTTAACTCGTGACTTAACAAAATTTATACTTTTTTCCACGGTTTTTTTTTCGTAGAAAGCAATTACCTTGTGGTTTGACATATTAAATGAAATGAAAAAATGACTTTGCATAAGACCACAGATATTATTTTTATTTTTATGACAGACCGGTTTCGCTCAGCCTAAGCATCATCAGGGTACAAAATCAAATTTAACAAAAAAATACATTTACGAGTATATATATTTAATAATAATTAATATGAATTAAATTAATAATAAAATAAAAATAGACACATTTTTTAAAAAAATATTATTGTTTTCCTTCCAATTCCTAGATATAAATAATACCTACGTATCTAGTAGGTATACCTGAGGGTTTGAAAATTCCAGTAATTTTAAATTTGTTTACAAAGCCTTAAATTTCCAAGAAGATCAAATATAAAACTTATTAGATTCATACCATAAATTCCTGATTCTTTAGATACTTTGACATGTAATTAAAATAAACATTGTTTTTTACAACAATTGTTTGATGAATACCAGAGTATTGATTATTTCAAATCAGAATTAAGTAGTTATTAGAAGAATTTAATGAATTATTTATACTTCTTCTTGGGAATCATTCACCTGATGGTTCGGGAAAGTGGCAAGCACAATCGAGGAACAGAAGTCGCAGGTAAAATATGTTTTTGGTATAATTTTATTTAATCGATTTAAATTAACAAACCATATAATTGAAATTAGTTCAGAGAGAGATATGAGAAGGGAAGATACTTCCAGCATCGCTAATAAAGGGTCTAAACATTGATTGAAATGGCGGAATCCATATTTAATAACTATGTCCGAAGAGTTTTTTGTTTATACCAAGAGTAACAAAAATCACCTCAAGTGCACTTGACAAATAATCAACAATTGTGTCGACAATGTTGAAAGTTACGTGGAATATTAGTGTTTGCTTCGGTGAAATCAGTAATCTCACAATAGTGTTGACTTTTATTGTTGTAATTCAGATGTCACTGTGGCACATTAAACAAACCATATTAATTTATCAAATAAAACTGAAAAAATGATCACAGTGTCAAAAATAGAATTTGTCAGAATACTTGAGGTGATTTCTTTTTACTAAACGGCGCTTTAAAAATTATCCAATACTATTCAATAACATAATCAAATACCTACAAACCAACCCCCATCAAGTACCAACCTATCAACCACTGAAAAGATAATCCCAAACAGTGTGATCTACATCGATTTTATGATAGTTAAAACGCTAGTTTAACCCTAATCTTAGAAGTGTAACTTGTATGTTACACCAACTTTGCTAACTTTTTTTTACGTTTTTAGTAATGACAACACTTTTTAAAATCTCTTCTTTATCGTCCTGTCAATTGCTGACACCTGTGGGTCAGTTTTTTTTAAAATGTAGCCTATTTATTTTCTTATCTTTATCCTTATCTTATATTTGTTACCTTGCCAAGATAAGGGTTAAATTGTTGCTGCTCTCACAGCAAACCGCTTCAACACTTTCTGGGCCAGATTTGCTAAACAGAAATAAAACTGATTTCGCCAGACTCCTAGGCCCACACATGGTTAAAATAATTACGATATTTGAAAATTTCAGATCAAATTTCATCAGAAGGTAGGAAAAATATGTGGTTACTTCGGGCACACGAACACGCCCACATCACACTTCTACCGGTTTATTTCTTCAGTGCTATTATCTAAGAACTTAAACTGAAGAAAAGAATAATAATTCGACCGGTTAGTAGCTGAGTGGACAAACGCGTCGGATTCCAACCCGGGCGTCACGTCGTGGGTTCGATTCCTCCGCTAGCTATGTCATCCATCATTGCACAAGCAATATATTCCTTTTATTGTGATGGCAATAGGAGTTTTTTAAATATTGTCAAGTTATTTGTAACCCGGGATTTTTTGTCTTTCTTGATATATATATATATATATATATATATATATATATAGTAAATTGTTTTTAATCTGTTGATGTACACATACACTGTTATACCCATATCTGAACCTTTTCTCTCGTGATTTATGATAACGATCATTATTTTAGATAGTTTTAATTTGTATACATATTATGTATTATTTTCTCCTTGTTAGTTAATCTTATTAGCATAATTAATTTAGCATGAAGCGCACTTGAGGTGAAATATCACAAAACTGCGCTATATAAGTTCACTGTTTTTATTATTATTATTATATAAAAATTTAAAACTAATAACTAGTGAAAAAAAAATGTTCATTTCTTGCATCCTACGACCAAATATATTTCTTAAAACTTTCGACTATCCTACTGATTTACAAAATAATCTATCAGTATGTAAAACTTCCAGGCGAGTTGATTAAAGTAGATCTCCAAACCAACATCTTTAACGAAATTTGTTTAAAAAAGGATAATTTTTCTATTATCGCTTCACAAAATCCCTTACCTTATATTAATGGCGTCGGGCCGTAGCGCTGTTGCGTGATGTTCACATAAAGCAAGTCATCGATACAGATTATTCACAGTCGAAACCGATGGGCTTAAGTACCAACGCTTAATTACAACGAGAATGTGATTTCATCAAAATAATTGTTTTGATTGTGTACGCATATTATTTTAATTAAACGTGTGAGTAGTTGATGCTAATCAGAACACAGCATGTGTGCGGGCTATTAGCTAATTAGGTATTAACTCGGTATCTTGATATTCGTATTTAGTTGCGCAGAGCAGGATCTGCTGTACCTACGTGTGGGAGAATAGTCCTATTCCACAAGCATCGGATAATTCGACGATTTCCTGTAATAATTACCTGCGTTCACATCGGTGGGCCTCACTTATATTAACACTAGGTTTACGCCACACGTCAAATTGACGGATTTCCGATTTGCTTTGCAAATTTTACTAAATAGACAGTATTTTTTTTTGTTGTTTTTTTTACGACTTTTTATAATTGAATAGTGTAAATATATTTACTGTATTTTTATTATCGGAAACTTCTTATTTTTTTGAAATGTTGGACACCCGTCAAATTGACGGATTTAGTAATATTTATAACGCTTTTGAATTTGTCCCATTTGTGAAATTATTACTTCTAAAACAAAATAATCATAGTGTAACAATTTGTGTGAAGCAATGAAGTAAGAATGTCATCGGTGTGAAGGATATTTTGTTTCAAACCCAAATTTAAAAAAAGCGTTTGCTGCGTAACACATTCGGCGCATTATGATTTATGGAGCAATTAAAAAAAGGTCTCTTCAAGGGTGGAAGTCTGGCGAAGTTGACCATACGGCTGCATTAGTGTAAGTAAATATATCTATCTTCAGATATAGAGTTGTAGTCAGTGTGTGGACACGTGGAGTCTAATTTCAGTTGAATAAAACATTTATAAACGGTATTTGTGTTTATCCGTCAAATTGACAGTCGCCTGTGGAAGTAGGTATATAAAATATGTCTGTAAACCTAGTGTCAATCTACCTTTCACTGAAATTAATATTAAAGAATATTTATCATGTTCAATGAAGTCAAAATAATAAATTAGTGTACTAAGTAAGTAAATATACAATATAAGACTGTCTGCTGAAGAAGCAAAACTTTTTATTGGTGAGTTCTGGTATCATTAAATTTGCGAAGATTTGTCTGTTAGAAATTCCCATGTCAATGTCAGTGTTTTCAGCTCGAAACACTTGAATAGCTGTTTATGTTTTGGTGGTACCTAGGAAATTTACACTATTAAAATAATGTTAAAAAAATACGTCTAAATGTATAATACTAAAATCATGTTATTTTTTATTTCATTTTTTTGTGAATATCGCACTAGAGTCCAAACTGCTCCCTACCGTCTAGAGCCAGTGAGATTATAGCATCCCCAATCGGGGTATGTTGTGAAGTTGAAGATAGTAGGGAGGGGAAGGAGATGGGAAAGAAGAAGGTTAAGAAGTACCTGGCTATACAGATCTGGTCACCAAACACGGCTTAAGCTATTTCAATTCTGTATGGTGGTTTTTCACCAGGGTGATATTTTTAGTATCTACCACTCTAGAATGTGCCGCAAATACTCTATATATTATTTAATATTAATTAAATGTGTTATGACACATATTAATTACAGAAAATTTATTTGCGCACGACGGGTTCGCGACCTTTGGATTGGTCAACACAAAAAACGCCAACGTCAAATTGAGATTAGAATAACACTAAAAAATATTTTTAAAAATTACATACCTACTTACTAATTTAATAATTTAGTTGATATTTTATCGTATCCTTTGTGTATGTTAGTCGGTTAGTCTTAAGTGCCAATTAAAGAGGTCAGAATAATTCACACCATCGGGCGATAATAACACATTGAAAAGGTTAAATTTGATGGTGTCGGTGTCAACAGTTTACAACACCTTACGCTATTGGTATATTAAGAATCAACCACTCTAAATTAAAACTTTGTTCCAATGGCTTTAGATAAGTAAAGTGACCGGATCTCAAAAGCCAGGTAATTTCCAACCTTCCCTTTTTCGTTATCCTTCCCACTTCCTTCAGCCTCACAGCATTCCCCTTAATGGGTGATATTATAGTTTCACTGGCTTAACGCAGTAGAAACTTGTGTGGCTGGTATCACACGAAATTACGTATTTAACGAAGACGAACACGAAAAAGGTAGAAAATATGTGGGTTATTTATTGTATGACGTTAATTAGCACTAGCTCGAGAATCTCGTTTAACACGTTCATTGCCAACTATAATTCGTAAATATATATGCCATATTTTGACCGGTCGGTAGCTGAGTGGAGAACGCGTCGGATTCCCACCCGGGCGTCGTGCGTTCAATTCCTCTGCTGGCTGTCCCTCCATCACGTACAAATACCTCCGCTTTTTATGATGGCAGTAGGAGTTTTTCAAATATTGTCAGGTTATTCGTAACCCGGAATGTTTGTTTTACTTAAAAAATATATATATATATATATATGAATGACGGATCACTCCAACTGATGAACAGTGACGGCGTTTCCTGTGTCCCGTGGAACGACCCCAAACCACACGGCTGCGTTTATTTTAGATCGGTTAAAAGCGAAGACGCGGAAAAACGCGCGTGGCGCGTTGTGCGCATACCGGTCACATGTTTGTCAACACACGACGCGCGGTGTCAGCAATGAACGTGATAAATCATCGTTGCCAAAGCAAACCGCTTCGACAATTTCTGCGTTGAAGGTGTTAACCAGGAACTTGTTTCGGGCTCTTCGCTAAATGTCGGGTAAAATGCGTTAAATTGAGATGTTCCAGATTAGATTAACAAAAGAAAAAAAAACATAATTAAACAATACAATTTCCTTATTAAAAAATAATAGCCGTGCAGAGACAATGATAAGTGTTTTACGTTTGTTCACTTCCATTCACAAACTGTTCAGAGACGCGGATAAATTACACGGAGAAGAATACAGCGACGTGATGTTAATACCTCCTTAGCCCCTTCGGCGCAATGCGGTCAGATACAAGTATTTTATGTAAGAGCCTTATAAAGGCAGCAATCGCATCACCACGAGACAACAGTGCAAATAATATACAACTGAAAGTGTTAAAACGTTACAGAATCATGAATTCCTCCGACTCGCCTTTTTGTACCTTCGGACGGAACAGCGCTACAAGATAACCGCCCCATTATACAACGGTAGCGGCGTTTATTTAACAGGCAGCAAATAATTAGCCTTCCATTCACGGAATGAGTCATCTCGGTATGTTTTAATTATGCCAATTACACATTGTTGAAATAGTGAAGATATCTCAGGGGTGATAGCAAAACTGAATGCACCAACATAGGCACACATTGTAGATAGTATTATGTTATGATGATCAGCTAACAAGCATACAATTTGATCAAAAGTTGAACCCCCCCAAAAGTTATAAAAAAATGGCGCTTATCGTCCGATTAATGGTCATCAAACGTAGTTTAAAACACGGTATTTCAATGGAAGATGCTTCGAGGAACTCGCGTCATTAGTCCCTTCGGCACCTGTGCATAGTCGGGAAACTCGCCAAACGCGGGCCCAACATTTGTACACGGTTGAAATTCAATACATAAGAACGGGTTGTTTTTACGACTCACAGCCCGGCTGTGAAAGGATTTGCCAACCTCTGCGTTTCCTCCCTCCTTCAACATGAGTCTGTTCAAGACCCAGGTTCTTTTCTTCCTTTTCTCAAAAAGACCCTCCACACAGAATACCCAAAGATGACATGGGCCCTGAGGAGTGTGGGGTTAACCTAAAAAAAAACTCCAAAGTTTATAAGACTCCATCCCAAATAACTGACAGTACGAGTATTATGTACGACCCGCCAGAGGTGTAGGGATTTTTTCGTTATTTTATTCCAAAGCTTTAATTTGGAATAAAATAACAATAATAATAATAATAAATGCACAACAACAAAAATAAATAAAAAGTCGTACAAAAAATGTGTCATTCATAAATTCTTTTTTCGAAAAAGGCCACGAGAAACCCTTTTCGAGGATGAACTGTGAGTTATTGACCTTGGGTCATGATTAAGTTCCGAGGTAAGGCCACAAAAGCGTCCAGCAAATTAATTTTCTGAAAAAGTTCTGGCGCATGCCCGACCTAATCCGCCCTTGTAATCAATAAATAATTTACAAGCTTTTCGCACAGTTATGTACTACTAACGTTTTCCGAATAAACCTACGTGGCGTATCAAATTTATCATCAGATCTCCATCTAATTAAACCAACCTACCAAAATTCAAATATGACGGAGGGCGGCGGAGGATGTCAGAAGACTGAATGCTGTAGAAATGAGATCTTTGGGACGTATGTGCGGTAAAACCATGTATGACCGTATTAAAAAATGTGGATATCCGGAAAGAATTCAAGGCTGATGTGAGCGTAATGAATAGGATCACGAAAGGGACGCTTAGATGGTTTGGGCATGAAGAGCGAATGATCGAAGAAAGGAGTGTGAAAAGAACATATGATGCGAAAGCGAATGGAAGAAGAAGTCGAAAACGCTCGAGAAAGACATGGCACGACCAAGTAAATCAAATACTTGAATCGGGTCATGTGAAGAGTCAGAATAACAGAAGAGTATGTATGAGACGATGTATGAATGTAAATGAAGCAAGGAGTGTGTGCCAAGAAGAATTATATGGCGGTCTGTCCCTTCTGCCCACCCATGCGGGGAAACGGCGTGATGATTAGTTAGTTAGTTAGCGAAGGACACTTTTCACACCATTCGTAAAAACACTTTTTTTCATCTTTGATTGTTGAAAAAAATCGACGACCTCTAATTTTTGACAGTTTAATGGGTATTGAAAATCCCCATAGCTTATGTTGGAAATTACGTTGCGAGCTAAATATAGATGGGTTTACCGAAGACCTCCAGACAGAAAAGCAATGATAATTAAATTTTCGCTAGAGCTCACGGTTTGAGTGTTTTTAGTGCTTCGGATATCAGACAAACCGAGTTTTTGTTTCAGAGAAGAAAATTCAATCGCCTTAAATGATTACGACGTTATTAAAAATTGATGCTTGCTTGTTTTCCACAATAGAAGCTCTTCAAATAAAAGTGTGGGTGGTAGATGTCAGAATAAGAATCTCATCTCTCTTGATAACAGTCGATAGCTCGGTGAGAAGGACGTTCAACTGACAGTCGGATGGATCGAGTAATGTCAATGTAATCCCACACAGGGAACCGCTTCTTAAGAACATCCATTCTTAGTGAAAAATCTGCACCCTAACTCTCAAAATGGTTCTAATTAATAACAGAAATGTTCCCAAATAAATATAAATATCCAGATTTCTCAACCAGTATCTATCGCATCTCCTTCCCACCCCCTCCCCCCTCCTTATCATATCACGCCTCGGGACATTCCACAATATTGCGGAAGCTATTGTTTCACTAACTCTAGGCGGTTCATACTTTTATAAACAGTGGCGACTCGTAGTTTTTTTTATGTGTAGAGTGTGTATATATATCAATATAAATATGGGTTTATTTTCCAATCTCACAATTTTACCAAGAGGAAAGCCAACATCTGCCACTGCTTTTAACGGGTGACCGATAATTTATGACCTGAAATGTTTTTTTTTTGTATAGCGTTGTTTCTGTTTTAATTTTTTTTCTACATAGAAGTTAGAAACTTAGAAGGATTTAAATGAATTGCCAACCGTCAACGCCGCGCTGCAAAAATAAGGACTAAATTTGGAAACGATTTGAAAAAAAAAATACTTCCTAAAATGGCGCATTAGCCTTTTTGCCTTTCCAGCGACGATATTTAGCATCACATTTTACATTTGGCCTTATATCTATGTAGTTTTATTGTGTATGAAATTTTTACGTTACATTTATGTCAAACTATTTCAGTTCTATTTTATTTTACGTTTTGCACTATAATTTAATTTTATTTATATTTAACACGTCAATATCAAACTATAAATCTAATTTTGTACAGTTTTTGTCATCTGGTAGAGCTAAACAAATAGTTGAAAATATTTAACTCTGGACCTGTTATTTAATATTATTTTTTATTTTCTTTTACAATATTTTAGAACTTGTTATTTATTAAATTTTATTAGTTCTTTTCATCTACAATATGTTTTAATCTGTTTTTCAATATTCCTTTTTATTTTATTTTACACTATTTTTTGGGCTACTTATGAGGTTATTGTTTTTAAAAAAATGTTAACATTTGTGCCCTATAGACAGATGTTTTGGCTCAGCATAGCATGACAAGAGGTATAATTCTGTTAAATACATCATCTATATATTATTGATATATTTTCAGATAATTTACAAAAGTTCAAAAAATTTGTTAATTTAAAAATGTTATAATTTGAAATTGTTTACTTGTTGTTCCATTGTACTGTTATTGGGTTTATATCTGTTGTACAATAATAAAAAATAAAAAAAATAAAAAAAATAACGGGCGTAAATAAACAAATTAATTAATTCGTACTCCCGCAAGTACACTACCATAAGTTAAAATATTAACTGGGTTAATGGAATAAATGGTATTTTTAGTCTCACTCTTTTTGCAGTTTGAATTTTGGTAAAATGTCAAAGTGCACGGTTATTTAAAGCTAATACATATTATATAATATTATTTACAATTAGACGTAAATGATCAAACATCCTAATTACAGGTTAAGTAAGCCATAAATTTAATTACGTTGAATCCATGAATAGGCTGCTAGACTCACCGCGCTTTAGCGCACCCCGTTATTAATAAAATAAAAGGTGAAACATCGTGTTCCGCCGCCCGCCCACTCCCGCCCCCATCGCCGCGACAACCCGCCGTAACGTTTGGCGATATTACGCGCGGCGCTAAGTTCCGAGAAGGTCGCCACACTCAGGCGCGTTATTTCGGACGTTAACATAAGGGTGGAGAATTTATGACGAACGTAAACAATGTTATGTTTTGAAATGGCGTACAGTGGTACACGTTTCCTGCTACAAGGAGCTTGTCGTAATGGCCTAATATGTAAGGCAATTTATATTCGAAATAATAATTCGTCGAATTATCAAAAATTTTGACAAAGTGTCCCAGAGCGAAGGGCGTTAACGTCGAAAGTCGATTCTATAATTACGTTATGAAATTTAAATTCTTCTTCTAGTGGCCTTTCCTTATTTTTTGGTTTTTTTGTTTATGTAATTCGCATTCCCAACTGACCGGAGCCAGCGGAGCATGCGATCCTCAATTTTAGGGAATGTTGTGAGCAGTGGTGGCTCGTGACTTTTTAGTGTCCTAAAATTCGTCCCTAAAACCATATATTTATTTTTCAAAATATTTTTTTGTTTTATGAAGATATTTCAGCAAACAGTGCATGGCACCACCAAAATTGAAAAATACTGGAAATATATACAAACTTTGACATGAAGCACTCACTTTGTGGTAAGACATACTAAATAAAATGTTATAGTAATTTAGTTTAAAGATTTTATTTTATCGACCGGTTTTGGCTCTACCTGAATCTTGTTGAGGGTTGAATAAAGATGAATATGCATCTTTATTCAACCCTGAAGAAAGTTCAGGTAGAGCCGAAACCGGTTGGTGATGTATCCAATAAAGTGGTCTTAAAACAAAGTTACTTTTATTTCTAATTGAAAATATATACGTTTAAAAAAAATTAAAAACATTTTCGGCTACTACAACATCAATAACGTGGTAGTTTGCAATCTTAGTACTCTAACCCACTAAAAAGTCACAAGCCGCCACTGATTGTGAGGCTGAAGAGGATGGGTAAGAGGAGATGTAAAGAAGAAAAAAATGAATCCTACCTAACTGTTCAAATTTAGTCGATAAAAACGGCTAATGTCATGTCAAGCAAGGTTTTGATTATGAATGAGCTCATATCGATTGTTGATTATCAGCGCAAATTTAACCCTACAGACTGCAGCCCGTGATCAATCAGCGGAACTGCACTCGTACAAGTCACGGAAGATTCGATATACGTTTTGTTTACGTAATAGAGAAAGACACCGCACTTCGTGGCTTTGAAACTTCAAGAAAAAATAATAACATTGCATAAAATACTGCATAAAAACTCAGAGCTAGGAAGAGAGGAATTTAAAATAAAAGAATTTACTTCCTATCGGACACCTTGACAAGGCTACCGAAAAAAAAATAACGGATAATCACAACAATGCTTTAAGGGACTCCCGGTCTAAACTTTTTAGAGAGCTTCGTAATTGCCAAGCTTAGAAAGATTATTTCGACGAGCCCAACGCAAATAAATTAATTTGCAAATCTCTTACTTGACAGAAGGGAACTTGGAAATTATTTTTTTTGTAATCTCATCATAAATTATCTCGGTAATTTGGATTTTGAAAATCTTAAAAAAAAAAACAACATACTTTACGGAGACCATAATAAAGCTGACTGATAAAGTTTTAAAAGCCGTTCATTTTTATTTTTTTAAATTACAATGTTCCACAAACACAAGGTACCTTTTTATTAAAAAATACAGTGGGTTTTACTGGGTGTGGTTGTGCATGTGTACGTTCTACACTGTAATTACAGACTGGAGGTCAGTTATCGGACTGTTGCTTGTAGACAGTTTGTTATTATTGTCGCCGAAAATGAATATCATAAATTAATACTTTCAGTATTTACGGTATTCGTAGAGTAACATTGCTATCACATTTTGCTAGCAGTCGGGAGGTTGTGTTGCAGCGCAAATTTTATTCACTAATCGTGCTAACACAAACGGCTTTAGCATTGATGTCAAAATATACTCGTATACAATGTTTTCTTCTATCAAGGTGGGACAGGCAGGTATTTCTAGTGATAAATATAATATATATATGGCAGCGAGAGTTGACGCGAACACATTACCCACACAGATGCATTGCTTGCATACTGTATGTTTATAACTTTTTATTCGACTGCGGGAAAAAAATCCAAAGAAATTGAAAAGAATTCAATTTTTTATATACTGAAAAAGTTTACGAATAATCAAATTCGATAAACGTAAACACTTTTCTTTTCACACTAACAAAAATAATTTGGCGTAAACAAGACAAAACGCTGCTCCTCAATGATGTTTGGCAAGAAAATCACCACATCTACAACAATAATATAAATGTAAACCTATTCAAAAAATAAACACAATCCAAATTATGTTGTGTGAGTCAACTCCGATTGTGTGACCTATGAGAACATTTTCTGTGCCGACTGCAAAGTCAAGCTGTAACTTGATCGAGTGGAAAATGTTTTTTTAAAGAGACGTCAATATTACGCCGCCATTGATACTGGAATATGCGCTGGGTCATAAAGTGGAAACGTTTATAGCCAATCGTTAAAATGCATTAAACTTTTAAACGTAAGTAGACAGAGTTTACCGGCAGTACGAATAACCTACTAAATGCAATATGTCGGTTATTCCGAGTAGTTATCATTGGTAACTTTCGGTAACTATGTAGATAGGCACCTCCATGTCTCTTTTACAACATAATTTTAAATTTCAAAATTTGTCATTTTGACATACTGATAGAACATGTTATCATTGCAGCATCCACCAAGATATAACGTATTTTCGGCCGATCAGGTTTCACCCTGCAACGGTTACCTTCATACTGGTACATTTAATAAACATTTTTAATATTTGCAACAATTTAGCAATGTAAAACTTTACTACCTACATAATGGATAATTTTCAACTAGTGATCTGAAAAAAAACCAGTAATATTGCCATGAAATTTGACAACTATTTCGTTTAGGGTACTTTTATGAGTTTTCAAGGTAAATGATAATCGAACTCGCATTGACAGCCTCCGGGGTCGAGTGGTAAGACACTCGACTATGAATCCACTGGTCGCGGGTTATAACTCGGCGTACGCAAATAAATTTTATAAATAGAACATATATACTTTGTTTTTTAACCACTTGAAAAAAAAAAAAAAAAAAAAAAAAAAAAAAAAAAAAAAAAAGTGGTTAAAAACAAAGTATATATGTTCTATTTATAAATATGGCAAGCCACAAAGTTAATGCTTTTTACGAATATAAAATAAATTTTATTTTATTAATATGTATTATACGTTACACATTTAATTCATATAGAAATAATACATAGTATATTTGCGGCATGTTCCAGAGTGGTAGATACTATTAATAAGACCCACCATTTGGAATCGAAACGTTGCTTGAAATGGCTTTAGTCGTGTTTGGTGATTAGATCTGAATAGCCAGGTACTTTCCAACCTTCCTCTTGCTCATCTCCTTCCGTTCCCTACTTCCTTCAGCCTCACAACATACCCCAATTGGGGATGTCATAGTATCGCTGGCTTCAGACGGTTGGGAGCAGTTGGGACTCTTATGCGTTATTAACTATTAAAAAACATCAATTCCATGAACTTAATATCCGGAAAGTAATGTTAGACACAAAATAACATTATTATAATGGATATACGAACGAGTTATAAGCCCTTTTCATTAAGTATGTATGATGGTTGTATCTTTTCGGTGAGGCTAGTTATTTCAAATAATTTTAATTAGTCTAATTTGGCTGCTTTAATGCAAATATGTACTAAAGCGTCTCTATCCTTGTCAAAGGTTATGTTGGCTGTCTAATAAGTGGGCGGTCGCGTTTGAGAATCCCTCTTTGTCATTAACCCAGCCCGCCCGTGTAGTATTCCCTAACCCTCGTTCGGACGGAGCGCTCCGTTTGGCCCATATAAAATGGTGGACAATTTAGTACAATTGATCATATTAATACTTAATATACACGGCGTACCCGACAGACTTTAATTTGGAGGAATAAATGGCATTTTGTTCACATGTCACATGCCACCACTCTTGAAGGAAGAATATACATGGAGAGGTACCTTGGCGAAACAGTGTAGTCAGTATTGTTGACTTTATACTGATAGAAAGAGACAAAGACATATTAAAGGTTGTTGTATAGCCTATTAGTTACCGCCCACATGGAGTTCGGACATTTTTAATAAATATATTTGAACACATTAAACAAAACAATATCAATACACCATTAAAATGATTTATATAGTCAAAATATTACACACACACTAATAACAAAAGGTTTGCCTAAATAATTATGAAAGCTTTTTGTTGATTTTATGTCTTTATATCATTAAAAATGTGAGAATTCTAAATTTCGGTCAAAAATATGTAAAACTGTTGAAATACATCTGAAAAGTGATGTTTTGTTAGCTTTGTTTGGTCTTATTTGAACATTCACGCATAGCACATACCACCATCATATTTCATTTATTTCTATCACCACTGCAAGTTTTTTAATCAACACAAATATAGGAAATAAACTTAAAATCTGTCGACGAAAGTTATACGACTCGATGGTGTGAAGTTAGCGCGGACGGAGAACATTCTTACATACTTTGTTTAAATCCACTTTATTTTTGTATAAGTCAACTAGTTTATATTCTGCTGAATCTTTATCGGGACTTAAAAATATACTAATTAGTATATTTTTAAGTCCCGATGAAGATTCAGCAGAATTGAAACTAGTTGACTTATACAAAAATAAAGTGGATTTAAACAACGTGTGTTTTTTATTTAATCTTTAAAATATGTTAATTATTTTATTATTCTGTGTTTCTTACGTTTTGTGTTTGTTTATGTTTTTCACTATTCAACATTATTTTATGATGTATTATTTTTATATACAATAGTTTTATTTAACTTCATCTATATACATTCTTATTTGTTTAACTTAGTGTTTCTTTGAATTGTCATTTATTATCTTTATCAGCTTTACTTTCAATCGTTTTGTTAAATTTATTATTATTATTAAATGTTTTTTTTAAATATATATATTAGTAGCGGAAACTTCACTAGTTAATGCAACATAGTACACTTATAGAGAGCGAATTGAAAAACACGGTCAATCCAAAATAAGTTTTTTACCCAATTAAACATAGATACAGGTACAACAGAACGTATGGCAAACCAAAGAAACACGTTCTGGTAGCATCGAACTATAAAATTAAACACCTTGCAATGTCTTTTGTTGAAAGTCTGTGATTTGTCTTAAGCGCCTATTTTTTGCAACACTTCGCGGTAATCAACTTAGCTTTCGCTGAACAGAACGGTCAATCCAATCTTAACTTTTTTTTTACTTTTACCATTATTTTTTTCGTGATCAGCATCCGTGCTCATAAGCAGAGATGCCAACTGTTCTAAACAGGAAACAATAAAATTTAATAATATTTAATTATTTGTTTAGATTTATTTTCGAATCGTTGATGGTTACTTAAAATCCTTTAGAGCTAAGATTAGCCAGGTAATCCTAATTATTGTGGTACGCCTTCGCAGCCTACAGCCACTTAGCGCGCGGATAATCGAAAGGAATAATTTGAAAGAAAAACAAGCCTGGCTACTTATTCCCACTTAGATACACAAATTAACGGCTCAAAGCGAGTCAAGAGCGACGCTTAATTTCAATGCATAGTAATTCGTCGCGGCTTTTCTGTCAACAATGCCATTATTGGTAACGAACTGGTAGCCAAGGACAGATAATAGTCGTTTGTTGTAAATTACTATTAATTATGTTAATTTAAGTAGTAAAGTAGAACGTACAAGTTTTTTTACGCGAATACTACTTACTTTGGAGCTAGTGGAAATACGTCACCCGAAATTCGTGACTTTTGTGGAAGAAGGCAATGGCATCAGAGCAATAATATACCAGGAGGGATACCTTGTGTAGTCAGGATTGTTGATTTTTTCCTGACTCGGGATTCTTTTCGTGGCTAGGGCTAGGGTATTTATACGAGTACATCCATTCATAGCACATCTCGACATAATGTTTTGATTATTTTTATAACCACTTTTCACAGTATTGTTATCAACAAAAATATAGGATATACCCAAAAAACCGTTGAGTTATGTCCTGTTATGTCGCATAACAAAACGTAGTAGGCGGAGTCGCCGGAGACGCGGGAGACGGAAAACATGCTTAGATACCGAAAAGTGGTGCAATAATATGTGACAACTTGTCTTATCTCTTTTTCTCTAACGGTCAACGACGTAAAACTCCGGAGAAAGTGATTTATCGTAAATTTGTATAGGTTGGGTAAAAATATTTAACTCTCTCTCCATATGCGGAAATGGCTAAAGCCGTTAAGGGTCAGCACTCAAGAATCAGTAAATTTCTATGGGTAGTTAGAAAAATGTGTGAGGTTTCCAATGAAAACAATTTTTTAACTGTAATCCTTTAAATTCTATGAAAAACATACTAAAATGTCAGTAAAAGGTGCAGTTTGAAAACCAAAAAACGCATTTTTGAACGTTTTTTCTAAAATTCCAGTATGCATTTTATACAGAATTTAAAAGCTCACTGTTGAAGAATTGTCTTTACTGGAAACCTTGGACATTTTTCTAACTACCCGTATAGAATTAACGGATAAATAATTTGTACTTTTGCTTGTACTAGAAAGCCAAAAAGGGTGTTGACCCTTAAGGGAGGAATAGTCAGGAAAACTATATTAATTCAAATAAAATAACTTGTTGACATGAATTTATGATAACAAAAACTTCGTAACCTATTTCCACTTATTTACTTTTGACCTGACCGGTTTGGCTTAGCAACAGACATCTTAAGATTGGTACAATTTTAAGTAAATCTTTAGTTTTGTTTAATTTTATTTTTTTACATTTTCTCCATACAGGAGAAATACCTGGATGTTCAGTTCTCGTCACTAAAAGTAGATACTGCCAATAAAGTAATTTCATGAAAATTAAATAACAACTTTGTAAAAGACCACACAGATTAAATTTTAATTTGTATATTTTTTTTATTTCAGTTAATTTTGTACCCTGATGATGCTTAGGCTAAGCGAAACCGGTCGGTAGTGAAAATTGAAATTAAATCTGTGGTCTTATACAAAGTTATTATTTCATTTTCATTGAATATTTCAAGTCACAAAGTGATTGCTTTCTACGAAAGTATGAAGTAATTTCAATCGAAGTAGCGATTCATAATGGTGATTTCTCACCAGGGCGATACTAAACGTATGTTTTGCATTGTGTCGGTAAATAGAAATGTAGTGCATATACGTGGTTTGTTATTACCAGTAAAAAGAGAAAATCGAATAGTTAGAATATGGTTGAGAACATACGGACACGAAATTAAATAATTGGCCACGGGAATTTCTCATTTTAATTAAATTGAGCAAAAAAAATTCTGCCCTGAGTTTTTGAAAAAATATCTAATATGCGTGTCAAAATGCTTATCCAAAACCAAATTACAAATATAGATCTGCATTTCGTATTTTAAAAAAAAAAACCCGATTCATTTTGCCGTTTGAAATTTTACCGTCGCAAAAAATTACCAAACCTAAAATTATTCCCATCAAAGTTCATTTTCAATTGAATATATTCAAACTCCCGAAAAAACAGCTCGAAAACCGACCAAAAACATATTATTGACGAAAGCGAGAGGCGGCAGACGACGCGGATACATTGCGGCGAAATAACGGTAATGCCAGAGATAGATAATGGATTTGATTAATAAACGATTCATAGGCAGCAGAGGGGCGTGCCACGAAATACACCAATCTACTTACAATAATATTTTACAGAACTTAATTATTTTCCAGACCAAAAAAAAACAAGATTCAAATACTTTTCTGATCGGAGTAGTCTCCGACTTGAAAAAGTATTACCCGTCTGTACTTATTGCGTTATCCTCCACCCAGATCTGAGAATACGATTAATAAAATTGAGCACGTACCTTCTAACCTAATGTTATTTTGCGGTTATGATTTACGTCTTGACTGGATTATACAACGTGGCGAGTTTTATGAGTGAGTCTGAGATGAGCATGGTGGGTCGCGAAACCAATGATACTTTGAAATTGAAGCTCCAGCAAAGGTTTGACAAAGTTCGTCGTCTTCCTCTATCAAATACCAACGATAAATCAAGAAAATAGTATTAAACAATGTGAAAAAATCAAACAAAAGTTACATAAAAACTTTATTTACTATTTCACCTTCATCATAAACGCAGATCTCAGTAGTAAAAATATGCTAATATGTTACATGGAATATTAATAATTCCATATAGCCATGCAATAAATATGAACTTCGCCTACTTTGATAGAAATATATATTTTTAATTTGATTTTTTGGTACATACTTTTTGGAAAAAATAAAAAAGAAAAGATTACAAAAATAAGAACATTAAGTAAAAAGAAAAAAATAATAATATAAAAGATAAAGTAAAGAAATAATAAAATAAGAGAAAACAATGTAGACATAACAAAAAATCCCACTTAGGCAAAGCCAGTGGGTGGGTATACTAATACAAATCAATAGTAGGCTCTCTATAGAATTGTATATTACATGGTATATATTATATCTACCCCAGATATGTAGTAATAACGGTTATAGCTTTATTTTAAACTATCCTCTTTCTCATAAATGGCGCATAAGATGAAATAGAGGTTACCAAGTACCTCTCAGTGGCAAGGTCAAAACAATCATGTATAGGTTGCGCAATTAGAGTTGACCCAATACACACAATCTGAAGAGATTCAAATATTAGTGCATATGTACATAATTAACAGAATTGCCCTAATTTACACAGCTAGGCTAACCCGTTAGCATCTCAACTCACCAGTATAATAGTATATTTTCATGCAATGATCCTCGATCTACCGCTAAACAAAAAGTTCGTCAATTTTTCACAGCCCGCGACAAATGTTAATAACTAATATGTAAATATCGATAAGGTAATTGTAGCTATAGTTTAGTTATTTAGATAGTTTTATGGAAAATTTAGCGATCATTTTAAAGTTTTTTGAAGCGCCCTTTAAGTGATATTTCATAAAAATGGCGCTACATAAATTATCTAAGTATCATTATTATTATTAACGAAAAATCGGACAAGTGCATCGAATTTAAATATTCGAAAAGTTTTACGGTGTGTTCTTTTATTTTATTTGTATTATATTGTAATTGTATTTTAAAAAAAAAAATAACAGGTTTGAAATATGATGAATGCAAGCAATGTATTAACAATATGCACTCGTTGTGACTCCTATTTCTAAAAAGTAATTACAAAAATCGTAAGATGTGTATCGGAACGCCACTGATGACACGATATGATTCTCTCCAAATGGTAGGCCGTTAAGTGGTATCTAGTTCCCTAATCACTCCGATAACCGCCGAATTGGGCAACTCGCGGCATAAGGAGATCTCTAAAGATAGTCGTGATGACATCGCGGCGCTATTATCGGTATCCAAATCACTTTAGTACGGTGAAGCCTTGTCGTTTGTTTGGTTTGCGGTGTCGCACAAAGGTCCGGATCGTGACATTAGGTGGCCAAATATACGTAAATCTCATACGCACAAAATCATTGTTATTGTTCAGTTTCAATACCCTAAAAACCTATTTTCCTAATTTTAGTTTTATTTTTTTGATATATATATATATATATATATATATTATACTATGTGCAGCTGTATATTGACAATATCGTCGCTGAAAAGGCAAAGGGGCTTATGCGACACTTTGGTCAAAAATGAGTTATATATGAAGTTTTCATCAGTTCTTTTTTTCTGCATCGAATGCTCTAACTCTTGTTGGATTCTGAAAACTTTCAGCGATCTAAAATTTATTTTCCATTTGGGAGAAGGCTTGACTCAAGCAACACAAATTTGGGATTTTTTAAAGTTTTTTTGTCACTTTGGTAATTCAGTCAGAGCAATGAGTTATCTAAGTCAACCTTTTTTTGAAAATTCAACCATGTACTGAATACTTACGAATTTTATTGTTAAAAAAACTTCAAACTTTGCTGGTGTTAATTTCCCAACATGGAGCTTCAGCCCTTTTGCCTTTCCAGCAACTATATATTCAAAGATGCTTGTGCGAAGAGGATTTATCTTAGATATACAGATTAGTTAGATTCGCTGTCTTAATATATCCGCAATAATCCATGATGACGTCTTCCGACTAACTTAATAATATATTTTTTTTGTTATTTTACTGTTGTTATATAACTTTACTTTTAATTATTCAATCGGATGATATTACCACGATACGGCCATATGCCTAGTTTGGGGAGTCGTAATATGTTTTGTTTTATTTTATTTTAATCCGTCACTTATTAGTAATATTGCAAAATGTAAGAACGAAATAAATAAATAATGCCTTAGATTTATCTTTGACATTCATCAACAAAACATTTTGTGCGTGGTAGTTTTCGGTGTATGCAGATCGTACCATCCAAAGTCCGCGATTATCTTGATAGAAGCACAGTTAAATATCACGGGAGTATTTGCGTCTCTGCGGTCCGGCCATTGACCGCAATTTGTACATCTGAACAGTCGCTCGCGTCTTTGGCTCGATTCAAGTACTTAGTGTGTTTTTTTTCTGTGTAAATCAGTGTGTCAAATGTTTTTGATTTTTATTTTTCTTATTTAGAGTGAGTGATTCCATAAAAAATACGGGTGTTTCATATTGAAGAATATGTAACTGATTAACACATATGTGCTTTAAATAGGGCTGAAAAAAATGTTCAGCGAGTTAGTAATAAAACAATTTTAACAACATTACTAGACCTTAAAGAAACAGACCGATATAAGTCTGTTTGGGGCATGTTTGTTTGCCCGAAGTTATGTAATTTTTCTCTCACTTCGGGTAACATTGACAAAAAAAATCAAATGTCAAAATTCTATTTTGGGCCTAGGAGTCAAAAGGTATTTTATGTGCATTGTCGATGTCAGCTTTCTTTCAAATCGGTTCAAATCACACTTTTAGGTATTTTCTATTCACTGTTAGTACGTCATTATATGCGATATAATGATTCAGAGTCCACACTTTTTTTTTTCAATCCGTTTTAAGAGGAATATTTTTTGAAACCTGGATTATAAAATAAGCTGAAAGTTTTTGCTAACTGAAATATTATATTTTCGAAATGCTTTTTTATCAATACAAGAAAACTTTATTTAAAAAATAAATAATTTTTATTTCAAAAAGTGTGGTAGATAATTTTCAAGATACTTGTATATGAATGTTGTTGAAAATCATCATAAAAATATATTGCAAGATCTATTTTATCGCAAATATTTTTGACCAGCTAAAGTCGTGATAGTGGACCGTTGTGCGTTGAGTGTTTTGAAACCAGAGACTGTTTAAAAACTAGAGCGAGCTGTCAACTGAATTGTCAGTAAAAATAACGGAAGGTGTTTGTATACA
This sequence comes from Drusus annulatus, assembly GCA_022651775.1. Taxonomy (NCBI): domain Eukaryota; kingdom Metazoa; phylum Arthropoda; class Insecta; order Trichoptera; family Limnephilidae; genus Drusus; species Drusus annulatus. The sequence goes on along the minus strand of JAGWCC010001215.1, from coordinate 66,594 downwards.
TGGGAAAAAACAACGCCGGCACAATGCAACTATTGACTCATTCTGTTAATTAATAATTTTTCCGCTGCTATTCAACAGTCGATGTTATGGGTCTGGTCGACGTGTGATCGTTTCATTCGATAACACCATTGACACAAAACGATTCCAAATAGATAACAACGTCTGATTTTATGTCTTACAGAAGTAACTACAGGCAATGACGTTACAAATATAAAGACACGTCATAGCCTTAGAATATTAACACAAAATGTGGCAAGTAACAAACACACTTACGTTACCAGTAAATGTATCATTAAAATATCGGACATGTATCGTCATGTATGACAATGATGGACATTCAAAAAATTTGTGTGTATCAACGAAATAGGTGTAGGAGCGTTCCGTTTTAGCTAGTAGCGTTAAATGCTCGGGCAAGAATAAGATGGCAATTCGCGTACTCGCTTACACGAAGACCTCATTATGTTGGTCAACAATGGAGATAGTTGTGTTGTCTAAAATAATAAGTTATTTGCGCGTACTTAGAAATGAAATGTTATTCCTTGGATTTTAGTAGTCTTTGCAGTGGAATTGAAACATCACTTTCTCATCACACACGAGGGCATTTTGGCATTTTTTTTTGTAATTTGATTAGATATAGTTAACAACCTCAAGCGATGCGTGACAGTTTTCTACTAAATCGAATTAAACACGAGCACACCAACTAGCGTGGTTTTCGCTTGCCACTTTGAGAGCGCTACAACGTGTCAATATGTTTGTAACGTCATTGACTACAGGTCAATTTTTTTAGTTTTGACACTGTTCAGTCGCAAGCGACAGCACCGTTTGATAACACGATTAAAAAGATTGCGTAAAAAGTATTCACTTTGTGGTTTGACATAATATAAAAAGAACAGTATTTTTGTTAATCACAATCTATAGTTTTCTGTTTTCGTTTTCAAGTCGTGATGAAAAACAATGATACTGTTAAATTTAAAATATTAGAATTATATGATGTAGGTACCAATGTAGATTTTATTAGAGTTAATTCATTTTAAAGCATAACTGAAAACAGCGAGGATGCTGTAAATCGTAGGTCAACTCAAGAAGTCTAAGTCTCGCGCTTTTCGTGTAACTGGCAGGCTCATGTGCAATAAACTTCATTCGTCTCTAAATTATATTCAGAATTTAACTGAATTTGAAAGAGCTTTAAAAAAAAAATTATACAAAAAAAATCTACTGTTGTAACGCGACAAGGCGCGCGGCTCCGAACACTTTCTCGCACCCGTCTAAAGCACTGTCCCTCTCTAGCAATGTTGAGCTGTGTAGATCCAGGGTCGAACTCCAATTGGAGAATTGCCGACGCAATTCTAGGAATTTTATCTACTACTCCCACTACGTGCTAAAGGCCCTGCTCGTCCTTGAAACAGCAGAGATCCAGAACATAGTCTCAAGACCTGATACTGATTGCGCGTCGTTCCCCTTCAGCAAGGTCTTTGAGTTCTAAGTACGAAATATCTGTAAACGTTCGATTTAATTGTGCGCCGTCGGCCTTTCAGTTTGTAAAATATCGTTTGAAGTTTTCAAGTTATAAGGGTAAACCCTTTCAAGTCTCTTTTTATTTATTCTCGTTTAAATATAAAATAAATACTACGTCTCTGTACCGAACTCCACTCACTCTTTTAATATTACAAATTAGTTCCATTATAAATTGTCGCCAAACGTGTGACAACGAAGGAAAAAAAACTGTTATACTGTTCATAAAACACTTATTTCAATTTATTATAAAAAATCGTATTCTCAAGCCTCTGTTTGGTTTCTGCTTCCTTTTGTACTTTTTATGTATAATGCCTACTCGGAATCTTTTTATGTTTATTGCCGAACAAAAACTGATTTATTTTTAATTATATTCAATTTATCCTGTTCTATTATTCAATTTTTCGGTTCTTATTGCTTTGTATATTTACCAGTAGAACCGCTTTGTTAAATATTTTTTATCTCTTCCAGGTTCACGTCTTTGATACCATTTTTACATCAATCCCATTTTCAAAATGTGACGTTCATATACAATCTGGCACTTATTGACATCTTATATGTTTTAGCAATATCTAGCGTCAATCTCAAATTGGACGTAGTTATGCAGAAAGCATTCAACCCCAAAAAGATGAAACCGAGAAAAAAGCGTATGAAAATATGACGATACAAAAGCATTGTGGTAGATTCACACCAACGTCCGGATCCGCTCAGTGACGATATTGTTTCGCAAGAGAGCTTATTGATATGGTTCGAATATCAATCAAGGAGTATGTGTCAAGACAAAGTTGTGTGGCAGTATATCCTTCTGCCCACCCTTGTGATATTAAACTACTTAGTTGGTTAAATAATTATTTTGAAGTGTAAAAATACTTACATCGCATATTTTTTTTATTAAAAACCATTTTTTATCACTAAATAATATTTTTAATAATTAATATCAGTGTTTTTCATTATGAAACTGACTCTAAATAACCATCACGCCGTTTCCCCGCAGGGGTAGGCAGAGGGCGGACCGCCATACAACTCTGTCTTGGCAAACACTCCTTGCTTCATTCACATTCATACATCGTCTCATACATACTCTTCTGTTGTTCTGACTCTCCACATGACCCGATGCAAGTATTTGATTCACTTGATCGTGCCATGTCTTTCTCGGGCGTCCTCGATTTCTTCTTCCATTCACTTTCGCATCATATATTCTTTTCACACTCCTTTCTTCGTTCATTCGCTCTACATGCCCAAACCATCTAAGCGTCCCTTTCTTGATCCTATTTATTACGCTTACATCAGCCTTGCATTCTTTCTAGATATACAAAATTTGAACACGGTCATACATTATTTATGAGAATTATAATAAATAGGTAATTTATCAATGTATTTTTATTAATGTATTTCCTATGTTACCCTACATTTTTATATTTTTAAACTTCAATTTAAGTCAAATATCTATAATGTGTCTTGGTTAAAAAATTGAATTAGGAAAAATCTGTTGCATTTTGGAGCTTGGATGTTTTCAGCAGATATAAATCTCGTATTTATTTATAGGAAAACATATAAAACTCGATTTTGGCAAGTTGTGGTTTGAACGCTTTCTGCATAACTACGTCCATTTAAAATTGCATGATTGGAGTAATCAATAATTTGTTAGTTCGGTTTTATTTTTATTTTATAAGCATTGCAAGAAAATATTTTTCTTTTTTAACAAATTATATGACGTCATTGAATGGATATCTCAAAGGGAAAAACCCATTATGAAGACGACGTTGCAAAGCTACAAATAGTTGGGGTGACCTAGGAAATTCAGGCAGAATAATCTTACCTTCAGATACCACCCAAGCATATTTTCTGCTATATAATTAAAATTCTAACTATTATACAATTTATGTATAGTGGCACTAATCGTTTAATATTAATTTAAAGTTTCTCGTAACTAAAATTCATGATGTAAATTGAAAAGAGCGTTTCAAAGGGAGAATATGCCTCTAAAGTCTTTGACGAAGACGTTGAACAATTAATGAAAGTTGGATTATTTTTTAGGATGAGACAGTTTATGTCTCAAGGATTAAATACAAATAAAAACACTTATTTTTTTCATGGAACTCAAAAATAAAAGTCTGTCGAAAAGATAGGTTTAAACGTAATTTAAATGAGTCGTCATACTTCCCAGAAACATTAATGGAAAAAGGCCGTGGAAAAACCTTTAAGACTTTATGAACTAAATTCTAGAATAGTTTTTATTTCTTTTTAGTATTTTATAAAATTAGTTAGTTCTCTCGCTCAGAAAAAGTTCACTTTAAGCCGAAATTACGAAAATAATTCTTAGTAGACGGATTGTACAGAAAGTTTGTCTGATACGCCAGCCCTCGTAAATAATTAATGTCTCGAATCGGACGGGCTTTGTAGAGCAAGCAGTTGTCCATGCTTTTGAATCGGGCTATCGGGGGATCGATTCCCACCGCAATGTCGATATACAAATTAACTTTTTTACCACAATACCGGACACGAGTCGGAACTACTCCCAACCATCTGGATCCAGTGAGACGGGGGTGTCATCCCCGATTGGGGTATGCTGGGAGACTCAATGTAGCGGGGAAGAGAAGGAGTTGTGAAAGAGGAAGGTTAGGAAGTACCTGGTTATTTAGATCTGGTCATCAAATACGGCTAAATCCATTTTAGGCAACGTTTCAATTAGGAAGAGTGGTATTTCATCAGCGCGATACAGAAGTATTCTGATAGTATTAATACGCTAAGTCGTCTTCCGTACACGATTCGTTAGATCGCCATGTGGAGAGCTAATGTCTGCAAGAGCCATACTGATAATTTTCACTCATATGTAAAAAAGTTTGAAATTTTATTCCGATTGCGTTACTTCACGATTTACTCACTATGTCCCTTTTGACGTGTGTGTCAAGACTAAACTAGTCAAGGTATATATGATGGTAAAATACCGACAGGTAATTTTTTTTATATTGACTCCACACAGGAGGCTTCGAGGGAAATAATTTCCCTCAGGCACTATGTCATCTTTGGGGATGGTGTGTGGAGGGTCTTTTTTAGGAAAGGAAGGAGTGAACCAGGGTCTAGAAGAGGCCCATGTTGAAGGAGGGAGGAAACACAGAGGCTGGCAAATCGTTACACAGCCGAGCAGTTGAACATAGAAACGAGTCCTAAAAGCGACCTGTTCTCATGTATTGAATGTCAACCGTGTACAAATGTTTTTTTTTTAAATCACCTATGTACAATGGCTTCATTGCACAATCCTAGAAGACAAAAATAAACGTGTTTGTTCAGACCTGGCCATGGCCTCTCATCTCTTCCTAAAAGTGATGAATATATTTTTGGTATAAATATAAGGTGTAAGTGCGAACCATTTAACTGAGATATAACACCTCCATTAACGGGCAGAAAATAAATTGAAGAGTATTAAGTGAAGTGAGGTTGAAGTGACTTATATCAAATTTTCGAGTGACTTATTTCCAGCTAGCTCTGGGTGAAGTACGTATGAAGCAGATAAAATAACTAAAATCATATTTAAATCAGAACACTGAAGAGCTACAACGATAGAAGTGTGTCGGGGGCGTGTCCGTGTGCCGTCCAAAGAAGGCTATTTTTTTCTTCTGGGGAAATTGATCAAAAATTGCAAAAATCTAAATCCTTTCAAACAGATAATCAATTTCATTGACCTGTCTGGAGCCCAGAAGATAAAATGTCTTATGTAAGCTTCTAGGGTTTATCTGTTCATTGCGTAATAATAAAACTTAGGTAGGTATGTTTCAAACATTCGTTACATTTGACATCGTCACAATTCAACAATGAGCGCTGTTTTTTTTTTGCGCACATTTTAATGGTACCCTTCAAACGCCGATTGTCGGTCCGTTTCAACTTTTTAACAAATTTCGATCAACATGACTGTTATGCCTTTCGGCTCATTGCCGTGAACGTGTTAAAAATGTGGATATCCGGAAAGAATGCAAGGCTTATTAAAGCGTAATGAAAAGGATCAAGAAAGAAAGAAGACAGAGTTGTATGGTGGTCTGTCCCTTCTGCCTACTCATACGAGGTAACGGCATGATTGCATTTGTTAAAAAGTTGAAATGCACCGACAATCGGCATTTAAAAGGAATCGTTCGGATGTAAAAAAAAAGATAGCGCTTATCATCGAATTGTGACGATGTCAAATGTGGTGAAAGTTTGAAACAACCCGCACTAAATGATGGATATAACATAATGAAGTCAATTTAGAGGAGGTGTCGCTCCAACGACTCTCTCTCTCTCTTCCTTATGTCCCTTTATCCTTAGGATAAATTGCAGCGTTTAAAGTAAGCTCCTCACGAGTCACGTATGTTCAGTGTTGCTTGGTATATTTAAGTCATAAGTATATTACATGGACTTTCCTTCACGTAGTAGCCTCGTGGGTACCTCATTCCTCCGGTTCCTCGAACATCAACGCCTCCACGAGGAATTATTTGCATGGTCATCTTTCAGCAGATGAGAACAATGGTAGCGTTGATAATTATTCGCAAATATATCAACACCCACTTTCCCGGTCGATAGATTGGTCGCGAAGAAACTAGATTATCTACCTGCGCAGTACGTTTAAATGATTTAACAGAGTAGTTTATTTTCAGCAGGATTCCGCAGAAGAATTATCTAATCTCTTAAATTGTATAACTGTAGCTATTAAAAAAGATAACACCTGAAATGCCTTGTCGCTTATTCACACAAACACGTTTTGGGCTATGTAAATAGAGTACGAAGTTACGCCCATAAGTACGGTCATCTCCTCACAAATGTCCAGTAAAACACTCAGACCGTGAACATAAAACCAAATTTAGTAAAAACTAAAACTACGAACGAGTTTATTCCAAAAATGACATCATAACATAGTAGAAAAAAAACGTATGACACATTGAACCTTAAATTCGAAGTATCCTTTACTGAATAAAATATGTGAGGTCTTAAACTCATACTTGGGTATACAAACTCATTATTAATAGAATAAATCCGATATCATAAAAAAATTGCCCCACGACTTTGTGGACACACAAAGAAACAATGAGAAGCTATTGTACCTACTGTGCTAAGACTGCTAAGGGTCTCCTCTAGTTCATTATTATTATCGACAACTCGGGATAAAGTCCGTAAAAAAAGACTAGTGCGCCAGTCACAGGATAAAATTTACGGGATTAATAAGGATGGAGACCGAACGCTGGAATGCTGTGTACCTACCTTCCGGTGATTTTAAACTTAATAACGACTTTGTATTGGGAGAAAATAAAAGATCCAGCGGAAAAATGTTGTGATTATTACAAATAATTATGTTTCTTAATAAATATATTTGGTAGAACGTGCAGACAAGCTGCTACGCGGCAGCTTGTGTGGGGATTACTGTCAGTTTGTATTTACCTATTTTGTTGTAAACACAACTGCAATATGTCTTTGTTTCAGGTTTATACTCCGAAACTTCAGGAGGAAACTATTCGCGATATTCTATGTAATCCAAACTCCATTTCAAACAGAGCAGAGTTGTGAAAGAAAACTTGCAGTGTGATCGTAGCTTTACAATGTATCGATCGTTTATCACATCATCGCCAACATTGGGTGAGATAAGATCCGTTCACATAGGTAGGTACGTGTATAGACAATCAGTTGTTTTACGGTCGGTCAAACAGATTTCGCATTTAGCGGTTGCATATTACCGTAGTACGCACATACAAAATATATCGTAACTTTTTTTATTTGGGCCCAAATAAAAAATATGAATTGAAATTAGATTTTCGTGAATAATCACCCCCTGGAGTTTTGCAATACTACCCGGAAACAAAATGTATGCAAAAAATACACCGTTGTAAAAAATATTTCTTGCGTGCACCTACAATAAATAAAAATTGAAGATGTAGCAAATAACCACTAAATCGAAGATCCAACCCTTATATTTAAGTCACCTTGAGTAGGATTTGGGCGAATTCAATAAAGGCGTACCACTGAAAAATCTTGTGCAACCTTTCCCTTTTTTTACCATAAAATACATGTGTAACTGGAAGAAGTAACAACGGAGCTCTCACTAGCAGAACACACACAAATGTGTTGCAACCACATTGTTTCAACACTGAGTTTACGCTCTTACATTGTATGTGTAAACATAATCTTGTAAAATGTGTACCTTGGAAGGGTACACATTTTACTTTATTTTTTTAAATCTTTTTATTACTCTTATTAGGTAAGATAGATCACATATTTAATGCTTGTATCCATAGAGTTGGTAGAGTAGTATCTATCCAAGGCAGCGAAGTCAGTTTGTGACTTGTTTTTGATTATTTTAAACTGACTCGGCGCACCTGGGCGTGGCTAAGACTAAGGCTACGGTATTTATACACATATTGACATAATTTTTTTGTTTATTCTTATAGCCCCTTTTTCACAGTATTTTTATCAACGAAAATATAGCATATAACCTAAAAAACCGTTTAGTTGTGTCAAGTTTAGTGGCATAATAAAAAATGTGGGCGGAGTCCCGCGGTCACTCAGAAGCCCAAGATCATTGTGACAGTACGTAGAAGCGGTCTATGAAATTTGTTGTCTCTTTCTCTCTTATGGTGTACGACGTAAAAACCCGGAGAAAGTGATTTATCGCAAGTTTGTGTAGGTTGGGTAAAAATAATTAGCTCTCCCTCCATGTATTGTTACTTCAAGCTTGTACCTATTACACCGAGAGCATTAGAATATTCATATCGAAACAATGCAATGAATATAACAATTCAACTGAGTCGACTTACCGAGCTTTTCCACGGCCATACTAAACTAATGAATTCGCTTCACTCGCACTTAATGAGACTAGAAACACACACCATAAAACATTATTATTTATTCAGAAACACGATAAACATACCAAAAAGGCTTAGTGGTATATCAGATGGCCCGGAACGAGAAAGATAAAAACACATGGTTCACAAACAAAAAGGGTTTATCAAAAACATAAACAAGACAACATTTTTTTAAACACTGAAGACTACCATTTTTGTGCCCCACGCATTCGACAAACTATACACCTCTTTCGGATAGAAAAATGGATGTTTGTAGTTCTTCGATATTGGTTTATACTTAGTTAATTAAACGGTGAAAAAATATGTAGAAATATAGTTGATTACGTTGACTTTAGAACTGTTTTATCTTTTAAACATACTGTGATGAGCTGACGAGCATAAAAGCATATCGTCGCTGGCAAGCCAAAGGGGTTAAAGCGACACTTTGGTCAAAAATGAGTAAAATATGCAGTTTTGATCAGGTTTTTTTCAGCATCGAATGCTCTGACTCTCGTTTGTTTCTGAAGACTTTTGTGGTCTTTCAGTCATCTAAAATATATTTTACCATTTAAGAGAAGCAATACAAGCAATACAAGTTAGGACTTTTTTTAGCTTTTTGTCGATTCAAGTAACTCGGTGATAGTATTTAGTTACCAGAGTTAACTTTTTTTTTTCAAAATCCAACCAGGTACTGAAGACTTTTGAATTTTACTGTAAAAAAAAAACTGTCCTCTGGTGTAAACTTCCCAAAATGGTGCTTCAGCTTTTTGCCTTTCCGGCGTCGATATTCGTTCTGCTTTTCAACTGATCACATTTTGTTCAAAAGTTAAAACGGATCGATAAAATCGTTTTTTTAACGGGGACGATAAAAGAAACCAAAACGGCGCTCATTGAAATGTGACCTTATCAAAGGTGACAAAGTTTAAAACAACCCGCACTTAGCTTTGCCCTCTCAAAAATACATTTACTAACGAAAAATAAATCAAATATATTCGGGATTAGTAAAAAAAAAAAACTGTTGAAACTTGAGCGATGCCTCGCTCTAGCTAGTATCGTATAAAGGTATTTAGCGATGTATCTGACACTTGTTATTTATAAAATTTTGATAGCGGATGAGAAAAATAAATGTATAAATGGGGGATTATAGGTGAGATGGCGCAAAGCGGGCCAATAAATTTATTTTGAACCACAATATTGGGAATAAAAGCGACCCATAAATCGTAGATGGGCGGCCGTAGCAGACTCTCCGCGGATACACTCGGGGAGGATTCATACCGGGCGACGCCGGGGGAGGGGCCAACGGGGTGGTATACCGGGCGAGAGGAATTTCTGGGCGAAAAATAGTTAAAATGTGGGGAATGGAGATACTTCCGGTCAGAAAACTACTAAAATATATTGATTATTAGCATGATTACATTCAAAATTAGACAAAAATCTCTTTGTTAAAACTGTTAATTTTGCCATCATAATATGATACTAGTGCATCATACTAAAGGTGTTTCAAGTGGAAACTTTTTCGAAATCTGAATGGGACACCTTCCTAATATGCTCTACTGTATGATAAAAATAAATTTAAAAATATAAAGGTCAACAATACCTGTTACTGTTTTTTTTTTATAATATATATTTTTTAAACATGTAAAAATACTAAAAATATCGTTTTACTAGATGAACTTACTAATACCTACTTTTTTTAAACAAAACAAAAAACGGTTCACATTTTTTCATTATTAAATGTATTCCAAAACTCTCGAGCTGATGTGGCGAACTGAAAATAAATTAACTTAGCAAATTTCATTGCGCTAGAGTTCACCGCTTTAGGGTTTTTTACTGCGTCATACATAAGATTTCTACATATTTTTTAAGGCCCAGCACCAACAAATAGGGACTAAACGTCACTTTAAGGCTTTCTAATACAAGCAATAATTCAAACGATTTATCTGTAAATTGTAGATGGGTATTCAGGAAAAAATTTAAGGTTTCCAGTGAATAAAAATTTGAAGCTTTAATCTCTTATATTCTATGAAAAACATACTAAAATGTCAGTAAAATGGTGCAGCCATTTTAGTAACGTTTTACCTGAAATTCTAGTATAAAAATCATAAACAATTTAAAAGATTTACTGTTCAAGAATTGTATTCACTAGAAACCTTAAACATTTTCCTAAGTACTCATATATAACTAATAGATAAATCATTTGTAGTATTGCTTGTATTAGAAAGCTTAAAGTGTGTATTTGTGGGTGCTGACCCTTAAGACAGTTTTAAACCTATAACAACACCTTCACAAATCAAAAAGAAAAAATTGGGACAATTCTACGTTTCCACGATTATTACATATTGGCGAGAAGCGAATAACCAGGACCATGTATTTTCTTTTTACCCATCAGACTGATATCTGTTGAATATTTAATAATGCCGAATATGTTTTATCTATACATATAAACATATGCGAATGCCTCGGGGAATAGGCATTCATAGAAGCATTTAGAGATTTTTTTTTCTTTCAGAAAACGTGATACCCATATAAAGAATTGCGATGAAGGCGGCGTGTTTTGACATTCGCAGTTTCTTTCGAATTGAGTTCCCGGAAAAATAATCACACATGTTGACTTCCAAAGGAAAAATAAACGAAAAACCCGTCAGTTTCCCCCCATAGATTTATTATAGCAAGAATTCGCACTTTACATGGCTGTAACACTTGATCCTGCAATTTGCGATTAATTTGTTCGTTGGCAGTATTTATATATCTCGAAAATAACCGGAAAATAGTTGCGAAAATTGTAACTCGTTTTGACATGTCTGTTTATTGTTAGTTGTGTTCGAATTTTAGCCGATTTTTTTTATAAATAAAGTTATTTACGTATAAATTATTTGACATATGATGGTTTGACATATTCAATGAAAATGAAATAATGGCTTTGTATTAGACCAGTTTTTATTTTTTTATTACCAACCGCTTTTGCTTAGCTTACTCATCATCAGGTTTAATTTTGTAACATGATGATGCTTAGGCTAAGCGAAACCTGTCGTTCATAAAAATTAAAATAAAATCTGCGGTCTTACACAAAACTTTTATTTAATTTTCATTAAATGTATTTTAATTAAAGAGCTTATATGTTATTAGAGAGAAATATAAAACCTGATGTTCTATGCCGTTGCAAAGGTAGAAATTTCAGTAATTGAAAAAAGGTCTCTACCAGAAGGGAAAAAAAATCGAGACTGGAATTTTTAAGCGATTATGCTAGACTTTACTCTTCCTATTAAACATGCTTCTAATTGCAGCAAAACATTGAAAAAGGAGGATAAAAATTATTTAAGAAAAGTGCAAGCTAAACTTTATTTTAGACAGATTCAAAAACAAGTACCACGACCTACAAAACATAGATTTGTTATTCAGTTTAACCAATTAACATAACACTTTCATCATGAAACATCGGATTATATATATTGCATTAAAAAATGCCGAAATACGCACCAAAAAATGCCTAAAAATACACTAAAAATACCAAAATATGTGCTACCGATTTCAAAATACAAGCCTACATTATACAATATAAACAGGAAAATGTTCAAAAAATGCGATTAATTTTAAAAGTTTGAAACTGTTCCAATTTTTCAAAATTTCTATTTCCATTAGGGGGGGGTTGTTAAACGTATGCATTTTTCGTATAGAATTTAGTTGGAGGGGGGTAGGTGCATACAGAATGACTGTAATGTCATGAATGACGGAAAAGGCTTAAATATGCATTATGCATATAATCCGATGTAAAGCTATCATAGTGTTAATAAAATATAAAGACGACTAAGTGAACTGAAAAAGTCTGGGATGCCCCATGAGGACATAGCAAAATCAGGTGAATTGAATGCTCCATCCGGATCAAAAACCTTTTCAGATTATTGCTTTAATAAAGCAATACAAACATTCCCGAGACACGAATAACCTGACAATATTTTAAAAACTCCTACTACCATCATAAATAAGCGGAAAATGTTGCTTGTGCAATGATGGAAGACTAAACTAACAGAATAATTGAACCTGACACATCTGTACACTCAGCTACTAAACAGTTGGAATTATCCTCAGAGTAACAATATAAAGGAGCCATACTAATTTGTGACAAATCGTTGACAAACTCGCGAAATATAGCTCTCTCTTGCTCGGTTCTATAAGCATATGAGGAAAAGAGACAGAGCAGTGAAATTGCTACGTTGGGGCCGGGCTAAGTGAGTAATCTTCTAAAATTAATCCGCACAAACTTCAGACACGTTTTTCTCAGGCAGAACGGACTGTCATGGATAAATAGTTAAAAGCTTGGAGTTATTTTTTTTGTGTGTAATATCTAGCAAAACATCATAGCCACGTAAACCTGCTTCTTGTTGCTTTTAATCGAAGTACAAAGGACAAAAACAAACGAGTTTTCACACACGTATGTACCATAAAAATCTTTTTTTAGTTTGATCTCGATATTTAACATCCCTAACCTACAAAACCTTTTACATGCCAATGTAGCAATTGACAATCTTTTGGACTATTCGGTTGAATTTAAATAAGAAACTTCCGTTTGAAATGAGTTTCATCAGTTCTGTGATGTCTCTTACGACTTTAAAATATTTACGAATCATCAAAAAATTTTCAAGAACGAGAATTTCTACACTTTACGGCTTCACAAAAGTATATCCGGTCTTTCTTTCTCTCTTGATACTAACGTGCAAATTGTTCGCGAACAGATAGACAGATAATATTTATCTTTGCGGTTTAGGTATATACGTCATACCTCCGCTTAATTCAATCCCGCGGTCAAAAGTGTGGACAAAATTTCGCAATGTTAGGTCTCTACGTTACTCTAAGAGATATCAGAATACTATGTTGAAATAATTTACGAATGTAACAGCGGGAGTGTACTAGTTCATCAACTCAACTTTCATGTCAAATTCCCATTTAAACGTACCAGTAATAGTTAGTTAGTAAAATAATCTGTTTTTTTTATATAACACGTGTATTAAACTTGTTTGTGTTTTATTTTAATTTTTAAATTGTTGTCGATTGTACATTTATTTTAAGTAGTCAATGTCAACTTGCTTTGACTTTCACTTACAGCAATGTTTATCGCTTTCCTTATAATATTCTCCTAAAAATGTACATATTCATTTATGTTTAATTAAAGTAAGCTGATAGATAGTGTTGGTTCTGTGCTTCGCTAATCGAGGAAACGAACCGGCATTTCGGGTTTTGCGCTCAGCTGCAGTATACTGCATACTAGAAGTCAGTGGCGTGCCGGAGTTTTAAAGCAGTTTCAAGTCTGAGTTTTTTTACCTTCGAAAATATTTTTATGGGAAAATTGTTGTGTTTCCCATGAAAAATGGTGTTTGCTCATAGTATTTTAAAAAGTTTTCTATGACACCATGTAAAAGTGTTTCATGTTAATTTTGTTATATTAAACAAAAAATCGTCGCCGGAAAGACAAAAGGGCTGAAGCGGCATTTTGAGAAGTTCACACGTACCTGGTTGGATTTGGAAAACAAAAAGTTAACTCAATGCTTTAACTGTGTTACCTAAAGCGACATAAAAACTAAAATAAAATTACAAACTTGTGTTGTTTGAGTCAAACCTTCTCCCAGGTGGTAAGTACATTTTAGACTGCTGAAGGGTAACAAAAGTCTTCAGAATCAAACGAGAGTCAGGAGAGACGAATGCAGAAAAAAAACTTATCAATACTGCATATTTAACTACATTTAAAAAAAAAGCTCTGGCGACGATATTAGTATTTCCGGCTAGAAAAATATCACCACAACTTTTTTTTTGCTATACTAAATTGTTAAAAAATGCGGTACGCTCCTGTTTAATCTAAGTTAACCAACGTTCACCCGCCAACAGGGTTTGTTGACAACCGGCCGAGCGGAATAACCAAGAGCCAACAGCAGACTGCCCAAGGAATTGTTCCGATTGAAGTTGAAAAATCCTCAATCCGAACATCTCAAAGATTTTGATACGAAAGATTCGACAGCCGGACAAACGTTACAAAGAACTATTATAATAATTCTACCTCTACTACACATTCTCGCCCGAGGTTCAACATTTCCTTGAAAATCTTTTCTAATTGATCATTATTAAAAACTACGGAACCAACAATAAGGCGTTGGCATTTTACAGTTTAATTGATATTTAAAAACCCCACAACTAATGATGAAAATTACGGAACGAGCTGAAAGTAGTTGCGTTAACCTGGCGAATCCTGACAGAAAATGCTGTGCAAATTTTATAAGGTCGAAACTTACCGTTCGAGTAAATTGCTGCTTCAGATGTCTGCTTTAGACATGACTAGCTTACAAAATCTAAGTTGAGAGCAGTGCACACCATTGTCTAAAAAAACCTTGATTATACTAAAAAATGTCGATATATACTTTCAGAATGGTGTTTCACATTTTATACTAAGGTCCTAATGCCTTTTTATTTTATGTCAAATGAATAAAAAAAGAAACTATTTTTTTATTACGTATATAATTACGTAGGGATTGTCGAAAGACTATAGTAATAATATTTGGATGATTTGTATAGCGCCGTTTTTGTGAAAAATCACCTCAAAGGCGCTGTATAAATCTTTCACCACCATACGAGCAGGCAGAGAGGAGCGTATAGTTAGGTTACAGGTACCTAATGTAATTTAATCCCAAGTATACCTTCGCACAGACATTGCCAACGTGTATTTTATTTTTCTAATTTGAGGTATTATTTTTTTTCCTCTATGCCTACCGTGTTTTTTATTTTTATTTTAACTTTATGTTTATAAAAAAAGCTTATTTAATCTTTTTTTTCTTCTTTTTTTACAGTAAATACCGCACAAGAGTCCCAACTGCTCCCAACAGTCTAGAGCCAGTGAAACTATGGCATCCCCAATTAGGGTATGTTGTGAGGCTGATAGTAGTGGGGAGGGGAAGGAGATGGGGATTATGAAGGTTGGGATGTTCCTGGCTATTCAGGATTAGTCACTAAACACAGCTAAAGCCATTTCAAGCATCGTTTCAATTCTAAATTCGATTCTGGTGGTCTTTTACCAGGGCGACACATAGAGTATCTATCACTCTGGAACGTGCCACAAATATACTGTAATTATTTTTTTATATTAATTAAATGTGTTACGACACATATTAAGTCAAATAAATTTTATATGCACACCTCCGGATTCGTAAGCGAGCGTCTTACCACTCGGCCGTCATAAAATGCAGCAACAATATATATATATATATATATATATATATATATATATATATATATATATATATATATATATAACACCAACGCAAGTAGCCTAAATCGCATTGTGGTAGTGAGTGACCATAAATAATTCAAATGCGAATAATACGTGTGGGAGTCCCAACATAAAAAATAATAATTATGAAATCATTAAATGCAACATTAAATACTCGTATGTACGATAATTTACGTTACTCAATATCACTAATTAGCATTGTCAGCGTCCCAAAGGACAGAGCAGCATATTTTTACTTTTTGCAATGCATGCCATAAAACATGGCAACTTTTTAGCGACGCGTCGGTTCGATATTCCACGAACAGAGGCAGAGGTCGGTCGGGTTTTAATACGTTAGTATGAAGATAATAAATAAATAACATAGCTGTTGACTATCAGTTAAAAGGAAAAAAAATATTGTAAAGCCTACTTTTTATAAGGATTTCTAACGATATATTTTATAGTAAATACCGCAGATTCCTAACTGTCTGAAGCAAGCGGCACTATTCAAGTTTTAAAAGTACAGCGAACAAGACATCATAATTAGATTAAATTCGTAAGGTCTAGACCTATTCACTAGCATTGAAGACGAATAAAAGCACCTAATGGAGTCGAATGATCATAGTCAAACACTGATAATGTTGTGTTTAAACAGTTTTATGTTCGGCATGTGTAGGTCAGGCCCGAAGAAATCATATCGTCGCCGGAAAGCCAAAAACCCTGAAGCGCCATTTTGGGAAGTGTACACTTGAACACTTTAAAGTTTTTTTCGTTTTACAATAAAATCCATGTCTTCAGTGCCTGGTTGAATTTTGAAAAGAAAAGTTAACTCAGTGATCTCACTGAATTACCTGAAGCGACAAATAACTTAAAATGTCTTAAACTTGTGTCGCTCTAGTCATGTCTTCTCCCAAATGGTAAATATATTTTAGATGGCTGAAGGGCCACGAAAGTCTTCAAAATCAAACGAGAGTCAGGACTTTCGACGCAGAAAACAAAACTGCATATCTAACTCATTGTTTAGTGTCGCGTAAGCCCTTTTGCCATTTCAGCGACGATGGCTAAAGGGACTGTAGGATAGGGTCCCGAAAAGAGCAAGGGGAAAAGCACTCGAAACATATTTTTATAAAAATCCATGAAAAAGCTGAACAACGCACGTCGTAGCAGAGTAAATTTTCGCCTTAAATGCCAATAGGTCGACATTAAAAGAATTTTTAGTATATTTATAATTCTACTGGTTTCGATTGCAAGCAAATATTGGCTCTCCAAGAAAAAATAACGATACACTCATTCTGCTAGCGGTCTTAACAAAAATATAATCACATACCCACATAGGAAATACGGAAGTTACAAAGCTGCTGTGCCCTAACATTGTAAGGGTAATGATATTCCACTACAAATTGAAAACGTTCGTAAATAAATTAAATGTGAATATTAGAACTTATTTTGTGGATAAAGTCAAGAGATGTAAGAATTGTTTATTTTTAATTAAAATATCAGGGTAATTCAACCTTTACCTAATTAAATACAATCGTTATAATCGCTTCCGGAATGTTTGTTCTTCAAAGGAAAACAAAAGAGCAAGATAAGAATTTCATTAAAAAAATCATAAAATTATGAACTCAATATGGATGAACCGAGGGCCTGCTAGACTAAACCCGACCCTGGCAGAGGTTATGTCGGGAATAGTCGCACAGCCGTGGAAGAATAACGCCTCGGGGCAGCGGAAATCGTGAGTAATAGCTAGCTATATGTTATAGACTATAGAGGTATGTATTATATCCAGCGGACGATAGCGTCATATAGATATCCGTTCGATAATGCCATGCAATCGTGGCTTCTGCTTTGGACTATCCACATTGCTTCGCTGTGTTCAACACTCATTGCAGGGGTCGGGGACCCACACTAGATTACCCACGGGGCGTATGACGTTCATTTTAAATAGCACTAAGTTTACTCAGTGCGAGATATTTGAAGAGACGCCGCTTTGACTTAAAAACGTTCTACAATTTCGTCAATTGTAATTGATTTTTTGGAAAAAAAAAACTAGCCTAGTTGTTAAATCAAAATGTTTGGAGATGGAATATTTCTCTATATATTTTATAAGAACATTTTCAGTCTTGAAGTAACAATATATGGAGAAATTGCTAATTATTTTTACCCAACATATACAGATTTGGGATAAATCACTTTCTCTGGGTTTTTACGTCGTACGCCATGAGAAAGAAAGAGACAACAAATTTTCCCGAATTATCACACCGCTTTAAAGTATTGTTAGAATGTTCATCGTGTCCCGCGTCTCTGTTGACTCCGCCCACACGTTATGATACGCGAAATAAATTGACATAACTCAACGGTTTATTAGGTTTCATGTTATGTATATATTTATTTTTTAACAACACTGAAAAAGTGGTTTTACGAATAAGCAAAAACATTATGTCGACATGTGCTATGAATGGATGTATACATACCCTAGCACTAGTCCTAGCCACGCCCAGGTCTAGCCGAGTCCGGCAAACCCTTGTAAAAACTGACAACAGCTCTCTCTACAGCGCCCTCTCTTGTATATTATTGCTCTGAATTTCTAGTGTTAATCGATATTTTTTCGTGTTATCCTGTAGATATAAAATACGAGATTTCCATCTGCTGAAAACATCCAAGCTCCAAATGCAATAGATTTTTTGGTAATTTTTTTTTTACTAACGCACATTGCAAATATTTAATTTAAATTGATGTTTAAAAACAAAATGTAGGATAACATAGGAAATACATATTTTTTTAAATAAACACATTGTTGGATTTTAAATTACCTATTTATAATAATTCTCATTAAGAACAAAACTCTGATATTCACATTACAAATACCGTAATATGCTTTTGTATCGTCATATTTTCAATCGCCTTTTTCTCAGTTTCATATTTTTGTGGTTGGATGCTTTCTGCATAACTCCGTCCAAATATCGGTATCTCAACGAATGTTGAGTCGAACACAATACCCACACAGATGTATTGTTTGCATAAAACATGTTTCAAACTTGTTATTCGACTTCAAAAAAAAAAAAAAACAATTTTAAAAACACACCGTAATTTTTTTCGAATAATTGTATCCACTTGATATCCCGCTCTCGCTAATAACGATACGCAGGCGTAAGCAAGATAAAAGGCCGTCTCTCAATGACGTTTAGCAAGGGCATCACTGTCGGAAGAACATATCTACCTAAGTACCGATACACACAATCGTAAGTATGTATTGTTTGGGTCAACTCTAATAATAATAATGATAATTGACCGATTTATATAGCGCCGTTTTCGTGACAAAATTCAAGGGCGTCAATCACTTCAAGGGCGCTTAACTCTAATTGCGCGTGTGATAATGCAAATCAGTTAGAACAATTCCATTTGAACTTCGTAATCATCTGTCATCAAGAAATGCGTTTCTCGAATAAAGTCAAGGCTGCCCAAATGTAAAATATTCGTCAAAATAGGACCATCAGCAGAGAGCTTATATTTAAATATTCACATTATTTAAATGGGTAGCACTACAAAAAGCACTGTGTATAAGTGAAGAAAGATGTAAATCATCAAAAGTTGAGTAATTGAGGTAAGGCATTACGAAAACCTTTTTGTCGCAGTTTAAAAATACGAATAGTTCAATTCTCACAACAGTTTGATAACAGCCTTAAGCGCCGAAACAGATGTAAATAAAAATAAAAACTTTATTATAATACAAAATTTAACTATAAAAAATTAAAAACTATAATTCTGGTATAAAAAATGACAGGTCGTGTTTCCTAAATGTCAATCAAGGTCACCTTAGTTAAACTTTAGTTATCTGCTTTGATAAAAACAGGTACTTCATAACACTAACTTTTTGTCCCAAACGAGTCCACATTTCATGTGAAGACAGTTTTATGTTATGACTATGAACGGTAACGTTAATTATTTTAGTCATTTCGGTATTATTTGATATAATATCATGATGTTATCAAATGATTAGGCAACCAATCATTTTTTTATACTTCCACGACGTTTTAATATGTAAAATAAAAAAGTGTAAAGTTACGAATAACCTGACAATATTTTAAAAACTCCTACTACCATCATCATAGGCGGAAGATGTTGCTTGTGTAATGTTGGAGGACATAGCTGGCAGAGGAATTAAACCCACGACGTCTGGGTGGAAATCCGACGCGTTCGTCCACTCAGCTAATAAACGTTCAAAAAGTTTTTTTTAATTATCAATTTATACGTATTATCAATACCAAGATAATTAACTAAATCAATAAGCTGTAGATGCAACCCACAGAATAGTTGTAATATAATAATAAGTTATTATTGAAAGAATCATATAAATGAATTATTAAAACAATATTTATATCCGGAAAGAATGCAAGGCTGCTATAAGCGTAATGAATAGGATCAAGAAAGGGACGCTTAGATGGTTTGGGCATGTATAACGGAAAAAGGAGTGTGAAAAGAATATATAATGCGAAAGTGGATGGAATAAAAAGTCAGGGATGCTTGAGGAAGAGATAGCACGATCAAGTGAATCAAATACTTAAATCGGGTCATGTGAAGAGTCAGAATAACAGAAGAGTATGTGTGAGACGGTGTATGAATGTGAATGAAGCAAGGAGTGTGTGCCAAGACAGAAATGTATGGCGGTTCGTCCTTTCTGCCTACCCCTTCGGGGAAACGGCGTGATGGATAGTTAGTTTTATTTATAATATTTAAAGAATATGCAATAGACAGACACAGAAAAAAAAGTCTCGACCTCTACTCTATCTGGAGGGAACGTACTAACCGACTATACCACCTCAATCTTTATATTGGGTCTATTGGTTGAGGTGAATTAATAATAATAATTAAAATATATACATAGCGTGGTTTTGGTGAAAAAAAAGGCCGCTTAATAAGTTCGTCAAAGGGTTTGAAAATAATATTTTTCATTAGTTCCTAATTTGAAAAGTTCACACTCAGATAGGAAATTATTAATAGTTTATTAAAACAATGTGCTCTTATTTTGTATTAAATGTATTGATGGTACGTTATTCATACGCGATCGTGTAACCAAACAAACTAAGGCCGTAGTATACCTATTAGTCGTTAATCGGAAAAGCAAACATCAATAGCTTCAATTCTGAGAATTCCGTTATCTTATCAACTTTGTGACAGAAGGCGAAACTGTCAGTAGAGAAATAATCGCATTAGAATCATTAGATGATGAAAATTTTGTATCTAAATAATATTGTGAAATACTAAACCATAATAATAATAATAATATTTGGATGATTTGTAAAGCGTTATTTTTGTGAAAAATCACCTCAAGGACGCTGTACAGATCTTATTTTCTATTATTACATATTCAATCTTAGTTGTATAAAAAGATGTACACACTTACTAAAAGAAAACAATTATTAATTTAATAATACAAAGAATTTTTTTTTTTAACTTTAACTCCACACAAGATGCCTTGAGGAAAATAATTTCCCTCGGGGACTTTATCGTCTTTGGGGATGCTGTGTAGGGGGTAACATACTTATTTAAGATTGTCATATCATATTTGAACAACTAAGCCTAAAAGAGTGTGTATATTAGGTTAAGCTTTAAAAAAATCTTAGAATTTTCAACACTATCTAAAAAATAGTGTATGGTTTGAAAAAAAAAGTATATTGCAGATGTCACTCTGATTTTAAGAATCCGGGTCCTAGTCACAAGAGTCATATATTTACGTAAGTTGTCATGAAAAAGGTTTTCAATAGTGATTTAGATATTTCAATAAGATAGAGCCTACGTATTAGTAATAGAAAAGCGCCCTTGAAGTGATTCTTTCACAAAAACGGCGCAATACAAATTACCAAAATATTATAAGCATTACTAAAAAAGCGTAACATCTGTTTGTACGAAGCTGCGTAAACCCTCGAACGTTTTACTCTGGCGCCATGAAAATTGTGCAGGTTCGTGAACTTTCAAATATTAAATACGAAAATAAACTGTATTTTTTGTTCCTTAAGTTTCGATCGTTAAGATTTACAATGGGTGGAAAAAACGAAAAGAAAAACCCCAAACTTTAATACATCTACTGACGTAAGAAGTGAAGTTGGTAGGAAGAACAAGCAAAATGAAATACGCGTAGGTAAGTTGCATATTTAATATTCCATTATCAAAGCAAAACTTTTACTTTTTAAACAGGAGATTTAAAAACAAAGTGCCTGCCTAGGCGGTTAAAAATATACAACTCTAATGTATCCACTTCACGAATGTTTTAAAGTTTTAAACCTAGAGACCGGCAACTTTCGACCGTACATTGTTGTTGTTTGTTTTTACCATTTGATGTTTTATGCGGTGCTCATACTTTTATACTAATGGCCGTCATAAAGGATCAGACGCGGTGCAGAACTGCGCCAGGCCACGTCGTAATGTACGAGATGTTTCCTCCCATGTTCCCTCGCCGAAACATATTGACACAATATGTCTATAGCTTGATCTTACGAGTAACTACTGGGAGCAGTGTTATAAAATAAACGAGGTTATTGTAAATCATTTCCGTAAATACCAATATGACCAGATTCTCGTTGACAACCTCAGAGCAATAATATACAAGAGCGAGCGCCGCTGTAGTCAGTTTTTATGAGGTTCGCCGGACTCGGCTAGATCTGGTCGTGGCTAGGACTAGGGCTAGGGTATTTATAAATACATTCATAGCACATGTCGACATAATGACTCCCTCCCTAAGCACAAGAATTTTCTCAATTGGGGAGGTATTTATCATTAACTAGAAACGTACATCTCGTACCTACTGTTAATATTCAGTAAAAATGTATATTTTGTACAAATGATTTAATAATAAAAAATATTAAAATAAAAAATATGTTTTTGTTTATTCGTATTACCACTTTTTCACGGCATTGTTATAAACAAAAATACGGCATGTAACCTAATAAACCGTTGAGTTATGTTAATTTATTTTACGTATGAAAACGTGCGGGCGGATTCAACGGAGATGCGGGTCACGAAGAACATTCTAACAATACTTCAAAGCGGTGTGATAATTTGGGAGATTTTGTTCTCTTTCTTTCCCATGGTGTACGGCGTAAAAACCCGGAGAAAGTGATTTATCCAAAATTTGTATAGGTTGGGTAAAAAGAATTAGCTCTCTCTCCATATATTGTTACTTCAAGTTGACAACACTACTGGAAACACAGTAACACCTCATTTACCGATTTAAAAAAATAATTAAGGAAAATGTATCACGAAAGGAGGGTATGTTATAATAAATAACACACTTAGGTACTTACACTTGTTGCACGAATAAGTATAATAATCGCACCAATAGCTGAATAATAGCATCGCGGGTTCCAGACTTTACGGGGGTAGAATCCAGACTGTTTGGGTGGAGACTTGGCGACTCTGTCCCCATCTGTACTGTCAAGGTGTCAAGTGCATTCTACTGCCATGTGGTAGTTGACATCTCTTGGGCAAGCCCATTTCATTGAAACTGTTTCTTCGTTGAGAAATTTAATTTTATGTCAGAGGTTGAAACCGGTCCGGTCTAACAATAAGCAGTTGAAAAAAGTTTTGAAAAGTATTTTATTAAATCAAAAATCTTAACTAACTAACTAACCATCACGCCGTTTCCCCGCAGGGGTAGGCAGAAGAGACGGACCGCCATATAACTCTGTCTTGGCACACACTCCTTGCTTCATTCACATTCATACATCGTCTCATACATACTCTTTTGTTATTCTCTTATGACTCTTCACGTGACCCGATTGAAGTATTTGATTTACTTGATTGTGCCATGTCTTTCTCAAGCTTCCTCGACTTCTTCTCTCATTCACTTACTAACTAACCATCACACCGTTTCTCCGCAAAAGTAGGCAGAGAGGATGGACCGCCATACAACTTTGTCTCGGCATTCATTCCCTGCTACATTCACATTTATACAGGGGTAGGCAGAGAGGACGGACCGCCATATAACTCTTTCTTGGCACACACACTCCTTGCTTCATTCACATTCATATATCGTCTCATACATACTCTTATGTTATACTCGTACATGTGAGGACATGATCGGATTCAAGTATTTGATTTACTTGATCGTTCCATGACTTTCTCAGGCGTCCTCGACTTCTTCTTCCATTCACTTTCGCACTATAAATTCTTTTCACACTCCTTTCTTCGTTCATTCGCTCTACATGCCCAATTCTTGATTCTATCAGCACCAGAAATTGCAATAATTAAAATCGTACATTAAATGTTATTTTGATTGTAGTCAACCGGCATTCATAAATAAATTATGATTTGCTTGCATTAAATTTTAGCCTAATTTGACATGACGCGAAGTGACTAAGGCCTCATTTATCCAGTATATTGAGATTACAACATTGCTATTACACGTGACACATGCCTGTTATGCATAATATACATTATTTGTAAAGACACAACATGGGGTAAAAGAAAAACGTTTCGAAAAATTGACAAGTTGATATTATCTATACTATCTAGTATCTATGGATGCGTGCGCATGATCATAAATTTTCTAGGAATATAACAAAATATTGCGAATGCTAAACATAAAAAATAATAATAAAGAAATAAAAATAATAATAAATATATATATGTAAGAATCAGCTAAATTTTAAGTTATTATGATATGGTGATTGTGTCCTGCCAGAAGTGACCTAACCGGGTAAGTATGTTGCTGTATATTTATATAAACTAAGAATTAATATTAAGTAGAAATTAAGATTTGTACAGCGCCCTTGAGGTATTTTTTCACAAAAACGGCGCTACACAAATTATCCAATTATTATTATTATAATTACTAGTTTTGACCACTGTTTTTAGTAATGAGTGGTAGATACTCGTAGTATCACCCTGGTGAAAGACCACCATTTAGAATCGAAATGGCTTCAGCCGTGTTTGATGATCAGATTTAAATAGCCAGGTACTTTCAAACCTTCGTCTTCCCCATCTCCTTTCCTTCCCACTACCTTCAGCCTCACAACATACATCAATAATATCGCACAATAGTACCGACTGCTAACAACCGCATAGAGCCAGGGAGACTATGGCATCCCCAATTAGGGCATGTTGTGAGGCTGAAGGTAGTGGGGAGTGGAAGGAGATGGGGAAGAGGGAGGTTTGGAAAGTACCAATTCTCTATACACTAATCATCAAATACGGCTAAAGCCATTTAAAGCAACCTTTCGATTCTGAATGGTGGTCTTTCACTAGAACGATAGCAAAAGTACCTATAACTCTGGAACGTGCCGCAAATATACTTAATATTATTTTACATGAATTAAATGTGTAATGACCTTGGAGTAACAATGTATGGAGAGAGAGCTAATTATTTTTACCCAACCTATACAAACTTGCGATAAATCACTTTCTCCGGGTTTTTACGTCGTACACCATGAGAGAGAAAGGGACAACAAATATAATACACCGCTTCTGTGTACTGTCGCGATGATCTTGGGCTCCTGGGTCACCGCGGGACTCCGCCTACATTTTTCATTATGCCACTAAACTTGACACTACTAAACGGTTTTTTAGATTATATGCTTTATTTTTTTTGATAACAATACTGTGAAAAAGTGGTTATACGAATAAACAAAAACATTATGTCGACATGTGCTATGAATGGATTTATAAATACCCTAAGCCTTAGTCTTAGCCACGCCCAGGGCCGCCGAGTCAGGGAAAACTCATCAAAAACTGACTACACGGCCTTGGATAGGTACCACTCTATATACTTTAAGGTTATGTATGACACATATTAATTGAATAAAAGTTATTTGTGCACGCCTCGTTTCAACCCGCGACCTCTGGATTCGTAGTCGAGCGTCTTACCAATCGACCATGGAGGCCGTCATTAGTTACCCTCCCTTTAATCCTTTCCCGCCACTTTTTTTTCATTTTTATTCAAGTTCTAGTTTATAGGTTTATATATTATAGTTTGGAGGATTGTTGATTATTTCCTGACTCGGGCGTGGACAGGGCTAGGGCTAGGGCTAGGATATTTATACATCCATTCATAGCCCATGTCGGCATAATGTTTTGTTTATTTGTATAACCACTTTTTCACAGTATTGCTATTAACAAAAATATAGGATATAACCTCAAAAACAGTTGAGTTGTGTCCTGTTATGTCGCATAACAAAACGTAGGGGGCGGAGTCTCCGGAGACGCGGGAGATGGAAAACATACCAAAGCACCGAAAAGTTGTGCAATATTATGTGACAACTTGTCTTATCTCTTTCTCTCTCACGGTTTACGGCGTAAAAACCCAGAGAAAGTGATTTATCGTCGATTTGAATAGGTTGGGTAAAAATATTTAGCTCTCTCTCTCCATATATATTCTTGCTCTGAGGAACCATTAGTTTTGAAACATGTTGATAATTTTCTATTAAAAAAATATTATTATTTGATGATAGTATGAATACGTACGTAAATCACTTCACGTCTGGTCGGAGATACAGCTGACAAGTCGTTGACATAATTTAATCACTCACTCCTCGCGGGATATTGCGCGATTTGTTAATTTATCTAAGTAATCCAATATCTGATAATATGTTATTCTGTTTGCCCTGGCTTATCTAAAAGTTAGCTATTGATGGCGGGATGAGTAAGCCCATGCGGTGTGTCCCTAAAACGCAACATGATGTTGCCGGCGGTCTCGACGCCGACATGAATATTTCGGAAACTCGATTTCGGGACACCAGCGAAATGTACCCCACGGCCAACAACTCCGTTTAGTTCTAGTTGGATGTCGAAGAAACAACATAAGGGCTGGTTAGTTCGGTGATGAAAACATTTAGAAAAGGGGATCGATTCGTACTATGCATATCGATAAGATTATAATTGTAAGCCTACATAATACGACGAAAATCGGCACTATACGACGGCCTCCATACTCGAGTGGTAAGACGCTCGACTACGAATCTAGACGACGCGGGTGCAACCAGGCACGTGCAAATAAATTTTATTTTTATTTAAAAATATATATTGGAGGAGAAAGAAATGAAAAAAATAACTTTGAACAAGACCAATTGACCTTGACTAAAGAAAAAAATACAAAGTGTGCGATGATATATACATACAGAGGGAGAACAAAATATCAAATGAAATAACAAAACAATGAGAAAATGTATTATTTGTTCTCCCTCTGTATGTATATATATAACCGCACACTTTGTATGTTTTGTTTAATCAAGAATTGGTATTATACAGAGTTATGTTTTCATTTCTTTAAATATGTCAAACCACAAAGTGATTGCTCTCTGCGAAAAAAAAATTATTATAATATATTTGCGGCACGTTCCAGAGTGGTAGACACACTAAGTATCATCCTTGTGAAAGACCACCATTCAGAATTGAAATGTTGCTTGAAATAACTATAGCCGTGTTTGGTGACCAGATCTGAATATTCGGGTACTTCCCAACCTTCCTCTTCCCCATCTCCCCCTCCCCTCCCCATTATATGCCATGGTATCACTGGCTCTAGACGGTTAGGAGCAGTTAGGACTCGAACTTATGCGGTATTAAATAAAATATTCTAATATTATTATTAGCATGCATACGAAGGTAGGTATTGGTTGTTTGGCGAATCTATGGACAACATCGTGATATCCATTGCAAAAAATATATAAATATTAGGTAACGAAAAATGTATATTCCAATCATATCCGTAATCTTTACAAAATTACAAATAGTAACGAATTGTCATCTCAGTTGTCGAAAAATGGCATATAACCAATTCATTGATATTTCTAAATAATCACTGCGTTATCTATATTTATTTAAGCGTCCAAAATTTATTTATTTTTCCAAAACCACTAATAAAAACGATCAATTCATGTTACCCAGAACGCCAATAAACCCTACATTAGAAGTTTGCTTAAAAAGTTTAAATACGAATAAAATACGAAGGTCGTGGCGCTTTCGCAGCTGCCTGACGTGTTTTAGTCTTTCTTGTTATTTTTCGCTAAATAAGTAGGATATTTTACAAATTACTTCTTTAAAATTACACTAAAATTACCGTTGTTGTGTATAGGTTAAGTGAATAAACTCTAAATAATTTTAAAGTGACTAGTTTCGACGTAATTTCGATTTTTAAGAAAATATTTTAATCTTTAAATATCAGTGTTTTAAATGCAGTGCCATAGCCCAGAATGGTCACTTGCTTTGACCCTTGTCCAGATGTCCAGATGTCCCTTCGACCGCCGGCCCGGGAACCGGCAAGGAGGGGCGGGGAGTGCCGATCTCGACCGACTGTTCCCGAACGCGAGCGAACCAGGCATCCAACAAATCACCCAAGTGACACCCTTACGACAGCCAGATGACATTTGCCCACGTTGGTCTCAATCTGTTGGGGCGGCCGCATTCCATCTTACATAAACATTACAATTTAACAAGATCTGTACAGCGCCCTTGAGGTGATTTTTCACAAAAACGGCGCTACAAAAATCATCCAAATATCATTATTATTATTAAAATAATACTCCCACCCTTCCCGATGATAATTATTATCCATCATTAATAATACAAGCTGCATGTCCCTGTGAAGTCACCCCTGTGTCGTTATTTGCATTGGTAAATTATTTTTTTATTAATTAGCAGAGTAGCTCAATATCACGAAGTTACACAGACTAACACAGCCAGAGGCAGGTGGCCGCTGTAAATATTTGATTCCATTATGAAATTAAAATGAAACACGCCCATCTTTAGTTAGCATAATACCACAGTGAATTGAAATGAGACGTTTGAAGCTCCATTTATCAACGCTACCGGCCCTCTGGGAATATAATACAGACGATATTGATATGAGAATATTAAGATTGTTACTTGAGCCAGTTATGAGAACATCGAAAGTGTTGCCTAAGCCAGATATATTTACTGATACGAATAATATCGGGACGTTGCTATACAGGCGCTTAGCATTAAACTAGTCGGTTTAAATTATTCTTATATGGTATAGTCGGTTATAATTTTGACACTGTTAATTCGTGGTGGAAGTCCATTTTAATAATACCATTTTTTTTACTTTATATATTCGTAAAAAGCATTTACTTTGTGGCTTGCCATATTTATAAATAAAACAGATAAACTTTGTTTATAACCACTTTTATTTTTCAATATTATGTCGACCGGTTTCGGAAGCACCCTTCCACCATCAGGACAATATTAAAGTTTATCTGTTTTATTTTTTTACTTTATTTCACTCCTTTTTTATTTAAGACCTGACCGGTTTCACCTTATGACGGGCATCTTAAGACTGTGACGTTGCCCGTTATAAGGTGAAACGCGTCAGGTCTTAAATAAAAAATAGTGCAATAAAGTTCAAAATTCTATATAATTAAAATCATTGGAATTATAGATTTAACGCTTTACTTATCAACGCTGCTCTCTGGGAATAAAGCATATCGTCGCTGGAAAGGAAAAAGGGCTAAAGGACACTTTGGTGAAAAATAAGTTAAATATCCAGTTTTTATCAATGACGACGATATATGTAACGTCATTGGTTTTTATGAGTTTTTTTCTGCGTCGAATGCTCTGACTCTCGTTTGATTGTAACCCTTCAGCCATCTAACATATATTTACCATTTGGGAGAAGTCTCAAATTTGGGACTTTGTAAGCTTGTTATCACTTCAGGTAACTCAGTGCGAGCATTGAGTTGCACAAGTTGACTTTTGTTTCAAAATCCAACCAGGTACTGAAGACTTGTGAACTTTATTGTAAAACCAAAAAAAATTCAAAGTGCTCCGGTGTAAACTTCCCAAAACGGCGCTTCACCCCTCTTGCCTTTCCAGCGACGATGTGTGCTAATAACACGATAATGTTGAGAGCAAGATATGAGCAAATATAAAGTGTTACCTGAGCCAGATATGAAGACTATTACGCTGAACGGGACGAAGAATATCAGGGCGAGGATAAGCAGGCAGTTGCGCCTTCGCAAGGGCGGCAGCGGTGGCAGTGCCATTCTTCTCCGGATCGCACTGCAATAAACAAACAAACAAACTTTATTACACAAGGAAAACACATTTAAGTTTCATTTTAATATGATGCTGAATTCGTTGCAACGAAAAAACATTGATGGAATTTTAAAAGTATAACAATTCATGCAATTAACGATCCATGCATAAAAATATTATGAAAAAAAAAAAAAAAATTGAAACAATATTAATTTAAAAAAAAATAAATTCTATTTTTGAAATAAGTTAAAATTATAGTTATATACAGAAATCTTGGTAACTTGGTAAATTAAAAATCGAATGACAATTCTTAACCCACCCTGAAAAGAATGCATCCTTCAAGCCCACTTTGGAAAAAGATCATATTAGTGGAATTGCGAAATAAGATATCGTGTAATATATCGATTACCCACGAAAATAGTTTCATATTTTTTGAGATATTGGAAATTAACGTATAAATACAATATTGTAAGGGATGATTTGTACTTTCTATGTATATTGTTTCGCAAACTTAACTATAAATATAAAGCAATCTCAATTACAATCCTGGAACAGAGATTAATTCAAAAGTTATACTCAAAGCATCAAAAACAAACAACACTGAAAACGTTTAGCAAACTTTATTACCACCGTACAACAAACTGTATCGCAATTTAAAATAAACTGCATGGCAATAAGTTAATAAATTGTATCTCAACTCAAACATACATATATAAGCTTTATCAAAATAATTACATAAATCTCCAAAAACTCAAACAGCCAACAGGAAAACACGTATACCTACACAATGGTTGTAGAATCTCTCATAGAAAATGTAAGGCAGGGAAAATACAACAAAACACTTATAATACAAGCAATGACGTTACATATATTGACACGTTATAGCCTTAGAATATTAACACAAAATGTGGCAAGCAAAACACACACGTTACCAGTAAATTCATCATTCAAATATCGGTCATGTATGACAAAAATAGACATTCATAAAATATGTGTGTATGAACGAAACAGATCCGAAGTTCGGACCGCGTTCCATACTTGCTTGAAACGACCTCAAGCGACGCGTGACCGTTTAGTACTAAATCGGGTTAAACACCGATCACACCAACTAGCGTGATTATTGCTTTCCACTTTGAGAGCGCTACAACGTGTCTATATATATGTAACGTCATTGAATATAAGTATATTATTTATTGAAATAATATCAATAATCTTCAATGTAAATATGATATCTATATGGTGTCTTGGATAAACCATCCATTTTTTTTATGGTTTTATGGCTCTGCGATGTAATTATTTTTACGCGTGACAGCTGTTTCGTCTTCTGAGGGCATTCTCAAACTGTAAGAAAAAAAATTATAAAAAAAAAATAAAAAAATAAATAAATAACGAAAAAAATTTAAAAAATAAAATAAAAAAACAAAAATAAAAAAAATAATAAAAAAATTTAAAAAAATTAATAATAAAAAAACCATCCATTTTTATTTATGGAAGATCTTAAGTATATAATATGTGTTCGGGTAGAGCTCTGTATACCATACAAAGATGGCAGCCAAATCAGAAGAAAAATTAAAAAAATTATATTAATAATTTTAAAATTAAGAATAAGATTGGTTAAAAATGCTAGTTTCTTACAAGGTATCGCTGGCTTAATTGGCAGAAGCGTTACTCCCGGATAGAGTAGAGGTTCCGAGTTCGAGTCTCGGTCGCGATTGTTATTTTTTCTATTTCATATTTACATTGAAGATTATATATATTATTTCAATAATTAATAAAACAATAATAAGCATAAAAGCTTTAAATTTAATTCTAATTTAATAAAATATAAGTATTTCATAGTTTATAAGGTAATAGAAATATTTAATAAACAACGGGATGAAAGTAGGTACGAACATACTAAAAAAAACCTGCTCAGTTTTAGAGAAATCGTGGCGATCAATTTTCAGATAAAGGGATGGATTATTAACATAATGTTCCAATGTGTGTACACTGTACATACTCGATCAATCTGCTTAAAAAGGATGCCTTTAGAGGATGGTGATACCAAAACGAATCGATTTCAAACAAGCTACCAAATTTCAAATGAAAATTATGCTAAATCGAATCAATCAGTTGGACAACAAAGGATCGTATGATCAGAATGTATGTACTCGTATATGTACTTTTTTCATACTTAAACAATCTGATCAATTTCAAAAGATGACGATGAAACCTATGTTATTTAAGGAGCAAATTTCGTGGGAATGTTTGACGGCCTCCATGGTCGAGTGGTAAGACGCTCGACTACGAATCCAAAGGTCGCGGGTTCAAACCCGGCGTGCGCCAATAACTTTTATTGATTAATATGCGTCATAACACATTTAATTTATATAAAAATAATTTTAAAAAATAGTATATTTGTGGCACGTTCCAGAGTGGGTAGATACTCAAGTATCGCCCTGGTGAAAGACCACCATTCAGAATCGAAACGTTGCTTGAAATGGCTTTAGCCGTGTTTAGTGACCAGATCTGAATAGCCAGGTACTTCCCGACCTTCTTCGTCTTCCCAATCTCCTTCCCCTCCCCACTACCTTCAGCCTTACAACATACCCTATTTGGGGATGCCATAGTCTCACTGGCTCTAGACGGTTGGGAGCAGTTGAGACTCTTGTGCGGTATTCATATAAAAATTTAAAAAGGCACATTTAGAAACAGCAATTTGTAAAATTACCAAACAAACTCAACACACCAGAGATTTTACAAAAAAAAAATTGTTAGAGTATTTTCCTACATAGAATATTGTTTTACACTTGTATACTTTTGACCGGATCGGTGACACCTTTCTACGGGCAAAAACTTGTCCGGTCAAAAGAAAACAAGTGAAGAATTCCACAGCGGCTAAACAAATTTAAAAAAGAAAATACTGTGGGACGATTATAAGACACGCTCGAAGTACAGATAAAATATACAAAGAAATTTTCGTACAAAAAATAACCATTTCTGATAAATTAGATTCCGTGGCAATAGCATCTCAAGGCATTTTTTCTGTTGTTTATGGGTTAAGGTTTTGTACGTAATCTTTCAAAATTAGTTTTTGTTTATATATGTTTTCATTATTCGCACAAAGGCGCGTGATCCTATGTGTTATGGGCCGTATTGCCTCTTTGTGGTGGTATAATTTTAACGTTAAGCCGGTTCGTTTAGGAAAAAGTGAAATATTTTAGATAAGTATTTCTAAGAATTTTCAACTAAAACTTTCAGCAGATTTCCAGTTAAATTGGACGTAGTTATGCAGAAAGCCTCCGACCCATAAATATGCCGAAATCGAGTTTTACGTGTTTTCCTAGATACGTGATTTCTATCTGCTGAAAACATCCAAGCTCCAAATGCAAAAGATTTTTTGTAATTCAATTTAACTAACGCACATAGTAGATATTTGATTTAAATTGAAGTTTAAAAACATTAAAATGTAAGGTAACTTAGGAAATACTTGTTTTATAAATTACCTGTATTTAACAATTCTCATAAAAACAAAAAAACTGATATTGACTTCACAAATGCCGATTACGCCTTATTCTCGGTTTAATTTTATTAGGGTTGGATGATTTCTGAATAACTTCGTCCAATTACAAATACCTTCAATAATAGCGGTGCCAATAAATACTGTTGTGGGATTCGAACGATGCATTATTACATGAAAAGGCGAAATTTCGAAAGCAAAATTGTAAATTAACAAAAAAATATTTACGTCGGGATTTCGGTTTACAAAATTACGACTCTCTTGTTTTTGACTTTTGGGAAGTTGATATCCCGGATCGTGAACCAAAGTCGTTTGGAATTGATTTGATTGGATAAAACATCTACCGTAAGACACGTTCGACTTTCTAAATTACAAATTAGTGATCATGGTATCGGAATTATTGCAAATTGTTTTTAAGAAAACAGATTTTTTTAAACTGTAGAAAAAAAACTGAGCTTACCATCACGCCGTTTCCCCGCAGGGGTGGGCAGATAGGACGGACCGCCATATAACTCTGTCTTGGCACACACTCCTTGCTTCATTCGCATTCATACATACTCTTCTGTTATTCTGACTCTTCATACGACCCGACTCAAGTATTTGATTTACTTGATTGTGTCATGTCTTTTTTGGACGTCCTCGACTTCTTCTTCCATTCACTTTCGCATCATTTATTCTTTTCACACTCCTTCCTTCGATCATTTGCTCTACATGCCCAAACAATCTAAGTGTCCCTTTCTTGATCCTATTCATTACGCTCACATCAGCCTTGCTTTATTTCCGGATATTCACATTTTTAATACGGTCATACATGGTTTTACCTACATACGTCTCAGGGATCACATTTCCGCAGCATTCAGTCTACTTTCATCCTTCCTCTGCCACTTCCATGCCTCACTGCCATACATCAAGGTTGGTATAAGCACTCCATTGTGGACTGCTAGCTTCGCTTCTTTGGACAATTTCTTATTTGCGCCAACAGCGATCAGTCCTCCATTAATGGAGTTGAAACTTGAAACTGTTGATACTAAAGTATTATCAACGTCATGCTTTGAAGTTTTCCTCGTGCACTTATTGTGTGAAATAATTCAATGTTTTTTCTATCAAACATTGAGTTAACTCTTGAAGTTGTTTGATACGAGAATTTGAATCACAAGCGTTATGTAAATATTATTATTCGATGTGATGAGATTTGTTTATACTGATGTTATTGTACGTGTTTTGTATATATTTAATTATCCCAATAGCAATTTTATCGTTCGGCTTTGAAAAATGTTTTTTTTTATTTTTAATGAGGGTGAAATTCTTTCGTTAGTTCATGTCTAGACTTGATTATACAAACGTAGTATTATGTTCATTGTGCGGGTATAAGATAGTGTAAAATAAAATCATATCGCCAATGACCTTACATATATATAGACACGTTATAGCGCTCTCAAAGTGGCAAGCAATAATCACGCTAGTTGGTGTGATCAGTGTTTAAGCCGATTTAGAACTAAACGGCCACGCGTCGCTTGAGGTCGTTTCAAGCAAGTATGGAACGCGGTCCGAACTTCGGATCTGTTTCGTTCATACACATATATTCTATGAATGTCTATCTTTGTCATACATGACCAATATTTGAATGATGAATTTACTGGTAACGTGTGTGTTTTGCTTGCCACATTTTGTGTTAATATTCTAAGGCTATAACGTGTCTATATATGTAACGACATTGCATGTCGTTGTTATCTCTCCCTCTTTTTCGCAAGCGACTCGTGTAACTGAAAGAGGTATTAAAATTTAATTAACATCTTGCTAGGAAGCTATTTTTATGGTTGTTTTTTATAGTGAATACCGCACAAGAGTCCCCACTGCTCCCCCCCGCCTGGATCCAGTGAGACTATGGCCTCCCCAATTAGGGTATGTTGTGAGAATTAAGGTAGAAGGGAGGGAGAAGAGATGGGGAAGAGAAAGGTTGGGAAATACAGCAATTCCGATACGTTACCAGGATTCTTTTTGGGTTATAATTCCCAGTACAGGAAGATATTTACAGATAAAAAATTGAACCAGCAAGCTTTAGCGTACGACCGGAGACCGTTTTCAACGAAATTATATATAACGGCGCGGATTATGATGGTGATCTCTAATATATGGTGCTTGTGGATGGATACCTTTAAGGTTAAGGAAGATTATTTCCAAAATGTCCCTTGCCGTCGATAAAATGCAACCAAGATGAGTATAAAATGACGCCATTCTCTATTTGGCTATTTCCAACGATAGTTTCCATTATTATTTAAATAACAAGTATAATAAAAGGTTATATTAAAGATACGGTAGGTAAGATTGATTGAGAGCAGAGGCAGTTAATCTTCCAATAAACTAAACATCACATCATCTGAAAGAATACTCTCATACTCTCAAAAAGTACATTCCACTGCTCTTCAGGGCGCCTTAACCACGGCGTAATTAAAACTTAATAACGTATTTTAATGTAAAACAAAACTATGAGTTAGTAATAAAATCACACCACACGTTTAATGCCCAAAGTTCAAATAGCGTGATACATTTGGACTCGAGATAAGATTTGTAGAACAAGTGATTGACTAGGCGAATTCTAGCGACACGATGTAAAACTGACACATATATATATATATATATATATATATATATATATATATATTTATATATATATATATATATATATATATATATATATATATATATATATATATATATATATATATATATATATATATATATAGATCTTATCAAGAAAACCGAAAGCATAAACGGAATTCCCAGCAAAAAAAAAGCAAAACTCATTCACGAACATACTCGTACCTTCTATTTTCCATGTTAATCGGTACAACGAATTCATTGAAAGCAGCGAAGAGATGAAAAATTCGAGTTCTTCAAACAATGTCTGAAAAAAAAACACACTTGGGAGTGATGGTATATATTGATCAACAGCAGATTCCCGATTTGTCGGGTTTAGTTAAACCAGCTTTAGCCTATCTGGGAGGTTTAAAAACCCCAAAAGTTCTCAAAAGTCAATAATATTATATTTATGTATATTAAAATAAATAACAGTCAATACTGTCTATGTATCGTGTAATCCTGTGTTAAGGCTCAGCACCCAAAATGGCGCTAAACGTCACTTTGTAGCATTCTAAAACAAGCAAAAGTGCACACGATTTTTTATCTGTAAATTCTAAAACAAGCAAAACTGCACATGATTTTTTATCTGTAAATTCTACACGGGCAGTTAGGAAAATGTCTAAGGTTTCCAATGAATAAAAAAATTAAGCTGTATTCTTTGAAATTCTATGAAAAACGTACTAAAATGTCGGTCAAAGGTGCAGTTTGAAAACCAGCGCAGCCATTTTCGAACGTTTTACCTCAAATTCCAGTATGCATTTCATGAATAATTTCAAAGATTACTGTTTGAAAATTGTTTTCATTGGAAACGTTAGATACTTGCCTAACTATCCGTATAGAATTAACAGATAAATCATTTGTAGTATTGCTTGTATTAGAAAGTCAAAAAGTATGTATTGTTGTGTGCTGACCCTTAAGTTACATACATCTTGTTATTATTTGTCAGGAGTTTAAAGCATGTCATAATCGTATAGGTTGCGCAATAAGAGTTGACCCGTCACTGAAAAACAGCCAGTTAAACGTCACTGAGAAACAGCTATACGTATTTCTTACGCTTCCTTATTGTTTTCAGCGAACAAGGGACAGCAAATATATATCTACGCTGTTCGAATTTGAACAATCGAAAAATTCAAACATCGTATCTTTGTCTTTAAAACGAGACTGAGATAGCGGCACTATGTCAATTTGAGTCGGGTTATTGAAGTTTAAAATTACTTCGACAGAACTGTCACTCATTCGGCGCGATTGCGTTTCAACGTCAAAATGGATGGAAACAGTTTAAAACTAAAAGTTCAGTTACTCAGTTCCTCTAACGGCCGCCTACAAAGAAAGGTACGTAAGGCTGTAAAACATCAGGGCTACATCCTTAGAGTATACAAGAGGTAGCCCAAGCCAAAGCCAGTGAAGTCAGTATTGGACTTGTTTTGATGATTTTAACATGACTCGGCGCAAATGGGCGTGGCTAAGACCAAGGCTAAGGTATTTATACATCCATTCATATCACATATCGACATAATGTTTTTGTGTATTCGTATAGCCACTTTTTCACAGTATTTTTATCAACAAAAATATAGCATCTAACCTAAAAAACCGTTTAGTTGTGTCAAGTTTAGTGGCAAAATATAAAATGTGGGCGGAGTCCTGCCGTTAACCAGCGAAAATAACCAGCTTAAGAACATTACGACAGTATATAGAAGCCGTCCAAGAAATTTGTTGTCTCTTTCTCTCTCATGGTGTACGATGTAAAAACACGGAAACAGTGATTTATTACAATTTCGGATGGGTTGGGTAAAACAAATTAGCTATCCCTCCATATATTGTTCCTTCAAGGCTACATCCCTTGGAGTTTAAACCGCTTCTAGGCTTCTATTTCTGTCAGGATGTGCGTATAAGATACCTGCGAATAACAATAGTTTTTTTTTTAAGAAAAAATTGTTGGAAGTTTTTCGAGCAGAGCAATTTTTTTTTTTAATTACAACTTTTAAAAATTGCCAAAAACTTTTATTGTGATCGTAGCTTTACAATAGATCATTATTTTATCAAGTGATCGCTAACTTCTTGCGGGAGTAGGCAGTCGCCCATTCGGGAGTATGTATGTGCATAGCCCTATTAGTCGTAAGATTACGGTCGGTCAAACAGATTTCGCATTTAGCGAGCCAGTAGCAGGAGAAACTGCCTGTAATGGGCAGTATAATGTTTACTATGAGGAATGATTACACAAACCGCAAATACAAAATATATCATAATGTTGAGTTACCCCCTGAGTTTCTCAGTTCCACCATGAAACACGGTTTATATAATTATGTATACAAATATACGTATATTATATGTACATTTTATTTCACAGGCATGATTATTTCGGGTGAAGGCATAATTCAACTGTAGGCGAGTGAGTGCAGCGCGTTCGTTTTTTTTATTATTTATTTCGGCGCTCGTAAAGTAAACTCGTTAAGTACACACTAATGATATAAAAATAAATATTTTCAAATGGCATCAAAGAGATTCGGCAATGTTTTAAGAAACATGAAAAGGTTCCAATGAAAATTATTTT
Organism: Drusus annulatus; assembly: GCA_022651775.1. NCBI lineage: Eukaryota > Metazoa > Arthropoda > Insecta > Trichoptera > Limnephilidae > Drusus > Drusus annulatus. The sequence goes on along the minus strand of JAGWCC010001215.1, from coordinate 28,360 downwards.
TTGCAAATATCATACGTTTTACAATATTTTTTCATGAACATATAATCAATAAAATAGGCTTAGAGTACATAGAGTGGCAGTGTAGTCAGTTTTTGATGATTTTTGCCGGACTCGGCTGACCTGGTTTTTATACATCCATTCATAGCACATGTCGACATAATGTTTTTGTTTATTCGTATAACCACTTTTTCACAGTATTGTTATCAACAAAAATATATCATATAAACTAAAAACCCGTTTAGTTATGTCAAGTTTAGTCGCATATGAAAAAATGTGGGCGGAGTCCCCGGAGACGGGGGAGACCAAGATCATCCTTACAGTACATAGAAGCGGTGTATTATATTTGCTGTCTCTTTCTTTCTCATGGTGTACGACGTAAAAATCCGGTACTGTTTGAGGCTTATGAGTCGAAAGGTCTTACATTGGCAACATCAGTTTTATTTTAAATCGATATAGATCATACTTCTTGGGATTATCAGTGCTGCAAGAGCACTTATATCAATTTAGGCCAGCTCTGTGTCAACACCTTTCTACAAGAGTTATGAAAGGGGCAGCTTGACTTTACATTTTACTAAATTATTGCACGTCTATTTCCTTTATTTTTTATATAAGAATTATGCAGATGTACAGGTTTTTGGTTCTGAACTCTTTAAATGTTCCGTTACAGTGGAGTGAAGTGTCTTTGACCGTTTGCACTCGGAAATGTTTGCCCTTTTCCGCGCCGTCCCTTCAGTATTTTTTTTTGTCCAATAATATAAGGTATTTGCACGACACCTTTTATTTCCTTAGGGTTGTAGGGTTCGCATTATTTTCATTGCAAACGGGGCACAATTTATTTAAAGGTTAAAAGTAGATTCACTATTATAAAGTAACATAGTAACTAATCATCCCGTCTTTCCCCTGGATAGATGACCACTCAACTTCGTATTGGCAAAAAACTCCTTGCTTCATTCATATTCATACATACCATTCTGTTATTCTGACTCTTAAAACTACCGACTCAAGTATTTAATTCACTTGGTCCGCGACTTCTTCTACCATAATATTATTTCCACCATATTCTGTTCCTCAATCATCACTCTACTAATTATAGATATCATTATTTACTGTCTAGAATGTCCAGACTTGTTAACTCAAGCCATGGTCTTGACATTTTCGGTACCCGTCTAAATGATTTTTGTCATTCTTGACGACTACCAAAACTTTGACATGACCTTGGCTTTGATTTGAATGTTCTCTCTCATGTATATGTTGTCCTATTTTTTGTCATTGCTTTATTATAATATTATGTATGTGCTATTATTTCTCTGTTGCTCTTTTTCCCATTTCGTGTTTTGTATTTTTTTATGTAATTGGAATATAATCCGTTAGTTTATAGATAAATATATAAACTTTCGCGCCATATTTTCTCCGTTCATCCACTTCACATGTTGAAAACATCTAAAAGTCCCTTTCTTTATATTATTAACTACGTTTTCTTTAGCCTTGCATTTTTTCCCGATACCTTCATTTGTAATACGGTTAAACATGGTTTTACCACACATACGCCTTAGGGATCTCGTTTATACAGCACTCAGCATTATTATTACCGGAATCAAGCGACCTCCTACTTTGCTATGGCAAATTAGGGTCCTAATTGTCCTGTTATAATAATTCAATTTTTTCATTCGTTTATACACACCTTCTCACAGCTGTTTTTAACGTACAAAAGTTAAAAAACCTACCAGCAAACATCCCTTTTACATTGGGTAAAGTCCAACAAAAAACCGCCCACGGGGCCTAGCAAAAAAACCACATCGGCGAGTCTTTACCTACTAGTTCGAAATGAATATAAAACCATTTGATAATGCATACAGTAATAGCTAATGGTCAATCTTGTAGAACAATTATAACTGTTTTTTTTTTCTAGGTTTCCATTATCTACTGTTCTTTATTGGAGATTGCAAGCAATTCCCTCAATAAACTTGTATAATTGCCGAAATTCTCTGTATGGTTACCGTAATTCAACCTTTTATAATCACCTCGGGTCTATCGTTGTCATAGCGACCGAGTGTGCGAAAAACATAACCTTTGTAGATAAATTTCTTTGTTTTTCAAGCGACTAACACAAATTGCCACTTTCGATTAAAATCTTAATATCTCACAAACCAGCAATAAAATATTAACTTATTCTGTTTTTTTTTTTCTTGAGACTATGGCATCCTCAATCGGAGCATGTTGCGAGGCTGAAGGTAGTGGAGAGGGGAAGGAGATTAGGAAGAGGAAGGTTGGGAAGTACCTGGATATTCAGATCTGGTCACTAAACACGGCTAGAGCCATTTCAAACAACGTTTCGATTCTGAATGGTGGTTTTACACCAGAGCGATACCATCTGTATCTACCACTCTCGCAAATATACTAAATATTATTTTGTATATGAATTAAATGGTTGATACACATATTGATTGAACCTGCGACCTTTAGAATCGTAGTCGAGCAAAATACCACTCGACCACGAATGCCGTCGTGGTTAGAATAATGGTAGATTCACACCAACGTCCGGATCCTTAATAATTCCGGATAATTAATAATTATTAAAAATATTATTTAGTGATAAAAAAATGGTTTTTAATAAAAAAAAAATCTGCAATGTAAGTATTTTTACACATCAAAATAATTATTTAACTAAGTAGTTAAATATCACAAGGGTGGGCAGAAGGATATACTGCCTCACAACTTTTTCTTGGCACATACTCCTTGATTGATATTCATACCATATCAATAAGCTCCCTTGCGGAATAATATCGTCACTGAGCGGATCCGGACGTTGGTGTGAATCCAGCTTAAGAGCGGATTTCTTCTTATATAAAGACTCGCGAGTTGAGTCGGGTTTGTATTGTCTCCTCATGGCGAATTTGAATGCAACGGTTAAAATAGATTAAGCTTGTCATTTTCGGCGAGATAACGCATAGGAGTTCAAACTGCCCGGAGTCAGTTGAACTATAACAGCCCCGCTTGGAGAATACTGCGATGGATAGATAAATGATAAAGAAAGTGAGGATGGGCAAGGCGATGAGAAAGGGGAAGGTCGGGGAGTACCTGACTATTTATATCTGGTGACTAAACATTGCTTGAAATGGCTTAAGCCGTGTTTGGTGACCTGATCTGAATAGCCAGGTTCTTTAAAACTTTCCTATTTCCCATCTCCTTCCCCTCCCCACTACTTTTAGCCTCTCTCAATCGGGGATGCCAGCAATTCTAAATCGTTTTTTAAAAATTATTTGAAGTTCGTCGATGCGATTAAAAAAAAAAATGTAAATGTACACTTCTAGTGCTGTCTCTTATCGGGGGGTGGCTATCATTGGGGCAACCTTAATTACCTTAAAGTAACAATATATGGAGAGAGAGCTAATTCTGTTTACCCAACCTATACATATTTGGGATAAATCACTTTCTCTAAAGAAAGAGACAACAAATTTTCCCGAACTATCGCACCCCTTTAAAGTATTGTTAGAATGTTTTTCGCGTCCCGCGTCTCCGTTGACTCCGCCCACACGTTATGATACGTGAAATAAATTGAGATAACTCAACGGTTTATTAGGTTACATGTAAAAAAAAAAATTAACAATACTGTGAAAAAGTGGTTATACGAATAAACAAAAACATTATGTCGACATGTGCTATGAATGGATGTATAAATACTCAAGCCCTAGTGAGAGAAAGAGAAAAGACAAGTTCTCCTACAATATAGCACCGCTTTTATGTATGTAAGCGTGTTCGCCGTCTCCCGCGTCGCCGGCAACTCCGCCTACTACGTTTTGTTATGCGACATAACAGGACATAACTCAACGTTTTTTAGGTTATATTTTAGATTTTTGTTTACAACAGTACTATGAAAAAGGGGTTATACGAATAAACAAAAACATTATGTCGACATGTGCTATGAATGGATGTATAAATACCCAAGCCCTAGTCCTAGCCACGCCCAGGTCTAGCAGAGTCCGGCAAACTTCGTATAAACTGACTACAGCTCTCTCTACAGCGCTCTCTCTTGTATATTATTGCTCTGAGTTAATTACTTAACTTTTTTTTTTTAATCTGAAAACAATAAATGAACCAAAGATTTTAAAATTCATAAAAATCAAAGTCTAGGGCGGCCGCTCATTGTGACAGAAATTACTCTTCGTAGCCAATTCAGCGCCTCAATGGCACGAGCAGAGAGTACTAAACACCTTATACGCTCTAAGATGAAAATAATTTTTTGGAAGGATACCATGTGAATGTAATCAAAACACGGGCAAAGTCGGGTACGAGGTTAGTAAGTAATAAGTATTAGATTAAGAGCACCTTGTACGCTCTTTTGGAAAGACGGCGAAAAGAAACACAAAATACAACACAACAAAAACCGGATAGAAGATAATTTTATTTAATCTCCGGAAGAGATAGGGGAAAAACCAGGGCCGAACTTGCGACAAAAATATAGTGGAACAAGTTTATTTTTTAAACGCTTAAGAATTTAATTTCAAACGGTCGCAGATGTCACTGTCGATGAATTGTTGTGAGGTGAAAGGAAATTATTTATTTATTTATTTATTTATTTATTTATTTACGCCCGTTACAGGCTTTTACATACATGTAAACATTTTTTTTTTTTTTTTTTTTAAACAAATTATGGGCAATAAAGGAAAGATGAGGATATTTGACGGATCATCCACATTTGACGACCTTCGTGGTCAAGTGGTTAAGACGCTCGTCTACGAATCCAGAGGTTGCGGGTTCAGATCCCTTCATGCGCAAAAAAGTTTTGTTTGAAAAAAATAACACTTTATTTTAAACTACGAGTTTTAAAAACTCGTAATTAACACTTGGTTTAAAGAACGAAATTTTAAAATTCGTAGTTGAAAACAAAGTGTTCTTTATTTAATATAATGTCAAACTACAAAGTGATTGCTTCATATGAAAAAAAAATCATTGATATGTGTTATTTCACATGTAATTAATATGTAGTTGATTTGCGGCACGTTCCAGAGTGGTAGATACCCTAAGTATTGCTCTGGTGGAAAACTAGCATTCAGAATTGAAATGTTGCTTAAAATGGCTTTAGCCGTGTTTGGTGACCAGATCTGAATAGCCAGCTAATTATAAACCTTCATCTTCCCCATCTCCTTTCCCTCCCCACTACTTTCCGCCTCACAACATACTCAAATTGAAGATGCCAGTCTCGAGCTCTAGACGGTTGTGAGCAGTTGGGACTCTATTAATGTATTTAAAAAAAACAAGATCTTGAAAAGAAAAAATATTCGTTGCTATAATCCATAATTTCAAATAAAGAATAATGACTGCTTAAATACACTATAGGTAGGTACGTTATTAGGTTAGTAGGGATTTGAAAAGACTATTTTATCAAACTTTGATCATTTAAATTTTTGAAGTTCACACTCGTACGTACTTACAAAGGAAATTATTGATTGTTATTAAAATTACGGCTCAATCGCGAGTAGTCCGCCCCTGGTAAGAAGGCTTAGGCAAGGGAAAGCGCCTGACCTTTAGATCTAATAACGTTTAATGAAGCAAATTCTAAACCCGAATAATAATCCTGTTCACTTCTCGACAAGGAAACCTGCGATTCCTAAGCACCTACATACATCAGCTGTCATCATTCATATTGAATTCTCGAGTATTGTTTCCGACACATATTTAATTAATCTGTCGGCCCGAAGACGTTCTCACCGTTAACCAATGGCAGCACTTCGTATGAGCAATGGTGGCCTTTTTTATGCTGTCGCGACGCCAGACTTTTTGCTACATGAGATTGTGACTTATTATCAGACTGCGGTTTATTTTCTCCTGCCGCTGAGAGCTCCGTTGGAATCTTTCTTTCTGTTCATTCATTCAAAAATTTCGGAGTTTTGGGGGAACTAATGCCTCCTGTTCTGTCATCTCGAGTAAGGTAACTGACTGGTGTGAATTTATTGACCGCTTGGAGGCAAAAACTGAAATTAATGGTTGTGTGTGTGGGTAGTATTTTTTTAATGGGAAGTACCCCTATTTATATTTTTTTAAATATTTCCACCTCATTTCAACAACGAAATAGGGAACCTGTTTTTTTTATTTTAAATTATCCAACGGGGAAAAAAGTATTGTTATCGATCTAAGATTGTTGGGGTCTTCTTCTGGTAAGAACCGCTCAAGACAATTGATACATACGTCGTTTACGAGTACGAGTTTTGAAAAATAAATGTTAGAACTGCGGTATATACGGACTTAACCGATGCCACTAATTTACATATAATACCTTTTGATTCCTAGGTCCCAGACAGAACTTCATTAATTTTACTGTTCAAAGGTGAATTTCGATGCTTAACCCTTTACCGCATACTGTTCCGCATAAGAATGTTATCATCATAAAGGAACATGTGGGCCATATATGTATTTTATTTTCAGCTAATTCCTTACTGTGAGCTCTGCATTATCATAAATCGAACAGTGCTGCCAGTTACGAGCTTTTTAGTAACTACAGTCGCGTCAGTAAATTGTCATTTTGGCCATTTCATGAACGAGCGTGGTTGTGATTGTTCAGTGTGTGAATTATTTTGTAATATTTTAGAAGTAATAGTAAATATTAAGATGTAATTTTTTTTCTACTTTTTGGTGTGGTTGGTATACCTTTAATGCATAGTGTGACAAATTTGGGATTATTGTATTTATTCGCCATATTTTATGTAGTGCCAAATATGAAACATTTATAATAAATATTTTGAAATTCTTAAAAAATAAAAAAGATTATTATTTTTTACATGATTCTAAATACATTTCTATTTACAACAACATTAACACAAATATATATTTTTTGGAAGGATTAAAAAATCCATGCGGTAAAGGGTTAAAAAAGGTTTCATTAATTTTACAAGTAGGGAAAAATTTAGATTACTTCGGGCATACGAACATGCCCACAGCACACTTCTATTTGTCTTCATTTTGAGTGGTACCTACCTACCTACAACAACAACAAGATAACATTCAATAAAAAAATTATAAAATCTAAACGGTTATTGTTATTATTTCACTACCATTATTATTTTTCACTCTTATTTGTATGTATGTATATACTTTATGGGATGTCTGGGATTGCACTAACCTCTGCACATTTTGGAATAAATAATAAATTTAATAATCCGATATTTAAATAGCCTATATTTATCTTACACCCTAACCCCTCCTACTTATAAACGAGGTGTAAATGTTACGCGTGTTATAAGGTCGGAATAGCGATAAACTTGCTTTATAACCACGGCTCATATGTCTAATTTAATGGCCTACGTCCGGTGTAACTAAACCAACACTAAGTCGGCGCGTAAAAATCTAATAAGTAAGACGGTAAAATGATAGCTGCCTAAAATACAAGTTCACTCTAGAAAATGACAAGACATACCCTACCTATGCTTCTTAGCTTCGGCACCAATCTAGAGTAAGGGAACGGGTTACCTACCGCAGGAGAAGTGCCTGCTGTCGGGAAAATTTCTTCAATTTCGAGTAGTGATGGGCCTAATCCACTTCGAACCGATGGGAGTAGAAAATCGAGTTTCATTCGAACGCAATAGTAATTTTAAAGCCTCCGTGGTCGAGTGGTTAAGACGCTCCACTACAAATCCGGAGGTTGTGGATTCAAATCCTGGCGTGCGCAAAAAAAGTTAAATGTTATTTCAAATATAATTAATATACAGCAAAGAGTGTAGATACTCTAAACACCGCCCTAGTGAAAGACCACCATTAAAAATAGAAACGTTGCTTGAAATGACATTAGCCGTGGTCGGTGACCAGATTTGAATAGACAGGTACTTCATAACCTTCCTCTTCTGCATTTCCTTCCGATCCACACTATCTTCATCCTTACAACATACCCTTATTAGAGATGCCATAGTCCCGCTGGCTCCAGAAGGTTGCGACTATTGTGCGGTAAAAAGAAAGGTTTAATTTGGTCGTCTACTCTTCCCTCCATCCCAAACATATTTACGTAGTTCTAAAAATTCAACAGAAAAAGGTGAGGAAATTTCATGAAACCAGATCTCAACGCGCTAGTTTTATTTTCTTTGACTAAAAAAAAACAATTACTGTTTATTCGGATCATCATTCAAAACGCTATCGACTATATTTAATTATGGACATGACGTTAGGAGCTGAAAATACATGCGATTTTCTCAACATTCCAGACAGAAAGAGTTGCGTAACGTCAGAGCTCAACGCAAGATTTAATTTGATCCAGATTTTAAAAAAACAAAAATTTGAAACATCATTCATGCGATGACCTAAACATTCAAGCCATCAAAAACCATAAATTGCATGAGGCGAGAGCTCACCGTTCAAGAGTTGTAAGTTCTTCAGATGAAAAGCTCATCATTAATATTTTCGGGTCTGGCTTTGAAATCATTGACATTCTATACCTTCACTCGACGATATTTGAAATGGTGTAGAGTACGTAATACTGAATGGTTGTGGGCGGACAGCGCTGATGGTGGTTCCGTTCCGCACACCATTCGCAGCCATTACTTTCACAAACCTTCGAGGATGACATTAAGAAGTGGGCTACATCTTGGCATTGGTGGCCGGACTTACACGGACTCACGTTACATTAAACCACAGTTTCTCGACCTGGGGTTCTTCACTGGTGTCCTCAATTATTGGAACTAATTTAAACACTCATACCAATGCCAAAAATTGTACCTTTAACTTTTTAGTACCTATATTAATACTAATCACAACCATACAATGAAATTCCACTACAGGTTTTAAAAAATAACTGGTACGACCATTTATACGAGTACATGCAGATAATAATAACGTAAATTCGGACTGTACTCGTGCTCACTGAGCAGATAATCTCTAGAAGTGTGATCTGTACCGATTTGAAAGAATACAACTGTTGCTAATTTACATAATACCTTTTGACTCCTACGGCCCAAGCCCAATTGGTTTGTTTATCTGTTCAAGAAATAAGTTCGTTATTTGAAAATGTTTGATCAGTTTCATCCTAATCGAGGGAAAATTAAATTAACTTATTTCGGGCACACGGACACGCTCAGAAAACATTTCAAACGATTATATATTCAGTGCTCGTAGGCAGAGGCTTGCACTCCGCAAAGGCACATAAGCACTGCCTACCCTGCCGTACTCGCATAAATTAAATGTATAATATTGGATAAAATAATATGAAATTATTGCATAAAATAAATCTACACTTTCAAAAATACGCGTGAAATTCAGCTAAACGCACCCCCACTCACCGACATTTCATACTATAACGTATTGAAAGCCGGAACTACATATGCTCAAACACCGCCAACGTCAGAGTAGATTTTTCCATTTTATTTTTTATAGTGAATACCGCACACGAATCCAGAGCCAGTGAGACTATGGCATCCCCAATCGGGGTATTCTGTTAGGGTGAAGGTAGTGAAGGTTGGGAAGTACCTGGCTATTCAGATCTGGTCACCAAACACGGCTAAAGCCATTTAAAGTAACGTTTCGATTCTAATGGTGGTCTTTCACCAGGACGATACTTAGAGTATCTTCTAATCTGAAACGTGCCACAAATATACTATTTATATTTTTTTTTTATATGAATTAAATGTGCTATGACACATATTAATTAAATAACATTTATTTGCCCACGCCGGGTTTGACCCAGCGACCTCTGAATTCGTAGTCGGGCGTCTTACCACTCTACCACGGAAGGCGTCGTTCAGTTGACTGCACAAAATATGTTTGCTGTGAGCTGTTGCGCGTTCAAGGGGCTCGTTTGTGTTAGTGTCTAAGGCAGTGCTTTTACAGGAGAAATCCAATAGGAATCAGTGACATTTGCTGGTACCCATCTCTATTATCAATTAATCCGCTGTTCTTCCTACTGCCTACCCTGATCAAAAACTCTGTGTACGCAACTGCTCGTGGGTATATTGTTCAGTCACTTGTACCCGGGATGGTTTGGTGTTTTGATAATTAAATTGAATCGTGATCAAGGTAGTGGAAGGGTACAACATGACATAGGGTTTTGTTCATTCTTGAAATAATTATCTGAATGTGTTATTTGTTGTGTAATGTTGTACAATCATTTTAAAGCCATCTCATTATTCTTGCACAGTTACCGTTCAGCCGGTTGGCGGCGGTTCATTCGAATCATACTTAAATTTCGCAAACTATTATTATATTTGTAGATGGACGGTCTCCGTAGCGTGGCGGTCTGTACCAATGTATTACTGCCCCCCAGCCGTCTGGAGCCAGTTCGAATGACATTCCCAATCAGGGTATGTTGTGAGGTTGAATGTAGTGAGAAGGGAAGGAGATGGGGAATGGGAAGTTTGGGAAGTTACCTGGATGATCGGATCTGATCATCAATTACGGCTAAAGTATTTTCAAGCAACGTTTCGATTCTGAATGGTGGTCTTTAACCAGGGCAATTGCTTGGAGTATATATACTATTTTATATCAATAAAATTGTGAAATATCACATATAAATTAAATCAAAGTTTATAGCGCACGTCGGGATTTGAACTCGAGACCTCTGGTTACGTAGTCGAGCATCTTAACCACCTGACCACGGAAGCCGTTGAATAGTTCTAAATTCTAGAGCTATTTCTAACTGAAAAAAATCGTATTTTTTATCTGAGCATATTGCTTGTTGCAATAGTCAAAAAATACTAGTGTCCGTGCTTTTTTTGTGAACACCGCACAAGATTCCCAATTGCCCAAATTCGATAGGTCTATGGCATCCCCTAGGGAGGGGAAAGAGATGGGCAAGAGGAAAATGGAGATTGGTTGGTAGTTTAAGAAAAGCTTAGTAAAATGTATGTTGGTGATCCTTGATGATTTACAAAATACAGATTTTTTTTGTAAATTAAAACATAACATGCTCTTGAGTCGCCTCCCCACCTGTACCCCAGCCTTCAATAGACATACTAGAATGTTTGGAACGCTAAGCAGCCGGCGGAAAAATATCACACAACTGAACAGAGCGGTTAATCAATGAAAAGATTCCAGCTTTGGCACACACGGAATAGTGAGTCTCGTGAAGCATGTTGCAAGCCGAGACCGGTCAGCGGAAAAAACCCAAACAGATAAACTCTGATGGGTTAATCAATCAACCGGGGTGGACCGATATAGGGACTAACAAACAAGGAATGCATTACGGGCCGATAATTGATGTATTATATTATATAAATGAAGAAGTCATAAAAATACACTATATGATCCACTGAGAACTACGTTGTAACAACTCTTTCCCATGCCCCATTTCTCAGAAATTGCAGATGTTCCATCTTGTCTTTTTTTTCAAACAAATAAATAAATATATTTTCGTAGTAAGCAATCAATTTGTGGTTCGATATATTAAAAAATAACCTTGTATAAGACTACGGATATTTTTTTAAATTTTTATGAATGAAAATGCTATTATATTGTTTTCTCATTGTTCTGTTATTTTATTTTATATTTTATTCTCCCTCTGTATGTATATACAGGTATAGCCACACACTTTGTATTTTTTGTTAAGTTTCATTTTGTACCCTGAAGATGCTTAGGCTAAGCGAAACCGGTCGATCATAAAAATTAAAATAACATACGTGGTCTAATACAAAGCCAATTTTTCATTTCTTTAAATAAATATAAATATTTCAAAACTCCACATCTTATGTTGGAAGTGACGTTACAAGCTGAAAATATATGCTTTGAACGAAAAATCAAGGCAGAAAAGGGTGTGATTTTTTCATGACGCCAGAGCTCAACGTAAAAGGTTTTTCTCTGCTTCAGAATTCAGATATTCAATTTTGAAATTATCAAAAAAATTACACGATACGAGAAATGATAAATGCACAGAATTATCTACAAGAAAAAAACAGGTTTGCACGTAGAACTTAGTACAAAAAAAGAGTAGTTTCATTAGAAGTATACGGACACGAGACGCGAAACACAAAATACTTAAGATTAGTAGAAATCGATATAATAAATCATTTGATAATAATTTAATTACAATCCGAGTCTCGCAAATTAGCGATTACGTCGGATAGCATGACGCAATATTCGAGTAAATATTGACGTTGTATGAAGACACAAAACATCAATAACTTTGAAGATTATTTCCAAAGATATATGTTCGTGTATATTTAATAAATTGACGAATAGACGAATATCTTATTGAGTAAAGATTATAATATACACATAGATGCCGTGGAGCGAAAAGTCACAAAAAAATTGACAGTTTTGAGATAAGGGGTGTTTTGTTTTATTTATGGGTGATAATATAAATACACACAATTATATATAATTCTATTCAATAGTTTTTTATATGTTTTACGATAAAATAGCAATCTTCCGACAAAATCTGTAAATTTCTCAAGTATATTAAAAAAATATATATTTACTGACTTTTCGCAATACCGGTTTCTAGTATTAGTGATTTTTATTTACTTTTAATGATTTTTCACAATATCGGTTTTATCGTTTTTACAAAAGATAATTTCCTGGCTTGACAATAACTAGGTGCTACCCACTGAATAGAAAATGCCTAGAAGTGTGATCTATACTGATTTGAAAAAAAACTGATGTCGAACAAACTGATAATCGCCAATTTACATAAACCTTTTGACACCAGACCCCGGATAGGTCAATTATTTTCACTAACTGTTTAGGATAGAATTTCGATATATTTAAGTACACTTTTTTAAATTTACTATTCATATATATATATCTAAATAATACATCATATTTACTATAGGCGGGATTATTACCTAGTGGCAATTTCTACCGACCCTGCCGTTCAGTGTAAATTTATATCAATAATATGATTTTTTTTTTTTTTTTTAATATATATATATTCTTTTAACACGTTCTCAGTTGACGTTTCGTTTCATTCATTTCATATTATTTGTCTCCTTCTGTCTTCTTCTTTGTTATTATTTAAATGTTATTCTTTTTTTTCTTACTGTTCTCTTATTTTATTTTATATTGTGTTCTCCCTCTATATAACCACACTATGCATTTTTTGTTTAATTTAATTTTGTAATCTGATGATGCTTTGACGGCCTTCATGGTCGAGTGGTAAGACGCTCGAGTATGAATCCAAAGATCGCGGGTTTATTATTATTTTAACACATTTAAATCATATATAATAATTTATAGTTTATTTGCGGCACGTTTCGGAGCGGCAGATACTGTAAGTATTGCCCTGGTGAAAGACCACCATTCAGAATCGAAACGTTGCTTGAAATGGCTTTAGCCGTGTTTGGTAACCAGATCTGAATATCCAGGTACTTCCCAACCTTCCTCTTCCCCATCTCCTTCCCCTCCCTACTACCTCCAGCCTAACAGCATACCCCAATTGGGGATGCACAAATTTTAAAAAAAATAAGGATAAAATTTGTGGTCTATACAAAGTTATCATTTCATTTTCATTAAATATGTCAAACCACAAAGTGATTGCTTTCTACGAAAATATAAAATATACAAAAATAATTTTAAAAATGCACGTGCCATTGATCGATTTCACCAGACGTAAGGAACAATTGAGCTTACTTTATGCACACGGACACGCCAACAAGACACTTCTATCGGGTTGGGTGGTTCTACCTGTTTCAAGAACGATTTTCCAATATGATGTTTTCCTCGTTCCAATATATTCGGGGTGCTTGTTACTGTACATGGGTGTAGAGTACCGAAAGTCCCGAGTGTCTTTATATAATGCATACGTCTTGCCCGTGACAGATCGATGGCTATCGCAATTTACTCAATGTACGACCCGTACTCGCTATCTAGAATCGTGTCAACATAATAAAAACATATATTAAATGCTTCCTATTATGAAATAGTGAAAAATATTGTTGCTATGAATGTTATGGTTATTTTGCAAACATTACTAGCGATAAATGGAAAGATATACATTAAAATTGCATTTATTTTTTTGGGAAAATAATGTTTTTTTTTCAATAATTGTTTTTTTTCCCACTTTTCTTCATATTCTTCAAATATTCTTACACTGCTTTCTCCATACATCCGCTCTGCATGCTCAAATCTAAACACGCCTCTCTCCGCCTTGTTCATTACAGTATAAATTAATAAGCTAGATGTGCATGTATCAGGGGATCGAATTTGGTTAGATTCCTTACAACTTGTTGTAACTGTATACGTACACCGAAATCTGTTGAGTCTCCAACTTCAGATGATTGAATGGACTGTAAGTATGCTATACAGCGATAATGCTTGACGGAACTGGGTGATAATGAGTGTTGAATGGATGAAAAAGAAATGAAAGGAAAATGAAACCAAACTTACCACGAAAACATAATGCTTTTTCGGGCACACGTCCACGACCACAACACATTTCATCCGCCCACGACGCCGGGAAGAAACTAACTAGTTCAAACAAAACTTTTTCTTCTTTCTTCACGAAAACAATCAAACTAGATTTTTTTAAACTTTGTTTTACTTTTATCACATGGCGAACGGGTGGTTGGTTGGGAGGGTAGGAACTTTGGATAAAATAACATAACGATAAGAACCTAACACAATGTCAATTCGAATCCAACAATTCATTTCTTGATATTGTTCATTACGCAATAAAGAAATAACTAAATTAATGTAAAACCACGATCTCAAATTTGAGTAGATTCCTGACTACTTGTAGTCCAAAACCTGAGAATTCAACATCAATGAACCTCTGCCCCCCAATGAGATGGTAACTGTGCAAACCGTTTTAGCAACGACCCGCCTAATTCCGACCGCCATCTCTCACCACCCCCAGACCGATCACCCATGTCCCAATTCTTCCTCTCTCCGCGATAAACTACTGCGAAGAGCCAATACCGTTTAATTAAATGTGAATCGAGTCGGAATCTCGAGTGAGTTCGGCAGCCTGCGCCCCTGGCGCTAGGATTTGTTACTTCAGTTTAGTGTGGATGGTTAAATTGTCAAATAGCTCGCTTGTAAACTCGGCTATGTCCACTGTAGAAAATCTTTTGATTCAGTTGTGTAGTGTGGTGATGCCTTCCACGGACGTCTTTGACGTCTTCTACTACCGTTTTATATTTAATTTGTGATCTAGATATTTTAGAAATAATAAATTTAAAAAATCGTTTTACTCACATACAAAATAAACACTCTCTTCTAACATGATGCCTATTATTTGCTATTTTCTTTAATCGCATAACGGAGCAATTGAAAAAAACCTTAACAATGTACTGTTCGACACAATGACCTCAACCTTAAGCACGTATTAGTATATTTGTAACTTAATTGGTTTGACAGCAACATTTAAAAAAATAATGTAATAAATGAGTGAGGTAAATTATTTTATTTCTTGAAAAACCAAAATGTGTTCTAAATACTTAAAGATTGCTGTGGGTATTTATTAAAATACTTTTTTTTTAACTAAGTAGGTACCTACTTACTCGAACTTTGGAGAAACCATATAATAAGGAGGGAAAGCTAATATATTTTTTCCTGGTTGTTATCCTGAGAGAAAGAAAACATTTTTTAAATTTTTTACGTAGAGGTTGTACCGTGTCCGCCATATGCGCGAACTTTGCACCATTCATCAGAATAACTAATGTCAAACAGTTTTTGAGATTATTTTCTATATTGCCGTTAATTGTTATGTGTGAAATAGGTTTCAAGAAGAGAAAAACATTTTCCCGATATGTTATATGCGTGAATGTAATAAAAGGACAGAAAAAGGAGTAAAAAGTATCACTTTTCGTATAATGATAAATCATAAAAAATATTCCAAATGGCCGAAACGAACTATCTTACAAACAAACATGCACAAAATCAACCTGAAATCCTAATTTGGTAATCAGACCAATGTCAATGTCTCTATATACTGTTTCTCCAAAACTCGAACAAACGAATAAAATATAACTTAGACATAGATTAAATAAAATGTTAATATAATTGTGGTTAAAGTAGAAAACAATTTTAACGCGTTTATATATAGTGAAAATAGTACAAAGACATTGATTTATTGTAAAGGTGGGCTAGACCTTATACATCACTTTGATACTAGTGATAGTTATAGGGAAAACAATTAATATTAGGCTAAAAGTAAGTTTTTATTTTTTTATTTGTTATTTCATCTTTATTAATAAAAGCTTTCTTATTTATAAGGCTCGGGATTATTAAGTGTTTTACTTACATTATCTGTGTGTAAAATATTAATGCCGGTTTATAATAAATATGGTTTCCATTAAGGAAATGGTTAGCAAATTCAGAGAAGGGATTATTATTGAGAGTTCATCAATGAGAGTTTTAATGAATTAAAAATGAAAGAATTTCACGAATAAAACTAGCTGGCATAAAAAAAAATTTAAATGTGTATTAAATAAGTGATTAAAACAATTTTAAAATCACATTCGGTGTGTGAAGGTATTGAGGCCCGGTTATGTTGCTATCTTTCATGGAATTGAAAGGGAAAGACTGTTGGCGTCAGTAAAAAAAACGACAAATTAACCGACTGATGGATGGTTAGTCGAAAACAGATAAAACAGCGAATAAAAAACATGGTTAGGGAAAAAAGCGGAAATAAACAACGGAAACAGATTAAATAAAAATATATAGACAGGGAATAGAAATTATCAGTGACAGATATATTGAAAACTGTAGCGATTTAAAAAACACGAATATTTTTAAGCAGTCGCTTATCTCGCTTGACTAGAGAGGAATGAACGAAGCTGAAGAGATTTAAATTCAGAAGTTTCAAAATATTATTTCTTTGTGTGGACACCGTACAAGAACCCCAACTTCCTAAAGCTGGTGGGACTATGGCATCCCCAATAGGAATATATTGCGATGCTGAAGAGAGTAAATATGACGAAGAAGACGGTTGAAAAGTACCTGGCTATTCAAATCTGGTCACCAAACACATCCAATGCCATTTCATGCCACGTTTCGATTCCGAATGGTGGTCTTTCACTAGGGCGATACTGTATATCACTCTAGTGGCGATTATATTATGTAGCTTGTGTCGTTACTGATTCGTGCAATACTGTGATATCATATCAATTTATAAATAAATAGCGCATTACTAATACAATAATATATCGCAGTTGCAAATCGAAATGTTATCTTATCGATAGTACCTACCTACATTTGAAAACTATCAATATTAGTTATCCTCTAGAATAAATAATAAATACATCGCAATATTATTCTAGCTTGTCATATGATGTATAACTGATATAACTTAGAATAATGCCCGTTATTTCAAGGCCTTACCCTTTAAAGTGAAAAAGTAACTAACCTGTTCATTGCAACTGAGGTATACCTATACCGTTATTGATTTTCCGCCTGTCTAGATTATTACACAACCATAACTTAAAACCATTCATTCAGGCAAACAAGATCATATGATTCCGAATAATACATGAGGCCACTATCGAGGAGATCCCTATCCCTCACTTTTTAAATAATAAAATTATTGATCCAATCTACACCAATTGGTGACATTTTCACAAGGAAACAACTGCTTTTGCAATAGTGGTGTAAACATTAAAACTTAATATTTTCAAAACATTTATAAAAAACTATTCTTAAGGGTCAGCACTCAAGAACAACTCTAAACGTTACTTTGTAGCATTCTAATACAAGCAATACTACAAAAGATTTATCAGCATTCTATGGGTAGTTAGAAAAATGTCTGAGGTTTCCAGTGAATACAATCTTTTTTAATTTTTTTTATTTGGGAGACCAACAGTTTACATATAAATTAGGTAGAATATTACATGAGTAGTATGAATATAACCATTAATGGGTTTCCACTTATGTAGGTAAATATAAGTAAGTGAATCTAATTTTAAAAAATAAACAAGAAATTAAGATATAATTTAAAAGAAATGCAAATCAAATAAAAAAATAGAAATACAATATCAATGCATTTAAGAAATTTATTTCTTATATACATTAAATTTAAAAGTTTGTCATGTATAAGAAATTTAATAAAAATATTATTATTATTATAAAAAACAAATTTAAAAATTTCATAGCAGTACTCGTATGTTTAAGTGTTGAGGAAAAGAAAGGACATGAGGGGGGATTGATCTAGATGAAGTAAATACGTATATATATATGATATGTGTGATTTCATTTTAAAATTAGTTTTTTTTATACACACATATATATATATAAAGGATGTTAGAAGATTGGAGGTACCGTGGGATAAGTACGTATTTGAAGTTATAAAGGCTCGAGAGATTGTCGGTGTGACTGTAGGGAGTGAGGTGCAGAGTTAAAAATGTCAAATTGTGAGTAGTGTGTGAGGCCCAATAGATAGGAGTTTTGCTTAGAATTAGTGTTGCATCGAGGGAGGCTAAGAAATTGGTAAGATGTGGTTAGTCTATTGGGAACTCGTAATTGGATCCGTTGAAGGAGTTCTGGGCAATCTACGGTGGATCTAGCGATTTTCTGTCTATCAGCAGAGATTCTCCGATCTTCCAACGACAACATATTAAAGAACGCGGCCGACTCTTGGTGATTTACATGGGGATGGTAACTACGAAAATCTAGGTATCGAAGGAAACGATTTTTAACACGTTCCAAGCTGTACACATGTTTTGTATTGTGGGTTCCATACTTGTGACGCGTATTCCAGTAAGCTACGGACGTAAGCAAAGTATAGGATTTTCATTGTTTTAAGGTTATTGAATTTTGTACATGTTCTAAGAATGAATCCTAAAACTTTTGAGGTTTTTAAGTTAGTGAGTCGATATGAGTATTGAAGAGAAGCTTTGAGTCCAATATCACTCCCAAATCCTTGGCTTCTGTCTTCTTAATTACGATTGAGTCGTTCAGGTAATGATACTTTTATTTCTTGTAAAATAAACGACCAAACACTTTTTTAATATTTATTTTAAGGTTATGCTGTGAACAGTAAAAATTAAGACGGTTAAGGTCCTCTATTTTTGACAGTCAGCAATAATTTTGACAGGTAAAAAAACTTTCATATCGTCTGCATAAAGTAAATATTTGAAGAATTGGAAGCATTGGCATATAATATATCATTTATGTGCATATCAAACAGTAGTGATCTCAATAATGGTCCTTGGGGCACACCAGATGGAACGGTTAGCCTGTCAGACTTGAAGCCACCAACAACTACGACTTGACTACGGTTCGATACATGGGATGAGAGCCATCTGAGAAGGTTACCGTGTACACCGATTTGCATTAGCTTAAATATTAATATATCGTGAATCAGCAAGTCAAAGGCTTTACTGTAGTCCGTATAAATTGCATCTACTTGTACACAGTGATCCATATTTTCTTGTAAAAATTCAGTAAATGCTATCAGATTAGTTGTTGTAGATTTACCATGTTGTTTAATATTGAGTGAGGATTTCAAGGCGAGAAACATCTGTTCGTATACGATTTTTTCAAAAACCTCGCTGAAGACACACAGTTTTGACTACGTGCACACTTCAGTATGAAGAACGGAAGGATTTGGTCTGGACCTGCGCTTTTTTTTAGATTTAAATTTTCTAAATATATTTGCACTAAACGTTCGTCAACTTCGATACTATGAATAGCAGAGTTATTTTGGATATTATGATTGGTGAGAAGTTTGTACATCATTATTGTATATATAACTGAAATATTTGGAGAAAATTTTAACGAATCGTCTTGAACACCTCATTCACTCGGCTGGATTTGAATCACAAAGCTATGCAGACGATCGTATAATTTTCAACTTTTGCTCTCCGGATAAAAAAGACATTCTTAAAAATGAGGTACTTGACTTTATTGATACAGTTTCAATTTGGATGTCTGTAAATAAACTCAAACTTAACCCGACCAAAACAGAATTTATCTGGATAGCTTCTCCCGGAAGGCAGGCCCTTCTTGACTCCAGTCCGATACAAATACAGGGTACCGATATCATTCCTTCCAAATATATAAAATTTCTCGGTTTCATTATTGACAATTGTATATCTCTTGAGTTGCAAATCTCAAAGGTTGTGAGTTCTGGATTTTTCCATCTAAGGCAGATTAAATCAATCAGAAGATGCCTTCCTTCTGATGCGGCTAAATCACTAATAAATTTCTTTGTCGTCTCACGTATGGACTATTGTAATAGTGTATATGCTGGCCTCCCTCATAAACAACTCAACAGGATACAGTCCGTCTTCAATGCAGGGGCGAGAATGATATATAGTGAGTCCAAATATTGTCACATTACTCCACTTCTGAATCGCCTTCATTGGCTTCGATGCCCTGAAAGAATAGAGTTTAAGATTTGCCTTATGATCTTTAAAGCACTACAGCGAATAGCACCAACCTATATATCGGAACTGTGTGTCCGACAAGCCTTAAATAGTAGACAACTTACTTTGAGGTCAGCAGACGTAGATACTGCTGTTCGATTAATCAAACCATCTCGATCAAATAAACCTGTTTACTATGATCTCGCTTTTGGTATATTTGGTCCAGATCTGGAATAAGCTTCCCACAAAACTTGCCAACATACAGAACCTAGCAGAGTTCAAACGAGTCTTAAAAACCAAATTATTTTAAAATCCCACATACAAAACGTAACTTATTAAAATTCAATTTCTTTGAAAACGTCCCTAATTTGCTTTGTTTCGCTTTTCTCCTTTGTTCTATCATTATAACTCAATGTCCTCACTATCTACTGAAAACCATACCATATACTCATTGTCATAAAATATTTATTTTCTTTTGTTACTTGATATATTTACACTGTTTGCATTTTTAGAATCGTTTACTTATAATACTTGAATATTAATGTTTTAAGTGCCAACATATTGACTGTCCTCAATTATATTTCCTTTTCTTTGATTTGACAAATGTGTTTATATGAATTCATATGTTTCATCTGAATTTGTATACCCTTAGCTCCTAGTAAATTGTTTTTTAATCTGTTGATGTACACATACACTGTTATACCCATATCTGAACCTTTTCTCTCGTGATTTATGATAACGATCATTATTTTAGATAGTTTTAATTTGTATACATATTATGTATTATTTTCTCCTTGTTAGTTAATCTTATTAGCATAATTAATTTAGCATGAAGCGCACTTGAGGTGAAATATCACAAAACTGCGCTATATAAGTTCAATGTTATTATTATTATTAACAATATCAGAACCGATTTCATCCTTATGAAATACCGTGTTTGGTATACCTTGAGATTTAGAGTTAAATTTAATGTAATTCCAAAGCTTATTTGGGTCGGAGGATATTTCATTACGTACTGAGTGTGACATTCTAGATATCTTGAATTTTTTTAAATATTTATATTTTTGCTTTGTTAATTTTATGCGAGCTGCGCTATACCATGGTGGGTATTTTGAGTTCTTACTTAGTTTACGTGGAATATGAGTATCTATTAGTTGGTGTATCTTCGCATAGAAGTCTGACAATGCAGCGTTTATATCTCGGGCCGAGAGAAACTCGTGTTAGTTTACATTGTTGAGAGAAGCATTTATTCGGTCATAGTCACAATGGTGAATGGTGAATGTCTTCAACCATTAGAGAATCATCACAGGCTGATACCTGGACACAGTCGTTACAAAGAACGAGATCTAGGAAGTGGTTATTGGAATTGGAAATTCCATTAAACTGACAGAGTCCCGAAAAATGCAGGCAGTCAACGAATGCATGAGTGGTAAACGATTACCAGGTGTGTATGTCGCGTTATTTGGACGTTTGTTCCACATAATATTGGTAAGGTCGAAGTTACAGTCACTTTTACTTGTAATCCTTTAAATTCTATGAAAAACATACCAAAATGTTAGTAGAAGGAGCGGTTTGAAAACCAGCAAAGGCATTTTTTAACGTTTTACCTAAAATTTCAGTATGCATTTCACAAAGAATTTAAAAGATTACTATTTAAGAATTATACTGACTGGAAACCTTAGACATTTTTTGAACTACCCGTAAAGAATTTACAGATAAATAATTTGCAGTTTTGCTTGTATTAGAAAGCCGAAAAGTGTCTATTTTTGGGTGCTGACCCTTAAGATATCCACAAAGAAAAGCAGGCTGACACCCCCCCCCCCACCCTCCAACAAGGAAATTAAAAGTTTGTTATAAAAAATCTTTTAAATTAACCTCAATTATTACCAAATTTACCGTATTTTCTAGCTTTATTGCCTTGAGTGGGGTAGAACGATATGTCAAATAGTAATTTAGCGAATTCTGTACAATAAAACAGTGTTCAAAAAGTACTATGCAACCTAATACAAAGTAGTCAACACCACTAACGAACTGCCGGGACAAACGAAGTATATTAAGCTGTGTTAAATCTATTCCAAATCCCTTTCGATAGCAGTTCTTCAAACATATCAATGTACAATTGAAAAACCGCAGTGGAATGATTTCGGTTAGATTGAAAAATATTTGGGAAAACCTCGGGTATTGGAATTTTGTATCTCTAGCCGCGATAGGTTGGTTTGATATTTCACATCGCCAGTACAGAGGGGAAGATTTTAGAAAAGTAAAAAAGGGTCGGGTTTGTCAAACACAGAGAATGCCACATGAGAGGGTGGTTAAACAGTTCACACAAAGCAAAACACATTGACGGGGAGAAAACAATGGGTCTGTTCGAAAAACACTGTCATAACCAGAATCAACAAGCCAAAGCTTGGGTCGGGGAAAAATATATTACGCAGTGGAAAAGATAGGAAACAATAAGGATTCGCCTTTCTGCTTCAGAATGCTACGAAAACCGTAAACTTTTACCGAACGGGTACAACAGTGATTCCCAGATGGGCGGAACTGAGCACTGCGGGGGGCAAGGGGGCGGTAGACGCGGTGCTGAACGCTGACTGTGCAATAATTGACCACTCCAGGGTATATCTCTTGAAGTAACAATGTATGGAGAGAGTGCTGATTCATTTTTCCCAACCTATACAAATTTGAGATTATTCACTTTCTCCGAGTTTTTACGTCGTACACCATGAGAAAGAAAGGGACAACAAAATTTCCCAAATTATCACACCGCTTTAAAGTATTGTAAGAGTGTTCTTCGTGGCCCGCGTCTCCGTTGGCTCCGCCCACACGTTTTGATATTCGACATAAATTGACATAACTCAACGGTTTTTTTAGGTTATATGCTTTAATTTTGTTTTTAACAATACTGTGAAAAATTGGTTATACGAATAAACAAAAACATTATGTCGACATGTGCTATGAATGGATGTATAAATACCCTAGCCCTACTCCTAGCCACGCCCATATCTAGCAGAGTCCGGCAAACCTCATAAAAACTGACTACAGCAGCGCTCTCTCTTTTATATTATTGCTCTGAGATATATATCAAGTAGAACGCATTTAATGTTAGCACGGAAGCGCCCACTATTAGTATCTGGTTAGAATCTAGTAAGTAACGTTATTTAACATTATTAATAGTAATTTAAGATTTTTAAAATCCTGGCAATATTTTAATCCATTTTACTACCATCGCCATAAGCGGAAAATGTTGCTAGTGCAATGATGCAGGACGTAGCTAGCTGACGATTGAACCCGCGACGCCTGGATGGGAAACTGACTCCTTGAACCACTCGGCCACAAATCGCTAGTTGGGGATACAAGATTGAGTTTAAGTTTTATTTATTTTGTATCAGTTACTTCCACATCAAAGTTTACAAAGTATCTAGTTATAATTCATATTCTTTTTGACTTAATAATAATGTTATAACTTATATACTACTTGTTATTACTTATATATTATAAATGGTTTAAATTTCTGATTTGACATTAATTTGAGGGTTTCCGGCAGCGCATTTTTTTATGAATACCGCACAAGAGTCCCAACTGCTCCCAACCGCTAGAGCCATTGAGACTATGGCATATAAAAATAGGGTATGTTGTGAGGCCAAATGTGGTGGGGAGGGGAAAGAGATTGGGAAGAGGAATGTCGGGAAGTACCTGGCTATTCAGGTCTGGTCACCAAACACGGCTAAAGCCATTTCAAGCAACGTTTCGATTCTGAATGGTGGTCTTTCACCAGGGCGATACTTAAGAGTATCTACCACTCTGAACCTGTCGCAAATACACTCTTTGCTATATATTATTTTATATTTATTATATGTAAAATAACATGACTTTTTTGCGCACGTCAAGATTTGAATCCACAACCTCCGGATTCGTAGTGGAGCGTCTTAACCACTCGACCACATTTATTTAAATAAAAGTTAATGGCGCACGTCGGGTTTGAACCCGCGACCTTTGGATTCGTAGTCGAGCGTCTTACCACTCGACCATGGAGGCCGTCATTTCATCCCTTTATAAAGTAAGCTATTTTGTGTATTGGTTTTATTCTTTTTTGGTAGTCTGATTTCTTTGTATGCCCTTGAATTATGTTTCTAAATATCCACGCTTCAGATAATTTTGCCAGAAAAATATTTTATATTTCAGTGTTTTGTAAATTAGTAGCT
Organism: Drusus annulatus; assembly: GCA_022651775.1. Lineage (NCBI taxonomy): Eukaryota > Metazoa > Arthropoda > Insecta > Trichoptera > Limnephilidae > Drusus > Drusus annulatus. The sequence continues at coordinate 3,945 of JAGWCC010001215.1, read as the reverse complement.
TTGCGACGGATCATTTTTAATGAAACACTGTGTCTTTGCCAACGTAATTTTTTTTTCATCACAACGCGCCAGCGGTTTTGGCAAAATCGTGCCTTCGTCAGTCAGCTCCGCCGAAACCGGTTGGCATGTTCGAATAAATAAAGCGATGTGTACCGAGTCGATGTTTCAATTACCTGCAAATATTTTGCAAACGTAAATAATGAAAAACAAACGCCTCGGCGCTATCCAAATTAGTGCGGAAAGCGTCAATGCCCGATGTTTGATCAGAGTTGTTAACACGGCTGGGGGGTTTTTTTTTTAACCGAAACGTTATTTCCCGCGTGGCAAGACTGGCGAGCAGAGTTACCTTTCGACCTCCCCTCCGAATAAACACGGCCAGCGTGGAGCAGCGCCAAGCATGAAAGTATTAAAGCGCCTAGGCTAAATATACACATAAGGGTTGTATATTATCACGTCCAATCTAAAATCAGGCCGAAAACGTGGTGCATATTTAAGCATAATTCATGTTTGTACGACATACTGTACGACACCTTTCCAATTGAGTAACCTACGACACCCTTTGAACTTTTATTTTTTTACACGGTGAATGCCGCACTCGAGTCCCAACCAGTGGCGGCTCGTGACATTTTAGTGTGGTAGCTTGAAGTAACAATATATGGAGGGATAGCTAATTTGTTTTACCCAACCCATCCGAAATTGTAATAAATCACTTTTTCCGAGTTTTTACATCGTACACCATGAGAGAGAAAGAGACAACAAATTTCTTGGACAGCTTCTATATACTGTCGCAATGATCTTAAGCTGGCTATCTTCGCTGGTTAACGGCGGGACTCCGCCCACATTTTTTATTTTGCCACTAAACTTGACACAACTCAACGGTTTTTTAGGTTAGATGCTATATTTTTGTTGATAAAAATACTGTGAAAAAGTGACTATACGAATACACAAAAACATTATGTCGATATGTGATATGAATGGATGTATAAATACCGTAGCCTTTGTCTTAGCCACGCCCATTTGCGCCGAGTCATGTTAAAATCATCAAAAACAAGTCCAAAACTGACTTCACTGCCTTGGCTTGGGCTACCTCTAGTATACTCTAGTGTGGTAGAGTGTTGAGATTGAAAAATACGACGTTACTGATGTTGTTACAGTCGAAAATGGTTTTTAATTTTTTTTCAAAATTTTAATTTTTTGTATCAGAATTTTTCAGTTTTGGTGGTGCACAACACGGCTTGCTGAAAAATGTTCATACAAAAAATGAAATTTAAAAAAAAAGTTAAAATCATTTTCGGCTACAACAGCATCAATAATGACGTTTTCTTTCAATCTTAGCACTCTAACACACAAAAAAGTCACGAGCCGCCACTGGTCCCAACTACTCCCAACCGTCCCCAATCCCCAATGGGGGTATGTTGTAAGGCTGAAGGTAGTGGGGAGGGGAAGGAGATGGTAAAGAGGAAGGTTGTGAATTACCTGGCTATTCAGATCTGGTCACCAAACACGGATAAAACCATTTCAAGGGACGTTTTGATTCTGATTTGTGGTCTTTCACATACCGCAAATAAACTTTGTTATTTTATGTGAATTAAATGTGTTATGACACATATTGATTAAATAAAAGTTATTGGCGCACGTTGGATTTGAACCCGCGACCTTTAGATTCGTAGTCGAGCGTCTTACCGCTCGACACTGTGGAGGCCGTATTTTGTCGGATTTTCTAGTTATGAACAATTTTACCCGTGCGTTTTGTTGAACAATTTGGCAATTTCAGTAATTTAAATGACAGTGTGATTGGAAAAATGGGTATGAAAGTAAAATAAGTGATTTTTTTAGTACTTTACACAATCGGTGGAAGCGACGCGGCAATTTCAACAATATGCGCAATGGGTACAATAACATTCCACAATACGTCATACCTTACCGTTTACATGTTCGAGGCTCGGTTCCGCAATGGCGCGCAGTTCAATTGGTAAGACAAACGAAAACTCGTCACTGCACCCTAAAGATTGGCTATAATCATGTTAACAAATGTTGTTCATCAAAGTTAACAATCAACACCCCAGAACTTCGCCTGGAAGCGACTGCGAAAATTGTGAGAAAACAAACAAAAACATAAATTCATACATTTTCGTAGAAAGCAATCACTTTGTGGTTTGACATGTTTAAAGAAATGAAAAAGTAACTTTGTATAAGATCAAAAAATATTTTTATTTTTTATGACCGACCAGTTTCGCTTGGCCTAAGCATCATCAGGGTACAAAAATTAAATTAATTATTTTTTGTTTGGTTTAATTTTGTACTCTGATGATGCTTAGGCTAGGCGAAACCGGTCGATCATAAAAAATAAAATAATAGCCGTGGTCTTATACAAAGCAATTTTTTAATTTCTATAAATTCATATGTCTAAGCCGCTCGAAAAGTCGGACGCACCTGGATCAAGTGTGTCAAACAGCGCGTCAAACCCTTCGTATACGTTCAATCCTCAAAATAAAAATACATATGGAGAGAGAGCAAAATATCTTTACCCAACCTATAAAAAAATACGATAAATCGCTTTCGCCGGGTTTGACGTCGTGAACCGTAAGAGATAAAGAGATAAGACAAGTTCACACACAATATAGCACCGCTTTTAGGTATACGAGTATAAGCATGTTCTCCGTATCCCGCGTCTCCGGCGACTCCGCCCACTACGTTTTGTTATGCGACATAACAGAACATAACTCAACGGTTTTTTTAGGTTATATCCTATATTTTTGTTGATAACAACACTGTGGTTATACAAATAAACAAAACATTATGCCGACATGTGTTATGAATGGATGTATAAATACCCTTGTCCTAGCCACGCCCGAGTCACGCAAAAATCATCAACACTGACTATAGAAGCGCTCACTCCTGTATATTATTGATCTGAGATTATGTACATTTTCAGTGTATTACTATGAGTGGTAGAGTCGAGAATAGGGCCCCAGGAGTAATTCTGTTTCGGGGCGATCGGCAGGCATTTCGGGGAGCACGGACACCTGCCCTGGGCACGAGAAGGAGGTTGGGTTTTAATCAACCGGCATAATACACACCGACCTAGAGTCAATATGGAAACGTAGCATAGACTGGGATCAAGGGAAAGAATGAGCATTGAAGTGAACGTTCTAACCTACAAATTAACCGCTCGTTTTCTCTTTGTCTAATGTTGGTTTGGATCCTGTGTTGTTTGAAGTTACGAATGAAACGCACTCTGATAGATGTTTTATATTATACAATTTGCTCTTTGAACATGTTTCTATATGTGTATTAAATATTTCGTGCTTTAAGTATGATTTTAATGTGGAAAGTTATAAAGTGATCTACCGAAATAAACATTTCGAAGAATCCGTTTTGTGAGACGTTTATTGTTCAGATTCCTAGTGGGTATTCTGATATTTCCTACCGTTCCTATTATCTTATCGTAATACGTCATATATGATCACGGTCGTACGTAGATCAAGGAGTATTTCTATCAAAACGTAAACCACCAGAACAACCTTCAAGTTACTGTCAAATATTTATTTATAAATTAACGGACTATTGTCCAATTACAAAAAAAAATACATAACACGAAATGGGAAAAAAGAGCAAGAGAAAAAGAAAAGCAAATACATAATATTATAATTAAGTAATGAAAAAAATAGGACAAAATATACATAAGAAAGAACTTTCAAATCAAAGCCAAGGTCATGTCAAAGTTTTGGTAGTCGTAAAGAATGACGAAAATCATTTAGACTGCTACCAAAACTTTCAAGACCATGGCTTGAGTTTACAAGTCTCGACATTCTGGACAGGGGAGAATGATACCCATAATAAGTAGAGTGATGATTGAGGAACAGCAATTAATTGTTTACACGAGTCTACGGCAAGGAATGTTGAACTGGATGAGTTGCAACAAAGAAGGTGAGTCAATTATAA
>JAGWCC010001214.1:0-64955 GCA_022651775.1 Drusus annulatus | reverse complement strand
ACAGATTTAATTCCAGCTACAGAACCATGCAGAATATTTATACAAATTACAGCAAAATTAAATACACATATATACAGTGAAACCTGCGTAAAACCCGTTCAAACCCATGTACACATTTTTTTTTTAAATGGCTTTATTTATCCCACATAAGATTTTTTTCCCCCATCCGTTGGTAAACCTTACAAGAGAATTTCACTGTTTTATCTAACCCAACAGACAACTCATGCGCCAGAACATAATGTGTTTGACTGTATGGAATGTTAAACACATAATGGCTTCTACTGTGGTTATATTTTTAGACAGGAGCAAGTCATATCATTGCAAGAAGTATAAAAATAAAGCAGTACTGATATTATTCTGACAATAATCTACTTTCTTCATGAATATTTTTTTTTATTTTTATATTTGAACTTAAAATATTCTGGGAATGTAGATTACTAAACATTCAGCTTGAATAATATAGCAGAGGTTTACAAAATATAAGATAGGAATTGTGGTGGGGAATACAATTTTTTTGGCAATGCCGATAGTTTTTAAGTGGATGTTCGCACCGCACACCGAAGACTCCGATAGAGTGGTTTTTGTGCGAGAAGGCCAGCAAAAAAGCCACTGCTGATCAAAAAATGCCACCCGCTTGCTTAGAATGGGCTAAAAGATATAGAACTTCGACTGAAATTGAATGACGAAAGAACATTTTCTCCGATGAGAGAAAATTCAATCTCTTCAGTTCAGATGGAATCCAAGAATGACAGAATCTGAAGAATGTCTAAGCGAAAGTTGTCCCAGGCCAACAGTGATGCACCTTGCAGGACCTTGAAGCAAGTGAACTTAACACAATGCAAAATATCTCTATGGATTAATTATTTTATTGACAAGCGTTAACAGTTCATTTAAACATGTGAACCGCAGGTTTTAAAGGATAAAAGATAATGATGAATGCCCGGTGACTATTGGCACCTCCGGCACACTAGAGGTTAAGCATCGTTGCTGAGCCCAGAGTAAGGAGATTCAGCGAAGTACAAATAAGTTTGATAAGTAGAGTATTACGACGGGTGAAATTTTAGACAGTAAATGATATGCAGTTTGATCCGCAATGGAGCATACTATCTATATCTGAATGGATTTCTATCTCAGAATTATTGAGATGTTGCCTGGCTTTGGATATGTATAGTGCCTATATCTGAACAGTCGGGTGCATCCCAACTTCCCACTTCTCATATTCTGACAGTACACAATGTTGCTAATAACTTGTGGAGTATACATCAGTACATGTAAACAAAACAAAAAGCATACTTTTATCTGTCCAGTCAAAAATGACCAAGGGTCATCTATTTCTTCTTCACTGTCATAGACTACCTCGATCTTGATTGGTGCTGTCTCCATGGGTTCCTCCTTGATGCTAAAAAATAATAATATATAATTGACACACCCTATGTAAATACATATCGTCGCTGGAAGGGCAAAATGGCTTAATATTAACAATAGTGACAGTGAACTTATATAGCGCAGCTTTGTGATATTTCACCTCAAGTGAGACACTTTTTTTCACTTAAGTAACTCAGTGAAAGCATTGAGTTACCTGAGTTTACCTCAACTTTTTTTATTTAAAATCCAACCAGGTACTGTGAAGATTTATGAATTTTATTTTAAAACAAAAAAAACTTTAAAGTGCTCTGGTGTAAACTTTCCAAAATGGCGCTTCAGCCCTTTTGCCTTTCCGGCGACGATATCCCAATGTGAAAATCATTTTTTTGTATACTTTTTCATATTGTTGCAGCCCAAGTTTTATGTAAAACGAAAATACTATAGTTTTGGGTGTTTTTAACAATTTAAAAAAATGAATGGTTTTACTTAAACTTATCTCTTTTCTACTGCAAATAACAGGATATTGACCGAAATTATAATAAACATGTCAGAACAAAATCAGAATATCAAACAAACTTCCTTCAAACTTACACTTCCATTTTATAAGACATCCAACTGTCTCCGTGGTGTGATCCTTTGCCGTATCGTAGCGGCGAAAGCAGAATATTCAGAAAGTTGGTTTAGATAATCTGTTAATCGATTATTATCATTGACGTCAGCAAGGATTTATTTGTTGGATTGGTTTATGTAGTAACATTCTCAACTCCCGGTGAATTTCTGAAATAATTTAACAAGTACCTATTAATATACAGTCTAATTAGTACAATATAATCATAATATTGCCGACTAAAGACCAGAAGGACGTAACATGAAATTTGTGCAGTGACGTTTTATACCAGTATTCATGTTTACATCAAGTTACAATGATCAATGAGCGTCTATGTCATAGTTAGTTCTACCACGAATGCTGAGATGAATTTTCAGACTTAACCTTTATGCCGCGGTCCTTACGTAAACAACCACAACTCATAATTTGAAACTGCTATAACTCTCTTAGTTTGTGACAGATTTATGATTAGCTTATCTTAATATGTCCTCTGTTTCATCTAAGTAAGATTTAATGCATAAATATATAAAAGATCTCAGGATGTGCCTCTAATATCGTAAACAGTGAGACATAACAAGAAATCAGGGGGCGCCTCAGCGCTGCTTACACATGCCAAAACAGGGTTTATATGATTACGAGTGTACTCGCTGCGCACACACTGAAATCATGAGATGACCTCACGCACACGACGCTGGGGACAACAGTACTGCGGCGCGAAAATCAAATGACTGGACCGGCATTTCAAACCATCTTTGGTTTCTCTCCACTATATGTAAACAAATCAGAAGTTTTCACTAGTCACCAGAAGATGGCAGTCAGAGGAAGGATTGAACTATTTTTGACTTTGTGATGGAATGCATAAATGAATGCGGAAGCGCTGGTGGCATGGTTTGTTTTTGCATACTTGTATGCGCATAGCGGCGTAAAGGTTAATACTGATATATAGTTCAAGGCATATTTATAGAGAAACTTGCCAGTTCTTCTGTCCTGGTCGTTAACCAGCCATTTACGATAAGATATCATAATGGACAATGAATTACTATAATTATCACAATAATTCTTTCATTTCATGTTCCTTGATTTTTTTGTAATTTCACCACTCCATGACTATGGATGACACAGGGTACGCTCATACTAATATTAGTAAGGACGGCAGAGCAAGCTGGCTGAGATAAACTTCATGTGTGGAAAAAGCTGGGTGAAACAGGTGAGATATTTGGACCATAATGAACCAGAACTGCAGTGTTAATCTAAAATCTAATACTGCGATGTCTCTATTTTTGAATACCATAAAAAAATCAAAAAATCTAGAAATCTAGAAACCTTAAAACTCTCTCGCCTCTGCGCAAAAGGAAAATGTGTTATGAACAACAAATTGTCAAAATTACCAATATCAAAATACCAATTGTTATCTTTTTTACATTTGGTAATATTATAATATCAATTTTAAGAAACTTTCAAAGGATTTATAAATATATTTCGTGAAAATGGAGAAGTAAAGAAATCATTTGAAAAGTGGAAGGTTCACAGATGACAGAAGAACAAAAATACTAGTGAATATTACAACTAATATTGACAACCCATAAATAATTGTAACAACAAATAACAATATATTGTCAAAAGATAACTGACTGATTATTATTGATTCGTTTACTGCGAACTGCGTTATAAAACTAATTTGTTTTTTTACCATAATTTAGACGCAAATTGCTGAAAAATATTTACCCTGTGACGCAGATCAATTTCGCTCCGAGTTCCTTTATATCATGAGAACAAAAACTCAATTAAAATTGAATACTAGTTATTATTAAACCACATTCGTATTCGAGTAAACTTTACTGTCTATCGCAGTGTTTCCTAATTTTTGACTTCTCTAAATCTAAATCTCTTCTCAAAACTATAGATAATCCAACACTCAAATTATTTATCTATGGAATATTATTGTCCTAGTGAGTAATATGCACGACGAACAAAAACGGGGCAAGTTGTAAATATATTTGTAAGGCGTGAATTCAAGTAAAACATATTATTTTAAAATTTGTTCCATTAGACAGATTTTTAAATTTAAAAACAAAAGTCCACACCAGATTTTTTTAGTTTTGTGATTTGTTCGGCCACTGTCCTAATTGAAGCGTGCAACTGTCGTACTTGAAAAATTAATATGTTAATTGTGTTTTAAGTATAATATTGAAATCTCAAAGTAATCATGGGAGACGGTGAATCATCAGGAGGCGGGAAGGGCCCCAAAGACGCCATGTCATTTGCGAAAGATTTTATGGCTGGAGGCGTTTCGGCAGCGGTTTCAAAAACGGCTGTAGCGCCCATCGAAAGAGTCAAACTATTGCTTCAAGTACAGCATGTCTCCAAACAAATATCCGCAGATCAGCGATATAAAGGTGTTTTATATAATATTATAAGAAAAACACAAAATATATTACCTTTATTATTTCTTAACGAAATTTTACGAAAAAAAGTGTAGATACCTAATAAGTTTGTGTTTTTTGATTCAAGGAATGATTGATTGCTTTAGACGCATTCCGCAAGAGCAGGGTTTTGCTGCATTTTGGAGGGGAAATTTAGCGAACGTCATAAGATATTTTCCTACTCAAGCATTGAACTTTGCATTTAAGGACATTTATAAATCGATGTTCTTGGAAGGGGTGAACAAGAACACCCAGTTTTGGAGATATTTTGCTGGAAATTTGGCTTCTGGAGGGGCGGCTGGAGCAACATCTTTGTTATTCGTTTATCCTTTGGATTACGCTAGGACGAGGTATTTATTTTGTTTTTAGTAAATATATCCGCACAAATAAAATGAAGAAGAAAAAAACTGCAAAGCTCTTTGAGCTGTCTCTTTGCCTTGTTTATGCCGGTTACAAAGATAACCTCATATGGAGTAGTTGCTTTTTTTGTATCTGATTATTATATATAAGGTATGAGGTCACCATTCTGACTTGTGGATTGAAGAACCATAAGAAAAACCGTGAACTTGGACAATTCTTTATTATTTCAATCATGTTATAATTGAACCAGAGATTTTGAATAGATTCAAGACTGGCACAAGGTTTAGACAAGTCTATTTTTATAAAAAAACATATATCGTAACATTTGCTATTACTTTTTTGGTTTCTTTCTAAACTCAAGATCACTTTCACAGATTGAAAGCTTTATTATGCGGCAACTGTCATATGTGTGTTTTTGTATTTACTAGGGATGGTTGATATTGGAAATTGGGTGTACCTGTGGTTCCGGTCACGGGTTATTTATCCAGCTATTTTTGGAACCGGTTCCTGGTGCCAGAAAAGTTCCGCGAATAAGATTTTTAAACCGGTTTCTCGGACAAATATTATCAATTTTTGTTTTAAAAAAAAAAAGGACCCGTTCCCTCGGAGAAATGCTATCAACGGTTCCAGTGACCGGCTTGTAACTTTTTCTTGTTTCTTTTAACCGGGACATGAATATCGACCATCTCTAGTATTTACCATTGCTCAATTAAAGGTTGGGTGCGGACGTCGGGAAGGGGGGCAAAGACAGGGAGTTTCAGGGGCTCGTGGATTGCCTCGTCAAGACGGTGAAGAGCGACGGCCCGGTGGGACTGTACCGCGGCTTCAGCGTCTCCGTGCAGGGCATCATCATCTACAGGGCGTCTTACTTCGGCTGCTTTGACACGGTGAAGGGCCTGCTGCCGGACCCCAAAAACACCAGCTTTTTTGTGTCGTGGGGCATAGCGCAGGTGATTGTTTTATTTACAACTATGACTGCTCAAATACCGCAAACTGCATGCGCGTATTCCATTGGGCTCATCAAGTTGGCTAATATTATTAACGTGGACACTTTAATTTATTAATTTGTAGCGGGTAAGCTGATCGTGTAATATTTTATTGAATTTTGCCACCAGCGAGAGATTGGCTACGGTTATATAAAAAAACTGCAGAGGTTAGTATGCACACATATTTTGTAAGCACCTTTTTTATAGTGAATACCGCACAAGAGTCCCAAGAGGCATTTCCAATCGGGGTATTTTAAGAGGCTAAAGGCAGTGGGAAGGTAAAGGAGATAAATAAAAGGAAGAGGAAGGTTGGGAAGTACCTGGTTATTCAGATCTGGTCACCAAACATGGCTTACACCATTTTAAGCAACGTTTCAATTCTGAATGGTGGTCTTTCACCAGGGCGATACCTCAAGTATCTACCACTCTGGAACTTGCCGCAAATATACTTTTTATTATTTTGTATGCATTACATGTGTTAAGACACATGTTTATTAAAAAAAAAATATATTTGCGTACGCCGGGTTTGAACCGTCGACCTTGCGATTCGTAGTCGAGCCTCTTACCACTAGACCACGGAGGCCGTCACCATCTGCTGTAAACAAACTGTAGTACCCGACGCTGGAGTATAGAACACATTAAATCACTGCAGTTCTAGATATAAATTTTATGTCTTATATAATGGATTAGAAATCCTCAAATGAGCCTATATTAGGTTTTTTTTCCTGCTGTCATAGACTACACTTGCCAAAAATAATAGACAGTTTATATTGTAGTATTTTGGTCTATGGCGTCCATGCCATATTGCCATAGCTCATCTCCATTGTCTATGCGCTCGGCCCCTGACCTGACAGACTTGACTGACGTTTGATACAAATAAAAGTAAACAATAAATGTTTTCCGAATTGTGCTGGCGGATGATTCGAAGCCATGTACAGCCGACGGTCGAGGTCGAGTGGTTTAACTCCTCGACAACGAATCCAGATGTCGCGGGTTCAAATCCCGGCGTGCGCAAATAATTATTTAAATGATTTGTGTTATTTCACAGTTAAATTATATAAAATATTACCTATGTAGTATGTTTGCGGAATGTTCCATAGCGGTAGATACTCTCAGAATCGTCCTGGTGAAAGACCACCATTCAGAATCGAAACGTTGCCTGAATGGCTTTAGCCGTGTTTGGTGACCAGATCTGAATAGCCAGGTACTTATCAACCTTACTCTTCCCCACTACCTTCAGCCTCACAACATACCCCAATTGGGGATACCACAGTCCCAACAGTTGGGACTCTGGTGCAGTATTCGCATTTTTTTTTAAGTGTGAAGACTTGAATGGATATGGTCGTTCTGTGTCAACGACTACCAGCATTTTCATCATCAGATGACTTTTGCATTTACGCAGACCTAGAGAAGCACTAACTAACCATCACGCAATTTCCCCACAGCGGTAGGTAGAGAGGATGAACCGCCACAACTCTGGCACCAACTCCTTGCTTCATTCACATTCACACAAACTCTTCTGTTATACTGACTATTCACTTGATCATGCCATGTTTTCCTAGGGCGCCTTAAAACACACAAAATCAAGATACAACACACAAAAATAAAGTTCAAAATTGGAAGGTAGGCACTTTCCAAGATTAGCGTTGTAACCGCTCTGTGCAAACTGCTACAAAGAACTACTTAATTTTGTGGCAGTTCACACTTCACACATTTTTGAGTGTGCGACTACAAAGTTAGAAAGAACTACTTTATTTTTAGGCAGCACACACTTCAATTGGAGGTCGACTACAAAGATTTGGCGAGGAACTGGTTCTTCCCCAGTTCCATTTTTTTCGTTGATTTGCTAGTACTTTTTTTTTGGGAGGAATTTTTGTCGATTTGCTAGTACTTTTCGATTTGAAATCTCTACCGACTAGCACTATTTTTCGGAGAGTTCTTTTCGATTTCAGTTTGACTTCAATTGAAGCATTCACCGTGAAGGGTTCATTTTAAAGAACTAGCAGTTTGTGAAGCATTCACAAAACTTTGAAGTTTTCCCAACACTAGCCAAGATATTTATACATCCAAAAAATCATGAGTTAACCCTTTTGTCCCCAGTCATCTTTCAACTTTAAAAAAATAATTTATTTATATGACAAGGTTTCTGTAACGTCTGTTATGATAAATCAAAGTTTGCTGTGAGAAGCATGTGGCATGAGGCGTTTAACACAGTCTAGACTAAGTGGGTTAAGTTTAGTTAACGTGTGGTTGGTTTCAGGCCGTAACCACGATGTCTGGTATCATATCGCACCCATTTGACACGGTGCGGAGAAGGATGATGATGCAGTCGGGGAAGAAGAAGGAGGACATGCAATACCGGAACACCCTGGACTGCTGGAGGAAGATCATGGCCACGGAGGGCACAGGGGCCTTCTTCAAGGGCGCCTTCTCCAACGTCCTCCGCGGAACGGGGGGCGCCCTTGTGCTTGTTTTCTACGACGAAATCAAAAAAGTCATATAGACAATATACTGACTGCACGTTCTAATCTATTATCTCATTAGTGCCTATTGTGTTGTGGATTCAGTTGTTTGAAAATAAAAAGTGTCACATTGAAATTTGTTTTCACCACATATCTTCCAACTCTTGATTTTTCTAATAGTGACCTATTTATGATCTGCCAAACTCTCCTCTTCTGCGTGGACATAAGCTTGTTTTAAATTGGTACAATTTATACAATCAAGGATATATTGTTTTTAAGATTTTTATTGTTTTCGGATACCAACCAGCAATTTTCTTGCATAAAATCAGTTATTCCTTTTATTACCTTTTTTTATATTAACTCCATTCATGGTCGACTCCAGACAATAGGATCCTATGTGAACTAAGGTTGCTCTCCCCAGAACTAGAGCTTAGAAATAAATGGATATAAGTTAAAGAGTAATGCCCTTTTAATGTAATGCATAATAAGAACGGAAATCAGGTATTGGGATAGAAAAAGAAAGGAGAATTAAAAACGCTGTGATTATTATTATATAAAGTAATTTATTTTAGATAAATTCTATGTTTCATTAAAAGACACAAATATACAGATAAATAGGTTCAATCTATTAGTTTGTATGTACAAAATATTTACATCTATATTAATTTAACAGTTCTGGAATATGAAACAAATGTTTGAAATGAATGTCGTTTTACACCTGTAACAAAGTAAATACTCAAATTAGAATTGTACAATCATATTTTTCTATTATCGGCATATTATGAGAAAAACAGACGCATTCGGAGAGCACCAACCATTCTGCAGAATGGGCTCAGGCGAAATATATAATAAATAGATTTTTCCACTGTCCAGAAGTCAGTCAAACCAAGTTTAAATCGAGTGGCATTTTTACGACATCAAAGAAAGACCACTGGCAACCATAGTCTGACAACACATTGTTTACTATTATATTATTCAGGAATAATAACAGCACGAACCTGGCAAAAGGACTATATAAGTAGACTGAATGTAGTAGAAATGCACATGTAGACGAAAAAAATCAGGGACATTTCAAGAAGACGTGGCACAATCAAAGAATATGTTCGAAACTATGTAATAATAAAGAATGTGGATGCAGCAAGGAGTGTGTGCCAGGAGAGAGATTTGCGGCATTCCATCTTCTCGTGAATATAAATGGCTAGGTGGCTAGTTAGTCGTCATAAATACAGATATCCGTATTTTGAAATTGCGACGTTAGCTGGACCGACAGAGATATGGTTGGTAAGAAATGATCGCCGCTATACACTTGACAGCAAGACAGTGTTAGGACGCAATAGGTAAAGTATGTATCTTTGTCAGTGCAATTATGCAGGATGTCCACAAAAACTTAAGACTTGCGTCACTAAAGTAGTCTTTCTGTGACTAGGAGAAAAATTAAACTACTATTACTACCCTCGGACCCTTGAATGCGGCATTAACAAAGACTTCGTACTAATCTGTTTGCCAGTGTCGTATAATAATTATTTGTTATCGTATCATATTTCACATACAAATGATACTAAACACTCGGTCGGTGCCGGTGCCCAATAAGATGTCGATGTGACCACGACCAGTGGCGCCATTATGATCCGAGTTATTCAATTGCTTTCAAAACTATTGTAGCAAGTTAAAAAAAGAAATGCCGTTCAAAAAGCAAGCTCTATTGAGCGACTGAGTATTGATGAAGTGTGATAAGTCTCCCCATAGTCACACATCTCGTTATGAAAATCAGATGTGTTAAATTAAAAAAAAAAGAAGATATTTTATTGAAGCAAAGGACAAAAATTTAATACTATTCAGTAATTGAAAAATACAGCAAAGACAAACAGTTGAGTGTACTCATTTGGTTAGTTCCTTAGAGGAACAATACAATAAGGAGGGAGAGACAATATTTTTACCCAATCCAAGCAAATTTGCGATAGATAACTTTCTCCAGGTTTTTACATAGTATAGAGAAAGAGATAAAACAAAATTACTAATGTGTTAATGTAAGCGTTAGCTTCGCATCAAGGTATGTAACCGTGTTAGCCATACACGCGAACTTCACATCATTCATCAGAATAACTAATGACAAACATTTTTGAGGTTATTTCCTTATATTTTCGTTTATTGAAATATTTGCAGTAGTTTTATACAAAAAAAAAGCATTACGGTGATATGTTCTATGACCGAAAAGGCGGTAAAAAATGATCACTTCTCACAGGTATTTCATCAGTTTTTAATATTATGTGAGTATGTTAAATTTTTTTTTTAAATTCAAGAACATAAAGACAATAACAAATAACAATAAGTGTTTGTCTTTATTAAAGCAAACTGTACTTTTAGAATTTTTGTGATATTCTGATTTGATAAATCATTTAAATAGTGTTTATAATATTGTTTTTTTTTAATGAAAAATATATATTTATTCAAAATGGCCGAACTAATACAAAATAGGCTGTCTTAAGAACAATTGCACGCTTAAATATATTATTGTCTCTCTCTATCTAATTACACGGATGGGAATATATTTGTGTTAGAAAGAGACGCGCATGCACTATTGCATCATAACCTGAAATCCTAGTTTGGTAGTGAGACTAATGTCTACAATCGATTTACAATTGTTAGCAAATCTTTACCTCCATATTATATTGTTCCTCCGAGGTTAATTCTGTGAAAGTGGATAGTGCCATTACACTAGTCTACATCGCAGGGGCGCTCAAGGAAATGCAGGAGTGGGCAAACTACTCACCGGTTGTCTCAGCAGCTACAAACATCAGTTACCACTTCTTTTGCGAAAGGCTTTTCATCAAATTATCACTAGATTTATACTATGACATCTGTTTATCCATTGATAGAATAACAATTTGAGAGATCATGTTACAAGAATAGAAGAACGTTTGACATTCAATTAAAATTACCAAAACAACCTCAACTCGCAATTCACTATGTCCATCAAATCGGCACAAATACAAAAATTAAGTTGCTCTAATAGTAATTTTGTTCATGCCAATGGCACACAAACATGAATAATTATATCCTCGGTGTGTTATATTTAATTTTGCAATGAAAATATATATTATCGGTATACTGCGAAAAAAGCAAGTCAAATATACTACTTTTGAGATAATTGCTAGTGAAAGTTTGTGTATTACGTAACTTTTTTTGAATATTCAAACAGTATAGTCATAGATTTCAAGTCAAACATTGCTCCATTGATGACAGAGTAAGTTAACAACTTTGCTGAAACAAATTTGTGTTTATTTATGAGTGTATCATCAACGTTCTGCGAATAGGCATTAAGTCAGTTTTAATACTATTTTGCTGAAAGAAATTTAAATGAAAAAAACGGCCCACAGATAAACACAAATTAATTTTAGCGAAATAGCATTAAGTCTCTCCATACAGATTTGTGTTTTTGAATAATAACAGAAAAAATACTCTGGGATTAGTAGAGTTATGAAATAGTAAGTTTTTGTAGACTATAGAGTGATCACTGAAAAATATGAACTCGTTGAGTTTAAAACAGAAAATACCAACGATATATTTGCCGTAAAGCAGGCAATTTGTTTCTGCAGTTCAATTATTCAAACTGATGCTTTCTTTAAGGCAGATTTTCTCCGTTGGGTAATGAAAATATCACTAGGAATTCCCAATCCAAATGGACAATTTTACAAAAATTTGTAATACTGCATACATTTTCGGCATTAAGAAATTTTTAGAAGCAGATTATGTTTTGCGATGCACATTCGCTTCCCCACGCACACAATTGTTATCGATCATTTTACTCAAAGTTCTTCAATGGAAAATCCCCAAAAGAACTTTTTATTTTATTCTATGAAAATTGATGTCGTACATTCATCCACTGCCGTAAGGAAGATGTATTTATGACTCAGATAAGTTTGTAAAATAAAGTTGGGTTGCAAATTTTCCATCTCTGACTATCCTACACTTTGAATTTATGGAAGACTGCAATCGATGATTCTGAAGAACAGAAATGTGCCACATGAATTTGCTATCGTCAATCAAATGGAAATGATTGTCTTGTATGAAGATATTGGCTACTAATCTAGAAATTAACAACAAATTTAGTATTTTTAAATTCATTTTATTTAGATTCATAATGTTTTAGTTATACATGAAATGACAAATATTCTATCAGCCAAATAACTATGCATACAATAAATGTTTCTTCACTTCTACAACTTTAGTAGTACATTATAAATATGTACATAGAAAATTATGAAACGATAAAAGGAGTTTGCAAGGGGTGCATTCTTTATCCTTTTTCCACTTAAAGCAGAAGTTCCTACCACAAAGGAAAACATAACAAATTTCTCTGAAACATGATGTGGTAAAAACAAACAATAATGACAGACTGATAGATTCAAGGTATTTAAAAAAAACTACTATTGGGTATTAGAACCTATCAGAAAGTGGGGCCAAAGTAAAGCTAGTGGTTCATTATTTATGGGGGAAAATATTCTATTTTAGCATTTAGCAGCATGTAAAAAAGAAACAATTTGTAAAACTGAGAAATTCTAATCATAACATGACTTATGATGCAAAACATGTGATCCTATGCGACACTTCTGCTGTCCTAACAAATAAATATGCAAGTGGAATAGGCTAGCAATATAAATCAAAAATCAAAGATATTTCAAATAAGTGATAGATCTCTCTATGCGATGGGAAGCTTACAAAAATAATAAATAATTAGACATGCGTGATAAACCAAAAATAGAATAGAATAAATATATAATAATGTAATAATACACAATGTAAATGTACATTTATCGCAATCATAAATATTGGCAACCAATTAGAGCTCAACTTGTGATACTGGCGAGTGTTTCCATAGAAAGGTCCACTGGGAAGTAAACGACTGCTGTACTCTGCTAAAAGAAATTAGGTGTTGACGCGTATGACAAACGCGGCACCACAACATTTCAAACCAATAATTGACATTTCACTCATCTATTTAAATATATGCAAAATATTCTTATTCTAGTTGTATTACAAATCTAATGAAAAGTTTGTTCTTCTAATTTTTGCAAATGGACATTTTTTTCTCCAATAAAAGAGATTTGTCACGTGACCTAATTGATAGCCAATACATAGAAAAAATAACAAATAAATCGCTAAAGTATCCAATAATACTCTGAATTGAGTAGCAAATAATAATAATAATATTAGCAGGGTTTATTTCCTCGAGCAACCCCATTAGTAAAGCAGGAAATAGCCGGACCACTACACCGGAATATGGTTCAAGAGGAGGCCATTTGCACAAAACTCAGGTCTACGGAGTAATTAATGAGGCTTTAGAAAGAAAATTCTGATTAATTAAAATAATGGGCGTATTGACGTATAACGCTCTAACAGAGAATGTCATCTTTAAATGCATCGAGGATGTAACTTTGTGTTCTAATCCATTTTCTCCATTGGAGGGGCCAATATAAACGATAAACCTTAAATCCGCATGAAAAATAATGATATTTTTGCTTGGATAGTGTGAACAATCTAAAACATTGTGAGAGGTAATTTAAAATTATATAAAATAAAAAGTGATCTCCAGCTTGATACATATCATACACAGATCCTATCCAATAATATTATGTACTATAATATAATAATAATCTAAATTACATCAATCTGACTAAAGTTAAACACAAACTGTTATTACACCTTACAGATTAAAAGAATATTATATATTTGTTGAAATATTACAATCACTAAATTCTTGAAACTCGTAGCTTTAGTTTAAAAACATTTTGATTCATTATAAAATCTTCACCAATTTTAAAATCAAATTCAGAATGATTAATGCAAAAAGTACTGAACATATTTATAGATAATAGCATTCTAAAACAATGTTTTTTTTTAAATTCAATAATTGTTAAGAAATAATTAAACCAATATTAAGACAGTTATATTTCCTAACAATATCTTCCTAAATTCTAAATAAACCAGAAATAATTCGTATATACAATGAGATGATATAAGTAATAAAATTTGCATTTTTCTTGTAATTTTGTAAACATCACAAAAAATAATTAAAAATTGTAAAAAATAACTTTAGAAATTACAGAAATATATTTTCATCCTATATTTCTAGACAAGACCTATCAGAATATGACCACATCAAATCTTAAATGATGGAGTGTGAGTAATTCTATAGATATTAAAAGTTTTCAATATTATAATATATATTTTTCACAATTATTATTTCATGATTGAAGTAAAAATAAAAATACACAAATCAGAGAACATCGAATAATGAGCCGATCTTGGCTTTCAATCCTGATAACCAAATTATCAAAACATGTTTCATGTCAGGAGAATTCGCAGTACCTAGAAAGAGCATTTCATAATTAGCAAAACACACTTATGATAATAAATCCCATACTTAACTGTGGAGACACTAACATTGTTAGAAGAACTCTACATTCAAATCCACTTAGTTTTCCAGTAAGAAGAAATTACTTATCCGTAGGGACATAATATGGGTTCACAAGGCGAAAGGGATGAAGGGAACATAATAATAATATGAAGGCAACTCCTGTCTATCGGCCTTGAAAGGGAACATTTTTAGAATAATTATTAATGAATTAATTTTGACTTGAAAATGAATCGAGTAAGAAAACAGTTAAGTAATTGAATTCCTTGGCACAACTTGCCCACTTGTGTCGAGTTAAACTACGCATAATACACAATCGCATTGGATGATCAAATGAATGGGTAGACAAAACGCAATTTATAATAATGATAGGTACAAGCAAATAAATTTCGGTATAAAAAATACTTACTGAAATTTATGTAGATGGGCGAGATCTTTTCTCCTTGACAGTAGCGTTGTCGTCTATCTTGCGTCCCTTGGCGCATGCCAGCATGGTGACCAGCTTCTTGTGAGAGTCCCCCACGATCCAGCCGTGCTGCTCGATGGGCTCCGGGTCGCGGCTGTTGTTGTCCACCGAAGCGCTCTGCGCGTCGTCTTCGCTGGACGACGACCAGTAGTAGAGCATCTCCGAGGCGGCGCGCTTGTTCCTCCGCTGCGTGGACGGGGGTTCGGCTATTCTGGTGGGCTTGAATTCGTCGTCATAGTCAAAAGGCTTTTGGGATTGCCTGCGTTTTCGTCGGGAGCTTCTCCCTTTGTTTGTAACCGGGTTGGATGTGTTGAAAGACACTCTCCTGCCAGAATTACTACACTGTCTCTCGGCTGATTTCTCCGGGTAGTTTTCTTCGGAAGGAGACTGATTTCTAAAGGAATCTGAATTTGTGTCTGCACTTTCCTGGAAATTCTTGTGGTTCTTTTCATCGTCCGGAGTATATCGCATCTTATGATTATTCTCACTTGTGGAGCTTTGGTCACCCAATTCAGACTTGGTGTTTGGGTCACTGGCTGAACTTTTCCCATCTTCACTGTGTCGATTGCGTCCACTTCTTCTCGGCTTCCGGTGATGGCCCTGAGTGCGGGGGATGGAGGAATACTCCTCAAACTGTCGGAAGTCTTCGTAGTCTGATTCGGAACTCCAGCTTTCAACCAGGACATTTTGTTTTCCAGTGGTGCATTTTCTCTGAGATTTGTGACTTGCCACGCCGATATCACCGTCACCTGCGTCATCTTCCGTCACTTTGGGAGCTGGCTGTTTGGCGGGCGATGGATTTCTGGGAAGCTCGTCGTCTGAAGACCTGGCTTTGAGTCGAGGAACGATCTTGCGTTTACTGACTCGAGGATATGGGGGAATATCCTTGTCAATGGACTCGTCATTATCAGAGTATTCATCGGCACTGGGACTTCTGACATCTGTATCTTCAGGTAGATCTGTGGCAACTGCATCTCGGCTAGCACTGTCGCACTCTGCATCCTCGCTCATAACAGAAGATTTCTTACTTGTCAACTTGCTCTGATTATTGTTGGCAATGGTTTGTTCGAGGAGACTATCAAACAATTGGTCCATATCTGTCTGCCCGGTCATTACAACATCATCCGATTCTGTCTCGTTAGTATTGTGGATGGCATTTTTCTGATCATTCCTAATAGCATTATTTTTGAAGATTTTACCCATTATGGCACTTTTTTTGGTGTTTGTCTGATTTTTTGATGCTCTTTTATGTTTTTTATTATATTTGGATGTATTGGCCGACATTTCTACGGAGCTGTGATTCGTTTCATCTTCACTTTCGTTTGCTCTGTAATCGTCAGACATGTAAGTAAAGTCATCTCGGTCTGAAAAACTCAGACTCGAGATTTGTGAGTCTTCATTAAGAGCCTCTAAATTATTCTTATTTGGGCTCAATGCAGACGTGCCTAAGTTATCGTTCTTCTTGTTGGTGGTGAGTCTATCCTTGCTGCTCAAGGTAGCGGGAGTACGGAATTTAAATTTGTCCGATACATCGTCTTCATCTTCATCAAAGAAGTCGTAAACATCCAAATGCTGCTTATCGGCACTAGTAGGAGTGATAGGTTCTGCATTGTTCACAGCACTTTCCTGATGAACCTTGTTGCGTTTTTGTTTACTGCTTAATTTCTTAGTACGCTGTTTCTTGTTCATCTTAGAATTGATGGTTTCATCGGAGTCATTGGTGCCCTTGTCCATATCACTTACGTTGGATTCCGCTCGGTCACTCTTCTCGTCAAAGGAGTTGAAGTTCTTAGAGGAATGTTCGTGAGCTGCGTGTTCGTGATTATTTGACTTGTTATTATCGAGGATACTGGGCAGGTTTATATCATTTGTCAATATGGATACTTTGACACCATCAAAACCTTTTAAAGCTCCTTTAGTCAAGACCTTTTTGGAGTTGGCTTTTTGACCAAGTGATCCGTGACTTCTTTTTTTGTTGATGCTGCTGTCTTTGGTTAAGGATTTTACAGGTTTTGAGTGTTCTTCATGTGTGCCCTTAGATTTCCTGAAATGTGGACATTAAAACATATATATCAGTACAAGTTAGGGAAAATATGAAAAACAGAGAATAACAAAAAATCATTTTCAGTGTCTTATTAACCCTTTGCACTCGAGCGTTTTTTTAATCGGATTTTAATGACTTATCACTCGTTTCTCGATCAAACTCCGTAACTTATCACTATTTAGTTGTGCTAATACGATTCAGGTTATATTATTATTGAGAAGTAAAAAAAAACAATATATTTAAAATATTGAGAAAGAAAACTTTATTGTCTTGCCACCATAGCAGTGGCACTCGAGTAATACGGAAAACCATGCATGCCGCCTACATGGCGGCACTCGAGTGCAAAGGGTTAAATTACTTCCAGGAAGCGAATGGCGCTGAATTATTTGTGAAACATAGGGTGTCTGTATATAGAGAAGCGCCCTTGAGGTGATTTTCCCACGAAAACAGCGCTATAAAAGTTATTCATTTATTATTATTATATACCTGTACATGTATAGATCAGTGGTGGGCAACCTATTTACTAAAGGGGCACATATTCTGAATTTTCTGTTCTCAGGCAGTTGCCTAAATGTGATTTAGTTAGTAGCAGTGAATTGATAAAATTTTAAAGCATTCAAATACGAGCTTATCTCCAAAAACATTCATTGGTGACTTTAGCCGTATTTAATGACCAGATCTAAATAGCCTTGTACTTCCCAACCTTGCTCTTCTTCATCTCATTCCCCTCCTACTTCCTTAAGCCTGACAACAATAATAATAATACTTGGCTAATTTATGTAGCGCCATTTTTTGTAAATGTAACCTCAAGGGCGCTTTACAAAACTGAAAAACTATGGCTAAATTTATTATAAAACTATTGAAATACCCAGAACTACCTCATTGATATTGGCAATGTGCAGGCAGTGAAAAAGTTTTAAACTACCCCAAATAAATAAACAACGGAGGAGAAGCCTAACACACTGAGACACTGACCTGGACTTGGAGCGATTCTTCTTCATGGTCCTCTTGGACCCGCAGGGAGTGATGGCCGCCGTGATGGCCTCCCTGCGCCGCCCTCGCGCCTTCTCGTGCTTTTAGCGGCTTGATCTTGTCAAACTTGTCTTCAAACTCCATTAAAGGATTGAAGGGCTCCGGCTCGGATGGTTTGCACTCATTAGACGATCGCCGTTTTGAAGATCTCTGCGGCGTATGATGTCCAGCGTCGTGAGTAGACAGCATACTGTCACCATTGTCTGAGAAGTCATCGGAATTCGATCTCACCATGAGCGATTCAGCAGAATACGGGTCAAACTCAGCTCCACACGACTTCTCATCCATTTCCTCGACTGCTGATTTGGCAGTCTGGTCAAGGGAGATACTGTTGTGATCGATGGCATGTGTTTTGGCCGAGTCCTTGTTTGAAATACATTTTTGGTTCAAGGTATCAAAATCATATTCCGTTGACTTGCCTGTTGGTGGTTCAAATGGTTCGATCTGATCGGTGCAATCATAAAATACATCATCGATACCTACCGATATAGAAATATCTGCGAGATCAAAGTCATCCATCCTTGGCTCAAAATCCTTTGGATAGCTGGGTAAATTCAACTCGTAAGTATTAGCAGATTCTACATGAGAAATTATAACTGGAGCATCAGTGCTATTGGGGTACGCTTTAGAGTATTTTTCAGATGATTTGAATGGTTCAACTATTTTAACTTCCTTTCGGGTCGACTTAGATTCTTTCAGGAGACTACAGCATTCAAAGAATAGTGCTTCGTCACAACTTAAAGTCTTTCTGGATGCATCATGATTAGAACTGGAATTTACCTCTGCCAAGGACTGTTCAAGAACATCCTTGGGAGGAATCGAATTTTCCTGACGTGTTGGTTGTAGTTTATCAGGAGACAAAGCGCAATCTAAGGAGATGTCATCATTATTGAAACTCTTTCTTTCAGCTAAGCTCTTATATGCTCTGGTGGAAATATTCTTGGCTGTATATTCAAACGCAGGCTCTACAACAGGCTTTTTAGAAGGTATACCATCACTCACTTCTTCAATGGGTTTATCATCAGATTTGAGAGTATTAGCTTCAATTTCAGACAATTTAGAAATATGCATTAATGTCATTTTATGTTTAGCAAGATTTTCAGCTCGCCTAAATTTCCTTTTGCAAATAGAACAATAATTGTCAGCTTCGCTTTCGTTACAGTCTTCTTTGGAAAATACCGAAGCATCATCAGTTGACAAGCCATCGTCCGTATATAGTGTGGATTGACTTAGGGTAGCCCCTTTAGGTGTGGACTCGGCTGATGGCTTAAGAACATCACCGGTGTGATCTACTGCTATGGCAGAGGCGTTGCTGGCAACATTGTCTTGATTCGTGGACACTTTCCTTGTCCTCTTCTTTTGTGGCCTTTCGCTACGGCGAAGGAGCTGACTACCAATATTTGGATCCAGGTCATCTGTATCGCTTGTTTCAGGCCTAAATGTCTGTGATATTTTCTTGATTGCCAAGATAGTGGATTTTCTGGGCCTTTTTTCTGTGAACATCCCGAAGTTTGCTAAATACTTGTCTTGGATAATAGACTCGTCGTCACTTGAAACTAGTTCATTGGTGTTTATAGATTCACAGGTTGCCAGTGTGCTTCTGCGTTGACTAATACGCTTAGCGCGAGTTGTAATGGTTTGTTTATTCCGCCTCGCATTGGACTTCTCTTGGGGCAACTGTTCTCCGGTAGCTGGTGAAGCTGTGGGTGCAGTGCCAGTGGCTAGGGCGGCGAGTGTTTGTTGGCTGGATTTAGGCTCTGAATCAGTCTCTGAAAGCAGCTTCTTTCTTGACACTTTCTTTTTTATTGAACTATCATCATTCTCTAGATCTGAAGCTTTAATAATCAAATCAGGGATGATATCGCTAGATTTCTTCGAATTATTTTTAGATATCTCACTGTGAGAAACTTTAGTTTCCCCAATTGACTTTATTTTCTGGGTTTTACCTTTTTTCAACATTTCATTTTTAGAGTCTGCAAGAGGGGCTAACTCAATTAATTTCGTTTTCTGGGTTTTATCTTTTTTCATCATTTCATTTTGAGAATCAGCAAGAGGGGCCAACTCAATTGATTTCGTTTTCTGGGTTTTATCTTTTTTCATCATTTCATTTTGAGAATCCGCAAGAGGGGCCAACTCAATTGATTTCGTTTTCTGGGTTTTATCTTTTTTCATCATTTCATTTTGAGAATCCGCAAGAGGGGCCAACTCAATTGATTTCGTTTTCTGGGTTTTATCTTTTTTCATCATTTCATTTTGAGAATCTGCAAGAGGGGCCAACTCGATTGATTTTATTTTCTGGTTTTTGTCTTTTTTCATCATTTCATTTTTGGAGTCAGCAAGAGAGGTCAACTCAATTGAATTTATTTTCTGGTTTTTGTCTTTTTTCATCATTTCATTTTGAGAATCCGCAAGAGGGGCCAAATCAATTGATTTTGTTTTCTGGGTTTTATCTTTTTCAATCATTTCATTTTGAGAATCCGCAAGAGGGGCCAAATCAATTGATTTTGTTTTCTGGGTTTTATCTTTTTTCATCATTTCATTTTTAGAGTCAGCAAGAGAGGTCAACTCAATTAAATTTATTTTCGGGGTTTTATCTTTTTTCATCATTTCATTTTTAGAGTCGATAAAAGGGGCCAACTCAATTGATTTTATTTTTTTGGTTTTATCTTTTTTCATAATTTCATTTTTAGAGTCGATAAGACAGGCCAGATAGTCGGAATTTTTTAAATCCGATGAGTCAGAACTTGTAGTTTGGGAATCGACTTTAGATTCTTTTAGTTGAATCTTGTCAGTGTTTTTCTTCTCTTTTAATTTTTTATAAGAAAATGCAATATCAGATAGGTTTTCAAAATCGCTGTCTTCAAAAACATATTCGGAGCCTCTCAAGTCTAAAGATTTTGTTGCATTGGATAGTGGTTCGTTTTCATCAGTAGGTGACTCGAGTGAGCTTCCATTATCAGCCAGTATCTTCAGACTTCCCTTGAGCTTCTTAGGGAAGTTTTCGTTGGCAGACTTATTTAATTTCTTACTAACTTTCTTGGCTTTAGTTTCTCGAATAATAACATCAGATAACTTTTCACGAGTCAAAAATTTCTTTAGTTTTTTGGCAGTTATGTATTCTCTTCCCAAGTATTGAGCTAAAGACTTGTCCTTCTTGGCGGTAGCGGTGGCGGGTGTGGGTAGTGGCGCCTCTCTCAGTTCCGGAGATTCTTTGGGAGTTGCAACCGTTACTTTCAGGGATTTCTTTCCGTTTACGGCTCCTTCGGTCACTGATTTCTTGTTAATTTTAACACATGTCGGGGTGTCGGTATTATCAACACTGACTTTGACATTGTCTTTAAAAGTTTCTGGGCATCTATTGATAGCGCACAGTTGAATATCCGTCAAATTCGAGTAATTTAATAGAGTTTCTCCATTTTTTCGTAGGTCTCTGGGAGACTTCCTTCTAGATTTTTTGGTGTTGGGACTTTCCTGGAACTCATTAATAGTACTTGACAAGTCGGACACAGTTTTGTCTTCTTTTACTGTTGATTTAACGGGAGTTTTATTAGCATCCCCAGATGCATCAGTTTTTACAGGATTACTTGGGTGGATAATGGAATTCAATTCGACGTGGCACATTTTCATACTAGTGGTTTTTTCACATATCGCCTCTCTTTCTCTGTGTAAGACTTTAGAATAGTTTTGGTCGCTTTCTTTGTCAATTTCAGATGCATTCACTTTGGTTGTTTCAGATAAATTTTCCTGGTTGAAATCATCAGTCATATTTGTAGCATTTGATTTCTTTTTACATCTTCCCGCTTTAGATTTGATCTCATTCTCACAATGTTTTATTTTGACTGTCTCTTCTTCACAGATTATCGTCTTTTCTAGAGCAGGTAAAATCATGTCCACTACTATGATTCTCTCACTCGAGGGTTCAGAATCAGTGGGAATAAGGCATTCCAAGAGTTCCACTCTGTTTTCAATCTTAGAGGATTTTTTCTTAGTGCTTTTAATGATTTTAGCAAAAGCTGTTAAAGGTTGATCGTCAGATGGTATACAGGAATCTGAATTCGACTCTCCGTCATTGGTAACTTCTTTAATCTCTTCATTCTTATCATTTTCTATGTTTCCATTTGAAATACGTTTTCTGGTAACAATCTTTTCACACTTTGCTTGTACAGAAAGCTGCTTTGAGGTTTCACTTGTCGGTGGCATGTATATATTTTGGATGTCTGCAGGTGTACTTACAAAATCGCTTCCGACAACTGAGGAAGACAAATCATCAGGTTGTTGAGTTTCATCGACCATATAATTGCCGCTTTCTTCTTTTTTAGTTTTATTACTATTTTTAGTTGATCCATACAGTTTCTTAGCATTGTCCTTGATTTTATTATCTAATTTTGATGAATCAATTTGCCTGATTTTCTTTATTTTCTTGTGCATTTTAAAAATAAGATGCCCGTTTTCATTGAGTTTCACATAGTTCACCGAAGCAATTTGATCATTGTTCTGGCTAGATTCTTCATCAGTCAGCTTGTCGGACCTGAATACTGAAGATTCTTCTTGCTCTTGCTCTTCCTCAGTCAACACACTAATATCCGCACTTGGTGGAATGGTATCACCTTCAAAAGCTTTTATTTTACGTTTCTTCAGAGGAATTATGCTCTTGAGAGTTGTGGTCTCGGTGCCTGCCTCCTGCTCCGTAGGCACGGGCCGTTGGCTGTCGGTGGGTGTGGTGCCGTCGAGGGCCGCCTGCACAAAGCGGGATCGGGTAACTCTGCTTTGGACTTTGTGTTTAGATTTCTTTATTAATTTAATTTTAATAGTTTTATTCTTTCGTTTGCCGGTGACTCTATCCTCCTGAGAAGTGATTTCCTCGCTTGTTGCGAGATCTGTACATGTGGATTCTTTTAGGGTGATTTCATTGCTTGATTCTGCGGTTGGGACTGCGATGGCTTTCTTCTTGGCAACGACAGCGAGGCAGACGTCGTCTTCGTCATCCGAGTCTGGTCTCTGGTCGCGGCTCGGACTCACCTCTGCCTCTCCGAGGTTGGCCTGGCAGGATTCTCCGGGGATGATCGCTGCTCCAGACATATCCGGATTCAATACGTCATTACAATTTTCTACATTTTGAAGGGTTTCTGTTTCTGTTTTCTTATCAGTAATTTTTTCATCTTCCTTTGTAGGCAATTTGCTTTTGCTCTTCCTTGAACTACGCCGAACCATAGACTCATCTTTGACTTGGCTTTTAGTCAGCTCATTTATTTGTGAGGTTTCACATTTCTCTGAGCTGACTGGATGGAAATCTATGACATTAGAAGGTGTCAGAGCAGTTTCTGATAATATGTTGCTTTCTTTCATTAAAAGTTTGTTGAATGATGTTTTTTGTTGTTCACAGGTTACAGTCTCCGGTTTTCCATCAAAGTCTTTACCAGAAACCACTGGAATACTTTCAGAATCCTTCACCTCGGGGGCTTGTATGGAGTGCTCCTTGCTTTCCAAACTTGGGGTTGGTTTAATTCCTTTTTTTCTTTTAGTCGACGTTTTCTTCCGACTTTTTTCATTAAATGTTGAGTCACCTGCATTGTCTGTATTGAGAATTTCCATGGTTCTGGCGAAGTTTTCAAGTGAATTTCGGAAAGTTTTGGTTGGTGTTAATAAGATAGACACATTCTCAGATTGTTTGTCAGGACCCAAATCTAACTTGTCGGTCACGACGTCATTGGATTCAGAATGATATATGTCTACAGAAGGCAGAATCAGTTTCTTATTGGGCAGAGTAGAATCCTTGTTGATTACGTACTCCGTGGGTGAAAAGTCCGAGCTGTCTTCGGCCACCGAGTGCTGCGTGCTGCTCACCTCATCTTGCTGGATAGCCGGTTAGCTTAATTTCAAAGCCACGTTTACTAGGCAGTCCGATACACCGCTATCCAGCCTTAAATCTTTTGAAGAAGATATTGTATTCTCGGTGGGAATATTGACATGGTCACTGTGGTCACCGCCGTTGTAGACTTCAGCTTGGGGTATTGGATTAGATAGCTCGGTTAATGGTTCTGGGTGCAATCCTAATAAAGCGTTTCCTTTGCTTTCTTCCTTTTGTAGGTCAAAGGATTTCTGTTTAAGTTTTTCTGTTGTGGTTTTGATCCGTACAGACCTCAGACTTAAGGTGCCTTTGTCGGGAGAGGCCTTCTGGACATCGTGAGAATCTTTTGACGAGGCCTCCTTAGCTAGAGCTGCCGTGTTGTGCGGTGACTCATTGTTTCTCGAGTCTGTCCCTCGCTCCATAGCTTGGGGAGTTAAGGTCTGCGCATCTTCGATCTTACTGTTCCTCGGATAGTCAACATCGTGACTTTCATTGGTTAGATCTATTACATTATCATCATTAATATTGGTTGTAGGAATAGACAATATGACCGGAGAATCATTATCAGATTGGCCGAGTAAATCATTTTGAGGATCAACTGATATTGAAGGTTCTTCAATGTTGGTTCTTTCGATAATACTCCCCGTCACAGGATCTATCAAAAAGTGGTCTGTATCCAAATTGGTGAATTCTGAAGACTGTTGTGATGCCTTGGCAGGTTGGGCAGATGCCAGAGTCTGTGTGGAGATTTCAGATGTGAGACGACTAGAGGTTTGACTGGGTTCAGAATTTGTGACTCGAGATGAAGGTGAGCGCTGATTGCCGTCAGGTTTAGGTTTACGTTTGGGAACTTCTTTGGCAGTTTTGCACCGAGAAAGCGCTGCTATCTTTTTCATTTGCATATTTTCTATAGCTTCAGCGAAAGCATTAGGTAATTCTCTGAATATTTCGTTTCGATGGTGGATTGGCAGGCTTTCTATCTTGTCCAGAAATGCTTTAGGTAAAAGTTCTAATTCGGTGCTCGTCAGGTTCTGTATTTTATGCTCCCTCGGAGGCGAGGGACACTCGTGGTAGTCTGGTGGTGAGGGACACCTGTGGGGCTTGCGAAGGGGGGGACTCTTGGCGGGAGATGGTACTTTCGAGTGTCGGCTTGACTTCTTTTCCGATTCCGATAAATAATACGGTAAGCTGTCTGGTGCCTTCTTTTCGGATTCCACTTTGTTTGGCTGTGGAGTGTGACTCGCTTTACTTTTCCCTTGTCCCAAGGAATACTGAGGAATGCGTAGAGTCGGATCATAAACTGCTTTACGTGCAAGAACTTTCGATAAAGAACTCTTCAATTCTTTTTCCATAATAGATTTTAAAGATAAATCTTCTGCTTTTGGAACACGTCCAGATAAGTCTAATGGCTGAAGGTTATCATCATCATCTTCAGATTCACTCTTTTCGTCATCAACATCCTTTAATTTTTCATTTACGAATGCTGTAGCGTGAATCGGTAAATCATTTTGCTCGTCAGTTGTTGGTACTGTTTTGACCGCTGGTGAAAAATTACTCTTTTCAGTTGGGAAAACTGAATTCTTTAAAAACAGCTCATTATGTTTTTCCTTTGGCAATTCATGATATTTAATTTGTTCGTAATTATTCTTTTCAGTTGGCAAAACTGTATTTGCAATCGGTAAATAATTATTCTTTTCAGTTGGCAAAACTGTATTTGCAATTGGTAAATAATTATTCTTTTCAGTTGGCAAAACTGTATTTATAATCGGTGAATAATTAATATTTTCAGTTGGAAAATCTGTATTTATAACTTGAGTATAATTAATAACTGGCAAAACTGTATTTGTGATCGGTGAATAATCAATCTTTTCAGCTGGCAAAACTGTATTTGTAATCGGTGAATAATTAATCTTTTCAGTTGGCAAAACTGTATTTGTAACCGGAGGGTAAATAACCTTTTCAGTTGGCAAAACTGTATTGGTAATCGAAGTATAGTTGATCTTTTCAGTTGGCAAAACTGTATTGGAAATCGGAGTATAATTAATCTTTTCAGTTGGTGAAACTGTATTTGCAATTGGTGAATAATTAATCCTTTCAGTTGGCAGAACTGTATTTGTAATGGATGAATATTTAATCTCTTCAGTTGTACTCGGTAAATAATTTATCTTTTCAGTTGGAGACACTGTATTTGTAAGGAGTGAATCGTTTTTAATTTCCAATGGTACAGCTGCATTTCTCGATGTTATGTTGCTCGGAATTACTGTAGTTGACACGGGTGAATAATTGTTCTTTTCACTTAGCGAGACTGGATAATAAGTGGTCTTCTCAGTTGGATATTCTGTATTCATAACAGGGATATAAGTTAACTTTTCTGTCGCCAATTCTGTGTTTGTAACCCGGAAATAAGTTAACTTTTCTGACGCCAATTCTGGGTTTGTAACGGGAAAATAATTTGTCTTTTCACTAGGCAATACAGTATTCGATGCTGGGAAACAATTTATCTTTTCACTGGGCGATACTGAATTCAGAGCTGGGAAATAATTCGTATTTTTCGTAGGAAGTAATGTGTTTGTAGGTGGGAAATAACTGATATTCTCAGTTGGCAATACTGTGGCTGTAATCGGAGAATCATTTTCCTTTAGAGTTTTCAAATCCGTTAATGGACAAGAAAGTAACTTAGCGGTCGGAACAACCGTAGTTGCCAATGGCGAATCTTGCATCTTTTCAATTGTGTTTGCTACAGTTGTTGATATGTCAATGCCCTTCACTTCCCTCGGTAAAACAGCGACAGTGTTTGTCAGAGGCGGATCTTCAGCAACTTCGGGTTTGTCATTCAGCTTTCCCTTCAGCATGGCAATGCAGTCGTTGAGTCCGCGGCGAGATTTGGCCGCTTTGATCTTAGCCGAAGCCTTTAAGGAGACATCTGACACGAGACAGCTCGGCTGCAAACTTGAATTAGCGTGTTGCAGTAACTGTTGCAGCTCGTAATTGGCAAACTGATTCAGTTGATGCTTATTACTTAGCTTAGATTGAATGCTGCTCACGTGACTGAACAAAGGTGGTTTGTCAATATTGTCAATTTCAAATTCTTCTGCATTATTCAATGGACGTACAGGTTCGATAGTAATTTTAGAGTTCATTTTGTTTATGATTTCCACAGACTCCTGGAAGGAATATTTTCCCTGGTTGTAATTGGTTAAGATCTCTTTATTTACTATACTCGCTGTTTGTCCCTTGTTACTGAACAAGTCGCGCTCGGGCTGAGGTGGAAGTTCCCTGTCTGCATTATTTGGCGTATTTCGGGGTGGAGGAAATCCAGGACTGGACCAATTGCCACGGCTCGCCACAGTGATGAGATTCGACGATTTGTCTGGCTCTTTAGTGCTTTTGTTTGGTGAAACTTTCACAACCTCGTTTTGCACATCATTCAACTTGTCTGATATCACAGAAGGGTCTGAAGTCACCTCAGTAACAACTGTTTGGATGTTAGACTTCAGGTTGCTTAATGGCTCCGAGTCGGGGATCTCAGACATTTCCCTGTGTAATTTATCAGAATCTATCTCTACTGTGGAGGTTTCTTCAACAACCTCAGTTACTTTTGGACTATTCTCTTCCGTGATTTCTTCAGTTTTGGGAATGTCTTCAGTTATTTTTTCTAATTCTTGGTTCACTTGGCTTTCTTTAGGTTTTCCACCTCGGGTTTTCTTGCTACCGATCCATTTCAGCGGAAATCCTAAACACTTTCTAGCATTCTTTTTAACTTTTCGAGTAGGCGACACAGACTTATCCACAGTCGTAATAGCTTCCTTTGCCTTCGAGGGTTGTCTTTCTGAAGAAAATGACTCCTTATCTATTTTGGAAAGCACTATGTCGTCGTCCATTCCAGAGGACTCTTCTATCAGTTCGTGTTCTACGGGAATTTTCCTAAGAGTCCTTTTCTTTAGAGATTTAGAAGAATCAATGATCTTACTACTGAGAACTGGCCGTCTCCGCGGTATTCGTTGTAACTTGTGCTTCTTTGTCTTGATCTCTTCATTGTCGGTTTTCGCAACTTCAGCCGTAGAAATAATGTTTCTGGGAGCTCTATTGCAATGCTTGGACTTCTTCTCTTCTGACAGTCTAGGAAGTGATTCTTCCTTTTTGCATTTAGAAGAGATGGTAATATCAGACTTTGAAGTTGATACGATTGCAGGTTTTTTCTTCATTGTTGACATTTTATTGGGTTTAGTTGGTGCGGGGGAAGTTGTTTCAAGAATCTCCTCAGTGGGACTAGGCTCAGTGACCGAAGACTTAACTGGCGTGTGCTCACTCTTCATAGAAGTTAGGTTTTTCCTGTTGCGTAGATAGTTCCTCTGCTGCAGAGCCTGGACAGTGTTGGCCACAGACCTCGTCACACGCCGTATTTTCTTACCGAGTCCTTCGGTCACGGTGATCACAGAAGATGTGCACATCATTTTACTTCTTTGGATTCTAGTTTTTGTTGATACCATGTGGCGAACAATGTGCCCTTGTTTTTTATTGTCATTTAAGAATGGTCTTATTTTTGGTGATGGGATATTCATAATTTGCCTAGATGCTCTTTTGGCAGGGAGATTGGCGAGCATTCGCTGAATTGTTTCAGCTGAAAATAATAAGAACAATATAAATTATAAACGAATTCTAGAAATATGTGATTAATTAATATAAAACATGGTAGCATTATTTAATAAAAAAATAAAATACATACCATCACTGGGCTTGGTTCGAGGTCTAGATGGTAACTTGGGCCTGGTAACTCTTTCTTTGATTTCAGATTTATCTTCATCTTCCTGAGGTCTCTCTCTTTTGTAGAGACCTTTCAGTTTCCTCCTTCTCGCTCCAAATGGCTTGTACTTGCACTTCTTCTTGGCCATAATCCACCCATAATCCCCAGCACACTCCAAAATATGCCTGTAAAGCTCCGAGGGTAGAAGGGACTTCTTGCATTTGGTGCACTCCCGCTCCAAGGACTTGATGGTTCTGGTGGTGGTGCGGAGTATCCTGGTGGACTGGTTGGTATTCAAGATGTTGCGAGGAATGCTCTTGATCTGTCTGGCGATAGACTGCTTCCGCAGTTTGGTCTTGTCCACCTGGTGCAGGCCCCTGCGGATGCCGGGCAGGTAGAGGTGCTTGTAGAGCTGCGTCTGCAGCAGCTCCTGCCCCACGAGCTCGTAGTGCGTGGCGTGCACGTGCGGGTGCTGCGAGGCCTGGTGGGCCTGCAGCAGGCGCAGGCAGGGGGCGCGGCGGCCGCACACGCAGCACACGTAGCACCGCTGGCGCGCCCATTCGCCGGTGAGCACGGGCCCCACGGGGCGCCCCGACCCCCCGCCGCTTCTCACCAGCCCCAGCCCCGCCAGCAGCGGGTTGCACTCCTCCCGCGCCTCTTCTGCCTCCCTTTCCGGCCTCGCCATCTCTTCTCTTTCGTTGCTGCTGCTCTCTGGGCATTCTATTTCGGGAAATACTCTACTGTCTAGTATGGTGTTAAGTTCGTTGATCTGTTTTTGTCTTTCACATTTACCTCCTTCGTTGAGATCTGGAGCTTTGCTCTCGACACACTTATCATATTTTTCGCGCATCGATAACTGGGTCCATATATCCAATTTTGAGAGATCTCTCGGGCTCATGTGTAAGAGAGGCTTGATTTTTCTAACGATTTTCCCATCTTCGTTACAATATTTGTATTTTTTGATTGGATCCCATTTCCATTTCCAGCTATTCTTAGTGATGATCTTCTTGAAAGTCTGCACCTTGGCGCCGTAGGAGTAGTTGGGGATTTTGTCCGAGCCGTACTGGTCGGAGGTCAGAAGAGTGGGAAACACGGTGATGGCGTTCAATCTTATATCACTTCCGTGTATTTCGGCAGGTTGCTCTTGAGGGGAAGGCATGACAGCATGGGTGCTCTTTATTTTGGGGTCGATAATATCAGGAACATCTCCGATTGCATTTGCTTTGCCCAGTTTCCCGTCCAAGTGCTCGAGGATGTTTTCTCGGACATTTGCACTCACGTTGCAATAAAAATCTGGATCGAATTTAGTGCTGGGATCATTCTTACTTTTATTGATGATGAAATCATCGTTATTCTTAGCTTTTAATTTATCCTTCCTCGACATTTCGGAAGCAGATCTATTTTCAGTGACGGGAGCTTTACGGCAGCGCCGCAAGCTCTGGGCCCGCGGAGATCGATTCTGCGTCAATCCGAGCCGGGATAGTATCGGCGAGTCTTTAGAGTCTGACTTAAACTGTAAACGCGCTAGCGACACTGACGGCTCACTTGCTCGGAGATTTTTCTTTCCATTGCTATCCGGCAATAGCTTCTTTTTGTTAGCTTTCTCAATTTGATCTAATTCAGTCACTCCCCTAGGCATAATCAAGTTAGCTACTATGTTCTCCTCAAAGTCTTCCATGCCTTCGGTATTGGGAGTATTATTTTCCAAGTGTTGGCTAGCATCCGACTGATTGCTGACATCATTTAAAGGTGTGTCAACATGTTTAAGAGTTTGACTCTTTGTTTTCTTTATTGCCTTTCCTTTGATATTCTTTTTTCCTACGATATCTTGCGCCGACGCTGCTGAAACTTCTCTAGGTATATTTAATGTAACATTTTTGGTCAAACTTTTCACATTTATATAATCCGCATCATATCGCACAACTTCGCAGGTAAGTTGATCACTAACCCCGGATCCTTTAGACGAGATATCATTCTCTAAGCAGACGTTTTCCTCGGGATCGCTATTGTCTTTTCCGACACAAGTGTCGCTTACTCTAGATTCCAAGTCGGAGTGAATGTTTCCTCCGGTGGCTCCGTGGATGTCTTTGTGGTGGGATATCAGGATACTGTGGGTAGAGAACCTGAGGGTGCACGTGGCGCAGGCGAAGTACTTGGCGGGGTGCTTGTCGATCAAGTGGTGGAAGAGAGCGGGGAGGTCCGAGGCGGTCTGCACGCCGCTATTCTTGGCGCACAGGTTGCAGCCGGGGTGGAAGGCGTCGGGCGCGGGGGAGTGGCGCGAGCTCTGGCGGCGGTTGGGCGGCAGCAGATGCACGCGCGCCGCGTGCTTGTGCAGCAGCTGCGCGCTGGCGAAGGTGCGCTCGCAGTACAGGCACAGCGCGCGCGCGGGCGGGGGCGGCATGGCGGGCGCGGGCAAGGGCGCCAGGCGCGGCAGCAGCGCGCCCCAGGCGGGCCAGCGGCAGCTTGCACGGCACGCCGCCGCCGCCGCCGCCCGCTCCCGCCGCGGGCTGAGCCATCTCTCTTCATCCTGAAACAAACGAACGAACAAAATCACTCACATGCCACAATATCCACTTTAATAGCACATCCAATGACCACTGTGGGCGAGCGGTTGATATTCTCGGCAGCGAATTCAGTCAATTTGTATGTGTAATTTCACAAATAATTTAAAAATTGTATGTTTGCGGTACGTTCCAGATTGATAGATACTCCGAGTATCGCCCAGGTGAAAGACCACCATTCAGAATCGAAACGTTTCTTGAAGTTTAATATACTCATAAACAGTGCAAAAATATTGTACAAGAAAAAATATTATTCATCAAATAAATTAGCTCTTCTAGATGAAAAAAACTGTACTAAGGTATGCTTATATTGTGATATTGACGTACTAAATATATCAAAAACATCGGAGTATTTGTTTCCCAGATGATGAATTCATCACATAAGAATATAATATTACGTGGTGGAATAGAATTGTCACAATAGTATGGTAGGTACCGTCTTGTAACTGTCCTGCCAGGAACATGAAATGCAATTCAGGGGTATATAACATTGAATCATCAATTTTAAACAAGCACGTTAAATCGCAATTAATTCTACGTTCAGACAATTTTATTAAATTTAATGAGTGGCATTAACATGACAGCTACTTCCAAACCTTCATCTTCCCTATCTCCTTCCCCTCTCAATTTCTTTCAACCCCACTACACACCCGAATTGGGTACACCATAATCTCACTGGCTCTTTGTTTGGACTCTTGTGTGATATTCACATAATTCATTTTTTTAAACGTGGCCGAAGCAGTGAAAGACCACCATACTTAAAGCTTCGCTTCTTTATTTTGCCTAATTCTTCTTTGCTGTTTTTGTATTACTAGTCGGTCTGGTCACCTATTGGCCCGTTGTTCTTCAAGAGCCTTTCTTCAGACATGTCCGTCTATACGTCCATTCGAAGCTCGAAGAATTTAGCAGTAGCAACATTTTTGTTTTATGTGGTAATTTCAATAGGGCAGGGTTGGGTAAATTGGACCAACTAACCCCAACCCCAGTTTAACAACAAAAAACAAAAAAAATACGCATAAAACACTTACGCTGTCAAGCAAACTTCTGTTAAAATATTAAAACAAGATAAACACTAGCCCAATTAGCCCCTGCCTACCTTAGCTGAAGAAATTAGAAAAGTAAAAAAAAAAAAAACTCATTTAGTTATAAAATAGATGTACGTGCGCTGAAGCAGTAAAAGCTCATGAAATGTACACACCTATTTTTAGCTCACAACGTCATTCCATCGTGAGCTATTGTGTTTTAAAATATCAATTAACTTTCCCCATATCCAGGCAGGCCCCATTCTTTTTTTCATTTTTTTCAAATGAATACAAAAAAATATTTATAAAAAAAGTATTGAAAGTCGGGTAGTAAGTAGTAGCTGGCGCAGCAGATGATTTTTTACAAAAACGGCGCTATAAATATTATCAGAATATTATTATTGACTGCTAGTCTTGGAGTAAGAATATACATGGCGAGAGAGAGCTAAATATTTTTACCCAACCTATACAAATTTGTGATAAATAACTTTCTACCTTTGACGTTATCATATTCTAAACACGAGCTCTCAGAGTAATAATATACAAGAGGTAGCGCTGCTGTAGTCAGTTTTGATGAGTTTTTCCGGACTCGACTAGACCTGGGCGTGGCTAGGACTAGGGTTAGGGTATTTATACATACTTTCATAGCACATGTTGACATAATGTTTTTGTTTATTCGTATAACCACTTTTCACGGGATTGTTTTAAACACAATTATAGCATATAACTTAAAAAAAACCGTTGAGTTATGTCAATTTATGTCGCACATCAAAACGTGTGGGCGGAGTCAAAGGAGACGCGGGACACGAAGAACACTCTTACAATACTTTAAAGCGGTGTGATAATTTGGGAAATTTTGTAGTCTCTTTGTTTCTCATGGTTTACGACGTAAAAACTCGGAGAAAGTGATTTATCCCAAATTTGTATAGGTTGGGTAAAAAGAATTAGCTCACTCTCTCTCTCTCCATATATTGTTACCCAAGCACGAGCTATACTACTTCCTTATTCGGACTAGATATCAAGGGATACATACGTGCGTGCTCAAGATGCTTTTTACACGCAGAATTCTTTGCATCAGGGTGGCCATATTGTATTATCACTATCGTACTATTGTATGCACCGAGTTTCAGTTAGATAAACAAATATTGTTTGTAATTAAATAATTCATAAACTTTATTGCGTACACCATACATGTTGTGAACACGTTTATTAGAGATATTTACACGCCGATTGTATATTATATATTTGTTTTGATGATTTTATGTAAATATTTTGTTTGTGTTTCATAAATAAAAATAATAGTTAAGGTATGGATATATTTTCGTTATACGAAAGGTCGTCAAAAATATCTCTAATTTATAAGGTTTATAAATTAGATAAGGATATCCGGAAAGAATGCAAGGCTGATGTGAGCGTAATGAATAGGATCCAGAAAGGGACGCTTAGACGGTTTGGGCATGTAGAACGAATGAACGAAGAAAAGAGTGTGAAAAGAATATATGATGCAAAAGTGAATGGAAGAAGAAGTCGACGACGCCCAAGAAAGACATGGCACGATCAAGTGAATCAAATACTTGAATCGGGTCATGAGAAGAGTCAGAATAACAGAAGAGTATGTATGAGACGATGAATGAATGTGAATGAAGCAAGGAGTGTGTGCCAAGACAGAGTTATATGGCGGTCCGTCTTCTCTGCCTACCCCTGCGGGGAAACGGCGCGATGGTTAGTTAGTTAGTTTTAAGGTTATATTTGAGATCGTTTCTTGTTTCCCTATTACGTTTCATTTGCATTCCTATGCACGAAGAATTAACAGATTTATTTCAAAACTACGTAGCAAATGGCGATTTTTCCCTGAAGTGCACCTGCACACATCATTAAAAAATATATACAAGTGAAGTACTCGGCGCACTTAAAATAAGTGCACAAACAGAATAGTCCAGATGGACTTGGCAACATTCAGTCAAACGTTCAAACGATGCTCGAATTTATCATAGATCTTGCGATACTCAGAATACTGCAGTAATCGTCGAGAGATCAACGAAATAGTTGATTAAAAAAAGTTTAAGATAATAAACATGGCCTCTTCAAAAGAAAAGGTGAATCTTAAATTTTCGCGGGCTGTGTACATTTGATTATCATTTTTTTTGTTGTTGTTATGTTGGTACACATATGTTTATCATATGTTAGCATTATCAACCATTTTGGATTCATGGTTTGTTTTTGACAACTGGAAAGGTTAGTCACGTTTTTGTGTGTTCTTCGATTTTTTACTTTTGAAAAAACTTGTATATATTGGAATTTTGTTGCTGGACAATCCGTTAAAAATATGACTGAAAATTGAAAAATGGAACAGAATATGATTATTAATTTGCTGAAGTTTGCTGGACCAGTTTTATGACGTAAAGCATTTCGGCTCGGTTCAAGACTTGGGGAAGTGGATAGGAATTTCACCCAGTACCATTTTTTCTTGGGGTTTTTTAATTCAGTAGGTGATTAAAAATAGTATTAAGGATACGAGTGATGTAATTTGAACACAACAGTACATCATTTTTATAATTTAAATCAAGATAACATGATTAATAAATACGGACGAGCTTTAATGATGATGCGGAGACCACTTCGAAGCACGCTCGATTAAAATGACATTCACTACTAAGAGGAACAAATTATTCTGCTAGCGTTTGGATGGATCGAGTTTGAATCCCACAGCGGGATCCGTACCCTTTTAGCACGTGGAAAGTAAGATATTGGCCCCATCAATCTTAACGCTGCCAGGATGGACTCCCTCTTGATGGCGTTTTGCAGAAATGAGACTTAATATAATATTTCAATTTTATTTTTTATTCATTTTTTTCTTAAGAATTTATGTTTATTTTTCTTTATTATTATTTTTATGTGTATTAGAACTTTTATAATTATTATTACTATGTATTATTATCAATTATGGAAGGTATTGCATTGCACTACTCCTGCATACCTTCTGGAATAAAACTTTATTATTATTATTTAAATTACATATAAAATACATGAGGGTACCCTTTCAGTCATTAGAAGGTGTAGGTTTTACTTAAGCGTTTTCCACTCACATACTACCCTCCACATATCCAACAGTTATGTTCAATTGTTCGTTTTCACTATTGTGGAGAAGTCAGGAAGTTTCAGCTGGTTAGACTTAGTGGAACATTAAAAAAATCTACGTTGAAAACCGAAAAGGGTACCGGGGTACCCTTTCATTCACATAAAGGTTAAATAGGAAAATTGACAAATGAAAAACTGATATACTCGTACCTTAGAGTACATAGAGTGGTACCTATCCAAGGCAGTGTAGTCAGTTTTTTGATGATTTTTGTCGGACTCGACAGACCTGGAAGTGGCTAAGACTAGGGCTAGGGTATTTATACATCCATTCATAGCACATGTCGACATAATGTTTTTGTTTATTCGTACAACCACCTTTTCACAGTATTGTTATCAACAAAAATATAGCATATAACCTAAAAAACCGTTTGGTTGTGTCAAGTTTAGTGGCATAATAAAAAATGTGGGCGGAATCCCGCGGTGACCCAGGAGCTTAGGATCATTGCGACAGTATATATAAGCGGTCTATGAAATTTGTTGTCTCTTTCTCTCTCATGGTGTACGACGTAAAAACCCGGAGAAAATGATTTATCGCAAGTTTGTCTAGGTTGGGTAAAAAGAATTAGCTCTCTCTCCATACATTGTTTCTCCGAGACTCGTACTAACCGATAGGGTAAATAATAATGAAAATAGAAAAATACTGCGAACGCGCCTCCGCCAAACTGGTAACAGGTGTGTGCACGAATGCGTACGTACACTCCAGTACCTACGGCGACCTGAGCGCCACGGCGCCATATTCGAACGAGGCGAACGCGAGAGATTGGAGGTCAAAAGAAGATATCATACATACCCCGGAAAATCGATACCGGCACATCTGGGAATGTTCGCAGTTGGGTACAGCGAGCACACCATCTTCGTGTCGCATCGAAATACATCGAGCGACCGGTATTACCGACACCGACCGGCTAGTCGGTAAGCGAGCCCCCTGTTCAGCTAAAGCCGCGCCGCGACAGAGCCAACCGTGCGGCCGGCGGTTTGATCGGCCGGTCCGACCTGACTGTCCGCGCAGAACGCGGCCGGCGTCCCGACGTCCCGGCCGGCGGAGAGCTGCAGACTGCAGGCGGGGGCGCCGATCGGCGATATTTAATAGGAAATGGAGTGTGTTTATAGACGCGCCCAGAAGGGTGGAAATTTCCCGAGCGACACCGCCGAGGCGAGGGAGTGTCGGCGGAACACGGTCGCGCACGTCTGCACCGCGGCACTCCGGGCGGTGAGACTGTGTACACAGCGCGATGTGCTCCCGGTAAAAGCTCACTTCTACCCACCCACAACATACACCTACAACCTACGGCGGATTTCCTTTGTTTGGACGTTAAAACACCAGTTACACTTTTATTCGTGTTTTTGAACACCATTTGCTTATGGTGTGTTTTACCCCGTAAGCTTATGGTTAACTAGTTTCGAGCACAACCGTCCCTTCATTACGGCAGTAACACTACTGAGAGCCAAATACGGAAAAAAAAGGACATTTGGACTGTCGATGTACGCATGCACTGTTGCACCCATATCTGAACAATCTTTTGTAATTTATGAAAACAATCATGTTTTAATTTGCATACATATCTGTTATATCTTCGCTGGAAAGGTAAAAGGGCTTAAGCGACACTTTGGTCAAAAATGAGTTGAATGTGCAGTTTTGGTCGGTTTTTGTTACTGCATCGAATATTCTGACTCTCGTTTGATTCCGAAGACTTGTGGCCCTTCAGCCATCTAAAATATATTTACCATTTGGGAGAAGGCTTGACTCAAGCGACACAAGTTTGGGACTTTTTAGCTTTTTGTCGCTTCTATCTATATTGAAGGGAAGGGTGGGGTGGTGTGTATATTTCGACAAACCAACGTGAAGAACTTACATACATATTTCGAAATATGGTTTTTTAAGGTTACTTCGTTACGTGATTGAAATTCGATTTTGAGCCTAACATTTTGTGAAATCTCGTGTTTTTTTTTTTTTAAAAGGTTATCAACATTAAAATATAATGTGATTTCTCATGCATCATTCTTTCATCCCGCGTTAGGATAATTTAAATGTATGCAATATTAACCCTCTTTTTCAAACGATCTCCGTGACAAGTGACAAAGCGGTGACAGTCCTGACTCTAGTCCAGGGGTTTCGGGCTCAAAATATTCTTACGTTTTTTAGAGAGATACCATCCAGTTTTTTAATCTTATTTCTACATTTACTCCACACGGGCAGCACTTTGGGGAAGCTGTGTGGAGGGTCTTTTTTGAAGAAGTAGTGATTCTGGGTGTTGAAGAGATCCATGTTGCAGGAGAGAGGAAATACAGAAGCCGGTAGCCGGTTGACGTTCAGTTTTGGTGGGTCGATGACCCACCAAAGCTGAAAAATCTTCATACATTTTTTTTATAAAAATCATTTCGACTACAACATCAATGACGTCGTATTTTTTCAATCTCAGCACTCTAGAACACTAAAAAGTCACGAGCCGCCACTGCTGAACACCACTCATTATTGAAGCATTGATCGAGTTGGCTTAACTGTAAATTATAAACTAGATATTAATGAGAGGTATTGCACAACCTCACTCAAATTTTCCACCCCCTCTTGTGCAATATGCAAATA
This sequence comes from Drusus annulatus, assembly GCA_022651775.1. Taxonomy (NCBI): domain Eukaryota; kingdom Metazoa; phylum Arthropoda; class Insecta; order Trichoptera; family Limnephilidae; genus Drusus; species Drusus annulatus. The sequence goes on along the minus strand of JAGWCC010001214.1, from coordinate 26,898 downwards.
TATTTATATATACATGGCCTGTTCAAAAGAAAAGGTGAATTTTAAATTTTCGCGGGCTGTGTACATTCGATTATCGTTTTTTTTTTTTGTTATGTTGGTACACATATGTTTATTATATGTCAGCATTATCAGCCATTTTGGATTAGTGGTTTGTTTTTGACAACTGGAAAGGTTAGTCACGTTTTTGTGTGTTCTTCGATTTTTTACTTTTGAAAAAAATGGATCAAAGAATATGTATTAAATTTTGCGTTAAAAATGGAATAAAGTGCTCCAACGCACTTAAAATGTTGACTGTGGCATACGGCGAGTCTACTTTGTCTCAAAAAAGTGTTTATAAGTGGTACAAGCGCTTTACATAAGGCCGAGAAGATGTTAATGACGATGAGCGTCCTGAAGTTGTGGAAAAACAAATCATGGATTTTATTCTTTGATCCATTTTTTAAAAAGTAAAAAATCGAAGAACACACAAAAACGTGACTAACCTTTCCAGTTGTCAAAAACAAACCACTAATCCAAAATGGCTGATAATGCTAAGATATGATAAACTTACGTGTACCAACATGACAAAAAAAAAACGATAATCGAATGTACACAGCCCGCGAGAATTCAAAATTCACCTTTTCTTTTAAACAGGCCATGTATATACAACGGTTATAATGTTGGCAATTGGGTATAATTTCAACAAATGCCAATCCAGGTATTAGAGCCTTCCGTATTCTATGATTGAGACTATCAATTTAAATTATGTCAAATCAGTATGTCAGTTAAAGAATGTCCATTTTTAGAATCGTTTCTCCACATTTCACAAAGAACATATAAATGTGTGGTCTAGTTCATCCCAGGGCCCCGTTCAGACACAAAAATATACTACTGGCTATAGTTAGCAATAACTGAATATCTAGGAATTTTCCAAAGGTCCTCTCCCCCCATTTTCTCCCACCTCGCGACATTTCCTTACTGGGGGTGTGTTTGCACAAGGAAAGGTCAGTCACTTGTCAATGTAATCGCGATGAGCGCACCAATATTAGAGTGCCAGTGGTGTTGATTGTGTTGGTTGTGTTTGTCGTGTTTATTGTGTTGGGTTTGTGGTGGTTGTGGTGGTTGTGTTGGAAGTGTTTGTAGTTTGTGTTGGTTGTGTTGGTTTTGTTGATTGTGTTGGTTGTGTTGGTTTTGTTGATTGTGTTGGTTGTGTTGGGACTGCTTGTGGTTTTGTCGGTGGTGTTGGAAGTGCTTGTGGTTTGTGTCGGTAGTGTTGGTTGTGTTGGTTGTGTTGGTTGTGTTGGGTTTGTGGTGGTTGTGGTGGTTGTGGTGGTTGTGTTGAAAGTGTTTGTAGTTTGTATTGGTTGAGTTGGTTTTGTTGATTGTGTTGATTGTGTTGGTTGTGTTGGGAGTGCTTGTGGTTTGTGTCGGTAGTGTTGGAAGTGCTTGTGGTGTGTCGGTAGTGTTGGTTGTGTTAGTTGTGTTGGGTTTGTGGTGGTTGTGTTGGGAGTGCTTGTGGTTTGTGTCGGTAGTGTTGGAAGTGCTTGTGGTTTGTGTCAGTAGTGTTGGTTGGTTTGTTTTTTTTTGGTTGTGTTGGTTGTTTTGGTTGTGTTGGTTGCGATGGTTACAACTGCTGTGTTGACCGGTTGTTTACCTGCCGAAGACGATTGGCGCTATAGAGCTGGGAAACAGCCCGCACTCGCAATTCGCATGGTAGAATGGAAACCAGATTCTAGAATATCCAATAATGAAAGCTATCACCATTTTATAAGCGTATACATATCTAGTACGTACCGTATACACATTAACATTACATATAAGAGACATCAATGCATGAACCTGTTCTGTTTTGTTTATATTATACAAGAAACATAATTCCTTTGTTCGAGTGACTTGTACGTTTTTTTAATGTCAACAATACTACTTTCGAAATTCATCTAATCATCTTCCGGATTACATTATATTTAAAAGCTCCATATATCAAGATGAAAATAATATCGTAGGCTGAAAAAGGGTGCGTTTGAAACGAACGTTAGAAATTGCAAACTACATGAAGCCAGAATTAATCGTCTGAGAGTTTTTGCCAATTACGATTTCTCATTTATAATATTTATATTATGATATAAACCATTTTAGTAAGTAAAGGCATACGCTATTATTACATTACTTGGCGAAAGTCTATCTAGAACAGTGCGGCCCGCGGTCCATTTCGTACGGCCGTAAAGTCTAAATGCTTGACGTGACATTTTGTAAAGATTTTCAGTCCTAAAGGAATTCTCGGGCGTAAGTGACAGAGCCTATTTTTAGATTTAGAATGTGTAGATCTCTTGTTAAAATATATAAATGTACCTACACCTTTATACACCCTATGTATTTTATATGATTATTCTGCTTTTATTTTTATTATTTTGCTGTTATTACTGTAAACTGTATTTAAATAAAGATTTATTATTATTATTATTTCTCATCAAACATTATTACGTGATAAATAGACGGTTCCGGAGAGTTTTTTAATATCATTTCAAGAACCGGTTTTTTTATTTCTTATTACTTAAACTTCACTATTTTTTTTATTGAGACCGGACCGATTTACCCTTATAACGGGCATCTTCAGACTGTTACAATTTGAAGTGAATCTATGGTATACTCGTATATATACTATTTACGTCCGGAATGGACGCTTATTGGCTCTATCTCGGCTTTGACTTAAATGTTCTTTCTAATGTATATTTTGTCCTATTTTTGTCATTGCTTCATTTAATATTATGTATGTGCTGTTCTTTCTCTGTTGCTTTTTTTACCCATTTCGTGTTTTGTATTTTTTTTAGTAATTAGAGAATAGTCCGTTAGTTTATAAATAAATATGATATTTTTATTAACACGTACTTTTGTAGATGGTTTGGGCATGCAGAGAGAATGAACGAAGAAAAGAGTGTGAAAAGAATATATAATGCGAAAGTGAATGGAAGAGGTAGTCGAGGACTACGAGGAAATACTTGAATCGGGTCATGTGAAGAGTCGGAATAACAGAAGAGTATGTATGAGACAATGAATGAATGTGAATGAAGCAAGGAGTGTGTCCCAAGACAGAGTTATATGGCAGTCCGTCCTCTCTGCCTACCCCTGCGGAGAAACGGCGTGATGGTTAACTAGTAAGTAAGTAACTTACTTTTGTAACACTAGACAATATCTCACTGGGACGAATCTGTCTTAAATTACCTCTTGAAGAGATAATCTCATAGAAGTGTATTGTGGGCGCGTCTGTTTTTCCGAAATAGGGTCAATTTTACCTTACTTCGGGTGAAATCAATCAAACTTTTTAAAATACCCAAATTTCTTAGACAGCTGGAAATTGAAATTTCACTATCTGAGGCCCAAGAGTCGAAAGTCTTAAATTGCCAACATCGGTTTTTTTAAATCGGTAGGCACATATCTAGGAATTTTCTATTCAGTTTTCAAATACGATACAAATCGATCAATCTTTTTCACATTCAGAAGAGTGACAACGTTCATCATGAAAAGTGGTACAAACTAGCGATGCGAATTTTATCTACGCTTCACGAACTACAAGTTATTTCTAATGAACCCTTCACGGTTAATTTTTCAATTGAAGTAACAGTTCAATCGAGGAACTGCGACCGGTTACTCATTTCTCGCCCACGCTCCAAAATGTTCGCAAATTTCCACAGTTAAAAATGTGTAAAGTGTGAACTGCCGCACAATGAAGTAGTTCTTTGTAGTCAAACTACAATGTAAAGTGTTAACTGCCGTGAAGTGAAGTACTTCTTTGTAGTCTTTGAAGTCAAACTACTATTGAAATGGGAACTGCCACCAAATAAAGTAGTATTTTGTTGTAGTCTTTGTAGTCAGACTTCAATTGAAGTATTCGCACATTGAGAAATGTGTGAAGTGTGAACTGCCGCAAAATGACGTGCTTCTTTGTAGTAGTTCGCACAGAGCGGTCACAACGCTAGTACAAACATTACACCTTTCAGACAGATGAAATAAAATAATCTTGGTTGAAGTGACAGTAATTAAATACTTTAATTATCTACACATTTGTTAATTGTTTGTTAACATTATTTAAAAATAAATTATTTTTTACTATGTTTGTTTTGTTTGTTTTTGTATTTTTATTTAGATGTATGCAAATAATTTTTTTCACACATCTAGTAAGAAAAACATTAAAACATTTCACAATAATAGAACAGAGCACATAAGGTTCCTGTGCAGCACATATAAATTGAAATCTTAGTAATCGTAAGAATCATAGATTTTTTTTACATATTCAACACAAATCCTACGAAAAGTGCCAAGAGTTGAGGCTTCTTTTAAGGCATTTGGAAGACTATAAAAAAAGTTTTTGGCCTTTATAAAACACGCTGTTTTGAGTACACACAAGTTTCGTTTTGGGAAGACTAAAATCATGACAACTTCTCGTAGGATAATTGTGAATATTTACATTATATACTCGTATAATATTGTTTAGCAGATATTTAGGGAGCATGTTATTTTTAAGGTTGTAAATCATCGTTAAAGTATTATGTATTATATGTTGTTTAGGTGTCATCATATTTAAATTTCGTAACATAATTTTAACTCTAGTGAAAGTATTGCATTTTAAAACCATCCTCATCCCCTATTTCGTAAAATCTGCAGTTTATTATTTTGGGCTTCGTTACATAAGAATAAAACACTAGAACAATAATTTAAATCCGGAGTTACAATAGAATTGTATACGATTCAAGTTGTTTCTGATTTGTTGATCCGATAGAACTTAATAATTACTCACAATGGAAAGCTAATGAAAACTCAATTGAACGAAGTGCAAATAAATATGTATTTTAGCAGCAATGTTAAAATAACGTCCAATAACGTAATATACGGAAAACAATATTTATTAAATATGAAAAAAATAATTGTTTTTTTATAGCACCGTATCAAACATCCTTAATTTAGTCGATGCGAACTGTCGTTTGTTCGTTGGGGATCTGCGGTCGTGCTCGGGAACGACTCTAAATTACCGACATTGTCGATAAAATCTATATCGATGTTTTGTGCTAGTTATTTATATATTTTTTAAAGTGAAATAAACATTTTTAAATTATTTCAATAGGCACAAGCGAAAACAGTCTTTTAATGGCAGCACTGGCCTTCTTTCAGGACCCCGTTTATGAACAATGGGGTCATTTTATGATGTCTTGAAACGCAGCTCAATTTTAATTTTATTTATTTATTATTATTATTTATTACAGTATTATCATGTTTTTATTAATTGTCTTTGTATTTTTTCTTTTGTATTTTGTTATAATCTGGAATGAATATACAGTCGAACTTGGTTAAAACGATCACGGTAAAAGCGAAGTCACGGCTATAATAAGCAATTACTTGGTGATATGTTAGTTCGGGCTTATTTTCATACAATCGTGTGGGGTTATAACGAGGTCGCTTCACTGATATAACGTCCAAATAATATTGTCAACTCAATGCATCCAGGTATGAGGAAAAAAAACCTAATTCTCGAAACAGTCGCATAATGTCATAAACAAGACAAAGAAAGTCGCCCGTCCGGCAAGGCGGTGTACTTTCCGTAAATGACGTTAAGAGGGTAAGAGAGCAGACGATATTATCAAGATTTGCTAAAATAGTTATAATTTTTGTCGTGTGTGTCACTGTCGTCGTATTTTGTAAACTATTCCATCAAAAGTTCATTGTACATTGTTACTTGCACATGCACACTATTCCACAATATCCCGCTCGTAAATACGAACATTCCCGAACCAATATTAACGGTCTTCGTGTTTCCACACAGTTTGCTTTTTCCCCATAATTTGGGGGGATTTCCCTTGATATTCCTTATTTTGTCTAAAATATATATTTTATATTTTTATACAGGTGGATAAATTACATGCTTCAATGAGTTTGATTGGGGAGGTAAATTATAATGTTTTTTATGGAGTTAACACTAAAATCTATGGCAATGTTTAATTAAAAATATATACATCTCAATAAAGTCAATAAAGTTTTAATAAAATAATTTTAACTTTCTTCCACTTATTTATAAATTTAAATAAGTGGAAGTGTTGAAAATTGTTTTTATTAAATCATTAAAATGGAATTCCACCAAGAATTAACAGTTACAAAATTAGACATAGTCAACAAAGTTCTATAAAAATCTGCTAACTTAATATGAAATGAAGACGTCTAATATTTTAATTTATTTCACGTATAAAAGGTACTACCAAAAAAATAATTTTGCAAATAGAAATAATTAGAATTTTCCCAAGATATGGGATATTTTTTATAAATCGGCAATACTGCGAGAACACGTGCGTGTGACCACGTGACCGCCCGGGGTTTGAGCAGAAAGTTTGTAGGTAGGGCTGGCATAAAATGTCAATATAAAACACCATTGATAATAAATTTATTTATTTTTATGTCTATGGAAGGTTTTTAAACAATAAGTGGATATAGAAAACAACAGTTTAATATAATATTATGAAAACACATAACTTATTACTTACAATAAACCACATTATTATATTTAATATTCTTACAAATTTGATATGGCTACGATCATTACACAAATAATACAACAATATTATCTTCCTCTTCTTTAAATGAGTGAGGATTTATTTATTTTATTGTGTGGTAGTTTGTTGACGGCCTCTTTCTTCGTTTTCGAGGGGTAAAGACTACAAATCCAGAGTTGCCGGTTCAATTTCCGACCGGGTTTAATTTTAAAACTACAATGTTACGTCACAAAGTTACCGCTTCATATGAAAAAATAGTAACGTCTACTGATTTTTTATATTATATAAATTTGACCAAAAAACATACATTTAAATACATCAGGTATTGTAATAATAAACAAGCTAAATTTGCATAATGTACAGCCCTAGTCAGCTTTGGTTTGAAATACTTTTTTTCTTTCCTTCAATTTATACAGCAAAAAGTACTGTTATATTTAACTGTATTTTTTATTTACTTCTTACTTTATAGTTTTTTGGCACATAAAAAAATCTGTTCAAAAGTTCATTGATTTACGTGTTTTTGAAAAAATAATATTTATCGTTCTTTAGTCATTTATAAAATTTAAAAAATATTTCGTGGTATAGATCAAAGGATGTTCTATTAGAAAATATTTTTTTATGTTTTTTTAATATTCGCATTTAACCACAGAAGAAGAATGTTTGGAGGTCGATTAACGATTCATTGAAAACAGCTCTTTTATGAAGAGTTATAAAGTAAGAAAATATATTTTTTAAATATTTTTTTATATACTTGGTGGTATAAAAGCATACATACATCTAATGTGTGTTATAGTAAAAAACTTTTTGAAGTGCTTTTGTAGATACAGGCGACTTTTAAAATGCGCAAAAAAAACATAAAAACTGAAAAATCTCTCGTATCCTCTTAAGGAGGGTTTATAATCCCCGATAGTTGTCGCTCTAAAAAATATTTCTATCCAGTACTATCGGACACTATTTAAAAGTGTCGTTTAAAATCAAAGTCATACGATTTTTATTCTATGAAATTCTGTTCCTTTTTTACAAATTCGTTTGTATTATGTCTAATTTGTATCTGGTTTTCCCTACTTCTTAAAAACAATAAATTTAATAATATGCAAGCTTTCATACCCTGGCGTAAATATCGATATTAGTAGGTAAGTATTTTTTAACTACCTACGGTTATAACGAGTAATGGCTATAAAGAGCAAATTTGGTTGGTCCCTTCGCGCTCGTTATAACCAAGTTCGATTGTATATAAATTTTTAATTTCTAGAGCTTAAAATATGTGCAAATTTCATGACGCCAGAGATCACCGTTGGAGAGTGTTTGATGCTTCAGACAAATCAACAGATTTCTGCTTAGTTGATATATTTTAATAGCACAATTCACAGTTTTTCCTTTAACAAGCTACTGTACCGTTTAACGGGCTTCGAACAGTTAACAATATAACGATGTTTCGAGGTACAATCGTTAGAATACAGTAAGACCGAGATATTGGTTGACGACATCCTCACCTGAGCGATTAATTCGAAACTTTATTCGATGATTAGACTAACCGGTTTTTATAATCGAACGCTATTGAGAATAAAAGGGAAATACCTAATCCGTGAATGTGGTGAAATATATTAATGTGTCATCGTATTAACATTTCATTCAACCGCTGGTAGCACGTGAAAATTACGTATGTTCAAGTTGTCACATTTTAATTTAAACGATTAAAAGTTCGGTCTTGTAACTAACTAACTAACTAACCATCAAGCCGTTTCCCCGCAGGAGTAGGCAGAGAGGACGGTCCGCCATATAACTCTGTCTTGGCACACACTCCTTGCTTCATTTACATTCATACATCGTCTCATACATACTCTTCTGTTATTCTGATTCTTCACATGACCCGATTCAAGTATTTGATTTACTTGATCGTGCCATGTCTTTCTCGGGCGTCTTCGACTTCTTCTTCCATTCACTTTCGCATCATATATTCTTTTCACACTCCTTTCTTCGTTCATTCGCTCTACATGCCCAAACACTTCATTCAAGTTGTCACATTTTAATTTAAACGATTAAAAGTTCGGTATTGTAATAATAATAAATAAATAGATTACCTAAATTAATTTAACAACGAGAAAATAATATACAACAGAAATGTATGCAAATTAAAACTATCTAAAATCATGATTGTTATCATAAATCATGATAAATTTTCAGATGGGTATGACCTTAGAGTAACAATGTATGGAAAGAGAGCTAATTCTTTTTACCCAACTTATACAACCTTGCGATAAATCACTTTTTCCAGGTTTTTTACGTCGCACACCATGAGAGAGAAAGAGACCACAAAAATAACGCATTGCTTTTATGTACTGTAAGGATTATTATTGCTTTTATGTTGTGAGGCTGAAGCTAGTGGGAAGGGGAAAGAGATGGGTAAGAGGAAGGTCGGAAAATACCTGGATATTCAGATCTTGTCACCAAACAGGGCTATAGCCATTTAAATAAACGTTTCGATTCTGAATGGTGGTCTTTCACCAGGGCGATACTTTGAGTATCTTATATTAAATATTATACTATATATTATTTAAAGAAATGCAAAAATAACTTTGTATAAGACCACGAATATTATTTTAATTTTTATGACCGATCGGTTTCGCTTAGCCTAAGCATTATCAGGGTACAACATTCAACTGAACTCTTTTTTTTGTACCCTGATGATGCTTAGGCTAGGCGAAACCGGTCGGTCATAAAAATTAAAATAATATTCGTGGTCTTATACAAAGTTATTTTTTTCATTTCTAAATGGCAAACCACAAAGTGTTTGCTTTCTACGAAAATATATATTGTTTTATATGAATTAAATGTGAAATAGCACGTTTTATTTGAATAAAATGTATTTGCGCACGCCGGGATTTAAACCCGCAACGTCTGGATTCGTGTCGTCTTAACCACTCGACCACGGAGGCCGTCAAACACTGCATAGTTGTCCGAAACATTGGCAAAATAAGCTATAAGCGCAAAAGGAATCAACTCCCCAAAAATCTGATAACAAAATACTATCAGTGAACAGAAGACAAACAGAGGCGGAAATTAATAATATTTCCCTTCAATGAACGTTTTATCAGCTTTTTTAACGAACTTTGAAGTTAAAACCGGCCTAAAAAAACCTTGGAACTGATGACCTAATTTGTTTTTATATTGTAGAATTTGATTGCATAAAGCTTTTACAACCCTTTGGCCCAAAAGTCCTACATCAAAAGGGGTAGTAAACGAGGTAGTAAACGACACCGAGGTCAGAGTATCAATGAGATAAAGGCTTGACTGAACTCGATAGGCTTTGAGATTATGGTTTGAATCCGTCGGATAACCGCTACACATTTAGTTGTAAAGTTTTAACATGATAATAACATCTTATGAATGATATATCTGATAATAACTGTATAATAAACGGAATATTGAGTGTTGAACAACAAAAGAAAATAGACTTGTGAAAAAACTAATATGAATACGCAGAACATCAATTAAATTGCTATTACAGACAGTGAAATGTCTTAACACTTCCGCTCCAGAGGGGGGTTCTAATGTAACCCCGAACGAGAGTTTTGTTCGATATCTTAGATGAAGATTATTTTTTTGAATTTATTGTACATAATGAACATTTTTTACTTAATACTAACCGTAGGTATAATATAAATACAATGTCTAGTTTTTAGTTTATGATAATTACCTCCCTAATTGAGAAAATTCTCGTGCTTAGGGAAGGAGTACTGAAATATTATGAATATAATTCTTTCCGATTACTGCCAAAAACAAATTACTTAAGATTATGTCATGAAAACGCTTTAATTAGCAAGATCAAATGGGGTTACCAAGTCACCTCCCTCTATTCGTTTTTTTTGTTTTTTTTTTTTACAAACATTCCACGCTACGAATAACCTGGCAATATTTGAAAAACCGCTACTACCATCATAATAAGCGGAAAATGTTGCTTGTGCAATGATGGAGGACTTATTTAGGAGAGGAATTGAAACCACGAAGCCCGGGTGGAAATCCGACGCTTTTGCCCACTCAGCTACTGAATACAGCGCTGCCATGACAACGCGCTGGCCGACTTGCTAAGGCTGGGACCACTCAAGAGATAAACCGATAGAAGCGTGTTGAAGTAGGGTCAATATTACCTTTCTTTGGGCGTGATTGATAACATATTTTCTAACACTAAATTATTTCTTGAATACATGATCAATTTCATTGACCTGTGTTTTTCAAAACGAGTCGAAATGTCTTATAGTAGCATGGAAAGGCTTCGGGTTCAGTACAACAACGCCTACCGCATGATGTTCAGTCTTCCCAGGCACTGCAGTATGTTCACCGAGGGGCAAATTCCCGGATTTGCAGCCCTTATGAGAACCAGGGTGGCAGGAATGAGGGAAAGGATGAACAACTATGGAAATGACCTCATCATGGAATACCGTCAGATTTCGAATTCTAGCATAAAACCTCATTGGAGTAAGATATTGGCCCCATCAATCTTAACGCTGCCAGGATGGACTCCCTTTTGATGTCCTTCTGTAGACATGAGACCTACTATCTTCCATTAACAATTTTTACATTCATTATTTATTTTTTTTCATTTGAATTTGTGTTTTTTTGTGTTCAAACCGAAATTTAAGAAATATAATTCAGATATAATTATCCCCCAAATTAATAAAAATAAAAAGCCCGTTTCTTAAAACGAATTAGGAAACACCAATGCCCCTCCTTAATGACCTTTTGTCAAATCCAAACAATAGAATACCCTTAGGTTGGGAAACTCCCCAAGTTAATAGACATCAACAATAATTACAATTTATCAGAAAAACCTAATGGGGACATTGGTAGTTAAAAATAAAAATAATAATAACATTAAACATGATATAAATAGTCCGTCTGTATGTGGCTTTTCCACAGTTTGATAATGCCCTCAGAAAGCGAAACAGCTGTCACGCGTAAAAATAATTACATCGCAGAGCTTTTAACTAAAAATTGTTTTAAAAAAATTTAAAATAATAATAATTATTGTTTTAATAAAATTAAAAAACCTAAAAATTAAAATGGAGTTCTACAAAATAAACTTTAAAACCATAAATAACGAGTATATGTATTACAATCATCTGGAATAAGCTTCCCCCAAAACTTGCCAGCATACAGAAGCTAACAGAGTTCAAACGGGTCTTAAAAATCAAATTGTTTAAAAATCATACATACAAAAAGTAACTAATTAAAATTTAATTTCTTTAAAAACGTCCTTAATTTGCTTTGTTTCGGTTTTCTCCTTACTTGTATCCTTACAACTCAATATTCTTACTGTTTACTGAAAACCATATACTCATTGTCATAAAATATATTTTTTTGTTACTTTATTTAAATTTTGCATTTTTAGAATCGTTTACTTATAATACTTAAATATCAATGTTTTTAAGTACTAACATGTTAACTGTCCTCAATCTAATATCCTTTTGAATATGTATTGATGATTAACTATGAATTAATACCTTTCAATTGGATTTTTATACCCTTAGCTTCTGGTAAATTGTTTTTTTTTTTAAATCTGTTGATGTACACATGCACTGTTATACCCATATCTGAACCTTTTTCTCTCGTGATTTAGGATAACGATCATGATTTTAGATGGTTTTAAGTTGTATACATTTTTTTTTCTTCTCTTATCAGTTAGTCTTTAATCTAGTATGAAGCGCACTAGAGGTGAAATATCACAAACTGCGCTATATAAGTTCACTGTTATTATTATTAAAACTTTTATTTTATGTATTTCATCAATTATAGAATGTATTGCATTGCACTACATTCTGGAATAAAACATTATTATCATTATATAAATTGACGACATCAGTATCTTTTATATCGGCATACATCACGCTCCTATTTATTCTATTGATTTTCTGTTCAGTGGATATGACCTAAAGGCAATCGATTTTCGAGGGTGGAATGGTGTCATAAAGAGGTTTGTGGTAATCGGAATTAGGTAATATTTGCTTTAATGTGCTCACTATACTTGACCTTGTATTACCATAAGTCACTAGTTATAGGCGGTAGACTTACGATAGATTAAAGTTAGATTGTAATTTACATGTATACGCCCAAGTGGGCTTTTATCACTGTAAAGGTACATTTTACTGTGATACAAGTACACGTTATTTGCTCATACGAAAAGTACGAATGAGTAGTAAACACAAGTATTGCATACATTGTATTTGTTTAATAACATTATATTAATATTGTTTTGTTTTTTTATTTTTTTATAATGAATACCGCACAAGAGTCCCAACTGCTCCCTACCGTCTAGCGCCAGTGAGACTATAGCATCCCCAATTGGGGATGTGAGGTTTAATGTAGAGGGGAGAAGGAGATGGGAAAGAGGAAGGTTATGAAGTTTTTACCTGGCTATTCAGATCTGGTCACCAAATACGGCTATAGCCATTTCAAGCAACGTTTCAATTCTGAATGGTGGTCTTTCACCACGGCGAGTATCTACAACTCTGGAACATGCCGCAAATATAATATATATTATTCTGTATTAATTAAATGTGTTACGACACATTTCGATTAAATAAAAATATATTTGCACACGCCGGGTTCGAACCCGCGACCTTGGATTCGTAGTCGAGTGTTTTACCACTCGACTATGAAGGCCGTCAAATATTGAAGATAAATGATATTATAGCCATCTTGTGTCTACATTCAGTGCAGTTAAATACATCCGCCACCTCTTTGTACGTATTACCGACTACATGCAATCTAGGTACAGGCAAGATATGAAAGACTCATTCCTTGTATTACTGTTATTGGCGTTTGTGCGGTAAACCATCTATGACCGTTTTACAAATGTGGATATCCGAAAAGAATGCAAGGCTGATGTAAGCGTAATGAATAGAATCAAGAAAGGAACGCTTAGATGGTTTGGGCATGTAGAGCGAATTAACGAAGAAAGGAGTGTAAAAAAAGAATGTACGATGTGAAAGCGAATGGAAGAAGAAGTCGGGGACGCCCGAAGAAGACATGGCACGATCAAGTGAATAAAATACTTGAATCGGGCCATGTGAAGAGTCAGAATAACAGAAGAGTATTCATTTTTTATTTGGGAGACCAAGAGCTTAAATACAAATTAGGTAGAATATTACATGGGTAATATGAATTTAACCATTTATAGGTTTCCACTTGGGTAGGTACGTATATATAAGTGAATCTAATTTTTAAAATCAAAAAAGAAATTAAGATAAAATTTAAAAGAAATACAAATCAAATTAAAACAAAAAAGTGGCATAAATTTCATAACAGTATTATTAAAAGGGTTGAGGAAAAGAAAGGACATTCGATCTAAATGAAATAAATACTCGTATGTATAATTATATGTGTGATTTCATATTAATACTAGTTTTTTGTAATATTTATATTTTATTGAAGTTATAAAGGCTCGAGAGATCGTAAGTGTGACTTTAGGGAGTGAATTTCAACTTTGCAGAAAATGTCAAATTGAGAGTAGTGTGTGTTAAAAGTGTGTGAGGCCCGATAGATGAAGGAATTTAGCTTAGAATTAGTGTTGCATCGAGGGAGGCTAAGAATTTGGTCGGATCTGGTTAGTCTATTAGGAACTTGTAGTTGGATCCGTTGAAGGAGTTCCGGCCAATCTACGGTGGATCTAGCAATTTTCTGCAGATTAATGATATGAATGTAAACGAAGCAAGGAGTGTGTGCCAAGACAGAGTTGTATGGCGGTCCGTCCTCTCTGCCTACCCCTGCGAAGAAGTGACGTGATGGTTAGTTAGTTGGTTACTAAATAGAATTTTGGATCAAGTATTTCTGGTTGGTATATGAAAGGTAATAAGGTTCAGTAAATCAGGGCAGCCTATATTTTTTTTCAAACAAATAGAAAAATTGTTTTTTTTTTAACAATTTTAATTCATTCATCATTTAGTTATAGTTTATATTTGCAATGGGTAGTTTGAGTTAATAGTTGACATATCTAAGAAATTGAAAAGTGGGTTTTAAAGATAGGGGACCAGATAAAGAAATTATATTCAACTTGACTACGATATATATATATATATTGTTACGAATTGTACCTAAAAGCGTCCTTGGGGTAGTTTTTTTCAAAAACGAGTTTAGATTTATATAAGGAATTCATTTATTGGTGTATTAAGATAACGAAAAGCTAAGAGCGTTTGACAATGCTTTATAGAAAGCAGCCGTATGCCAGAAGCTTGGCAAAGAAAGTATGTTCGAAGTAGTGATGGAAATAATAATAATACTTGGCTAATTTATATAGCGCCATCTTTGTGAAATGTCACCGGAAGGGTGCTTTACAAAACATTAAAAACACGGCTAAATTCTGTGTGCGCAAGGAAGAACGGAATGAGTAAAAAAAATGCAGACGTTCAGGAGAGTCAAAACAAAATTTAGAACATATTCGTAAAAAGCATTTACTTTGTGGCTTGCCATATTTATAAATAAAACACATAAACTTCAAAACAAAATTTAGAACATATTCGTAAAAAGCATTTACTTTGTGGCTTGCCATATTTATAAATAAAACACATAAACTTCAAAACAAAATTTAGAACATATTCGTAAAAAGCATTTACTTTGTGACTTGCCATATTTATAAATAAAACACATTGACTTTGTTTATAACCACTTTATTATTTAATATCACGTCTACCGGTTTTGCAAGTACCCTTTCATCATCAGGACAATATTTAAAATAAAAAAAATTCATCATCAGGACAATATTATTATTATCTTTTTTTATTTTTTTTTATATTGTGATGACAATACTGATGATGAAAGGGTACTTTCGAAACCGGCAGACGTGATATTAAATAATAAAGTGGTTATAAACAAAGTTTGTGTTTTATTTACAAAATTTAGAAATTTTGTTTTTTTGTATGTAATCATATCATATGTCACATGTTCTCTTTCAAAAAATAATAGTACATTCTTTTATTTTCTGACTCATCTCATTTTTCCTTGTAGAATATGTATATAAGGAACAATTCTGCATACTTCATTAATACATTCAATATATTTTTAATGTTTTCAAACACTATTTTCTACTACTCTACAACCATTCCTTATTTTGTTTGTGCATATAATTCTTATTTTTTCACTGTCAATTGCAAACCTTTTAATGTAAAAGCCCTCTCGGGCGTATACAATAAAATAAATTAAAACATGTTTCTAATTAAACATGTTTTTTTAAACTCATTCTGTTCTTCCTTGCGCACACAGAATTAAGCTGGATTCACACCAACGTCCGGATCCGCTCAGTGACGATATTGTTCCGCATGAGAGCTTATTGATATGGTATGAATATCAATCAAGGAGTATGTGCCAAGACAAAGTTGTGTGGCAGTATATCCGTCTGCCCACCCTTGTGATATTTAACTACTTAGTTAGTTAAATAATTATTTTGATGTGTAAAAATACTTGCATCGCAGATTTTTTTTTATTAAAAACCATTTTTTTATCACTAAATAATATTTTTTAATAATTAATATCGTACAATATCGTTACTGAGCGGATCCGGACGTTGGTGTGAATCCAGCTTTAATCATAAAATTATCGAAATACCTATAAACACATGCCACCTTATATTAATTGATAATCGAGATGTCCATAACATAACTATGTATCACTTGTATCTCTCTTTGTATTTATTTATCACTGAGTGAGTTTATGTCATTTTAAATTTTGTGTATCCTTTATGTAAGTATTTGTAATTTTTTTTTTAAATGTATTCATACGAACTGAGTTTTCAAAACTGGATTGTTATCACGTAAGTGAAAACATCTGTTAAAACCCAGTATAAAGAAGTAAATAATAATAATAACCGTGATAATCATAATAATAATAAAAAAATATTCGAATGAATTTATTGATAATCCAAATAACCCGAGATATCAAAAAAATATGTCATTCGTAACGGAGGTTGTTTTAAATGTGAATGCCGCGCAACAGTTCCAAATGCTTCCGACTGTCCAGAACCAGTGGGCCTAGGGCACCCCCGTTCGGGGTATGTCGTGAGGCTGAAGGGAGTGAGGGAGGAGATGGGGAAGAGGAAGGTTGGGAAGTACCTGGCTATTCACGTCTGGTCACCAAACACGGCTAAAAGCCATTTCAAGCAACGTTTCGATTCTGAATGGTGGCCTTTCACCAGGGCAATACTTTTTATACCGCTCTGGAACGTGCCGCAAATATACTATATAATATATTATTTTTATAGTGAATACCGCACAAGAGTTTCAACTGCTCCCAACCGTGTAGAGCCAGTGAGGCTATGGCATTCCCAATTGGGGTATGTTGTGAGGCTGAAGGTAGTGGGGAGGGGAAGGAGATGGGGAAGAGGAAGGTTGAAAAGTACCTGGCTATTCAAATCTGTTCACCAAACACAACTAAAAGTAATTTTAGATGGACAGAATGGTGGTCTTTCAGCAGGGCGATACTTAGAGTAGCTACCACTCTGGGAATATTAATCTAATGTGAAATAACACATATTAATTAAATTTAATTAATTTGCGCACGCCGGGATTTGAGCAAGCGGCCTCCAGATTCGTAGTCGAGCGTCTTAATCACTCGACCACGGAGGCATTATTGTATATGATTCAGAAAAAAACGCAATTCAAACAAAAAGGTATTACATATTCGTAAAAAAAGCATTAACTTCGTGGCTTGCCATATTTATAAATAAAACAGATAAACTTTTAATATTGTCCTAAAGATGGAAGGGTGTTTCCGAAACCGGTCGACAAAATATTTAAAATAAAAGTGGTTTTAACTAACTAACCATCATAGAGGACGGACCGCCATACAACTCTGTCTTGGCACACACTCCTTACTTCGTTCACAATCATACATCGTATCATACATACTCTTCTGTTATTCTGACTCTTCACATGACCCGATTCAAGTATTTGATTTACTTGATCGTGCCACGTCTTCTTCGGGCGTCCTCGACCTCTTCTTCCATTCACTTTCACATCACATATTCTTTTCACGCTCCTTTCATCATTCATTCGCTCTACATGCCCAAACCATCTAAACGTCCCTTTCTTGATCCTATCCATTACGCTTACATCAGCTTCACATTCTTTCCGGATATACATCTTGTGGTTTTAAACAAAGTTTATCTGTTTTATTTTTTAATTTATTAACTTTTTGTTTCTTACATTATTTTTTTACATTACCTACCTCACTAGGTCATAAGAACCTGTTCTGAGCTAAGTGACAGTGAGTACAAGTAGAATGTATTTTTTTAAATGATGATATTTGTTACACAATGTTCTAGTTTGTCGTGGTGAAGAATTTAAAGTGCTATTTTAGGAGGTCTTCAATTTCCTTGCGGTCCTTACTCATTAGCCATTTAGTAATGTTTTGATTAAAGGAATACATATTGGTGATGGCTACAGTCTGTGGTGGGAGTTTGTTGTAAGTGTGAGGCGCGATGTACATATGGTGTCTTTGTGCAAAAGCTGTATTGTATTTAGGTACTATAAGTATTTCTTGTTGTTTGGCCCTTGTATTTTTATTATGTAATAATAAAAAGGTATTAATTGTCTGAAGGGTGGGTGCATCCCGAAGTCATCGGCTGAAAACTATGTTTCATAATTTAGAATCAGTCCAACGGATCGGGTAAAAAATGGCCTCCCTCCCCTGGCTCGGTATTTGCGATGAATAATGAACCTGGCTGCGGGGGGCGGCGGGGCGGCGGGAACGCGCACGCGCCGGGCGCCGGATCGATAGCCGTCTCCCGGCAACGGGCCCTCCTCCTCCTAGCAACGCACCGGCCCCGGCCCGCTTTTTCCCGCAGCGGTTCTTTTCGTTTTATTTTCCCGCCGGCGCTTCGGAGCGCGCGCGGACCGCCAGTCGCGCCCGGGCTGCCACCCACCCCCTGCCACCCGCCGCCCACTTTCCCCAGAGCCCCCGACGGATGCGAGCTTCAAATGACGCACTGTGATGCAAAATTGTGAAACTTATGTTGCCGCCGCCGAGAGATCCGTTGCTACCTCCCTTCCTGGTTAAGGGAAAGAGGGAGGGGATCCAACGGATCTATCAGCGGTATGCCAGAAATAGAATATTTCATGGAATTTTCCCGTTCCCACCAAACCAGTAGAAAGATGGTTTAGCCCTGCCGCCGACAGTTCCGTTCTAACTACTATCTACGAGTATGTTTACAAAGCTATACAACCATATCGCATGAAAACATGGTGAAAAGCTACTAAAAGGTAAAACAGCTTTTACTTCAATCTTTAACACAAAGAAAAAGTTTTTCTCGGCAAAAGCTTTCCAACTGTGAGCTCTGGCGTCATAAAATTTTCACACTTTTATTTGTCTCGAATTTCTAGTTCAATGAGCCTTGGAGTGTTGGAATGCCATTTAACCGTAAAAAAATCACCATATTGATTGTTCCACACTTTAAACATCGTAGTAAGGCTGGTAGTAAAGTATGCAAATATGTGAAAACAAGTATTTTGATAATCTTTAAAAGTTATACAGCGACTTCTGACTATTGCAAATCTGTATTAGCTCCAACGCGTGCCATAACAGAGGAGTAAACTCCATTATCATGGATTATATTATATTTTGAGAATAAAATATACAAGATGACCCAATTGATAATACAAAGGGGGAGATTGGTGGAATACGTGAGAGAAAATAGTGCCGCACTTTACGACTTCATAATCTACGTGACTGGTTCGAGTGCAGTTCCGCAGGATAAAAAACTTCCCCGATGATATTCAACCTCCGATAGGAGAGCTTAAAAGAGCTTAGCAAACACGCATATTGTGGGCTTCGGGACCAACAAACAGAAGTCTGTTGTCCTTACAACCAACGCATCGGGATAACACGCAACGAAATGACTATGCTTTTATAATGTGTAGATTTTTATTTATAAAATTGTCAATGGTATTATATACAGCCTTGATTTTCTGAACCTCATTCCCTTTCATAAACCAACGAGAACTACTCGATCCAAAATTCTATTTAGCTGTAACAATAATATCAGGACTGAGTCTTTCAGATCTTGCCTGTACCCAGATTGCATGCAGTTGGTAATACGTACACAGAGGTGGCTGACGTATTTAACTGCACGGAATGTGGATACAAAGAGCCTATAATATCATATATTATCTTCAATCACTATCAATTTGATGTAATCAAACAAATACAATGTATGGAATATTTATGTTTACTACTCTTCTTACATTTCATATAGGCAACTAATTTTCGCTTGTATCATTGCGAAATGTAGTGTTTTGCGTAAAAGCCCACTTGGGCGTAAACAATTGAATAAATACGCAAAAGGAATTACCTTCACATGGTATAGTACCTACAGGAGTGGAAAAAGTTGGCAGTTTTTTTTTAAATATAAGTGTTTGAAAAAGATATGCGGAGGGTTATTAGGGATTTTGCTTCCCATGTGGACAGGGCGCGGCCGTTAAAAAAACAGTCATGAATGTTATCAATAGAGGTCGGATTACGTGCACTAAAAACTGACGAAATATGCACTAAAATGGAAAAATTACAATTCCAAAATAGAGAATAGATTTATTGGAACCCAATTAAAACGAAACTACCCTAAAAGTGTAGCTTTTTTTATAAATATAAAATAAAATAAATAATAACCGAATGTCCAAGTATTTAACTAACTAACTAACCATCACGCCGTTTCCCCGCAGGGGTAGGCAGAGAGGACAGACCGCCATACAACTCTGTCTTGGCACACACTCCTTCCTTCGTTCACATTCATATATCGTATCATACATACTCTTCTGTTATTCTAACTCTTCACATGACTCGATTGAAGTATTTGATTTACTTGGTCGTGCCATGTCTTTCTCAGGCGTCCTCGACTTCTTCTTCCATTCACTTTCGCATCATATATTATTTTCACACTCCTTTCTTCGTTCATTCGCTCTACATGCCCAAACCATCTAAGCGTCCCTTTCTTGATCCTATTCATTACATTACTTTCGCTCACATCAGCCTTGCATTCTTTCCGGATATCCAAGTATTTAGTGGACGAAATTGTTTTTAATACAAGTGTATATAATAATGTGACTATTTTTTAAATATTTTATTTTTATAGTTAGTGAGACTATGGCATTCCCAATTGTGGTATGTTGTGAGGCCGAAGGTAGTGGGGAAGGGAAGGAGATGGGGAAGAGGAAGGTTGGGAAGTACCTGGCTATTCAGATCTGGTCACCAAACACAATGGCTAAAGCCATTTCAAGGAACGTTTTGATTCCGAATGGTGGTTTTTCAACAGGGCGATACGAGTATCTACCACTCTGGAACGTGCCGAAAATATGCCTTTTATATTTTATATAAATTAAATGTGTTATGACACATATTAATTATATAAAATTTACTTGCGCACGACAGGTTTGAACTCGCGATCTTTAATAATAACTAGAAATGCAAATAGCATAAGATTAGCACATATGAAAAAAAAACAAGTCAAAGAACTGCCTTAATGTACAGGGGATTGAACATGTGTGAGATGTCTGAATGTGTGACTTCTTTTGAACTTAGCTTTTCCTTTTCTGAAATCGAATAACAATTTTGAAACATGATGTATACAAGAAATGCAGGGTGTTCGCGTCAACTCTCGCTGCGATTTATATAACACACGATGAAGTCAACTGTTGATCACGCGACCGATGAATGCGAAACCTTTCAATGTGCGAAGTTAAAAGTTATTGGGCTACTTGTCACAAGGGTCGTTTTAATGTTTCAAGGAACAGATCTACACAGTAGTGATCCGATTCCGGTCACTTCGTCCCGGTGACTTTGGTGTCACTGGATCGCCTCACAATCTCATGCTTGAAAATTATTAATATTATTTTTTCCAATTTTTACCGATATGGGCACAATTGTATACCTAGATGGTGTCTTGGATAAAGTACGCATTTTTATTTATGGAAGACCTTTTGACTTCTTTCAAAGTTTAAAATTAATATTTTAATTGGAATTAACTTTAAAGACCTGTTTTTTGATTTTGTTTTTTTTTTAAATTAACTATCGATTTTTTTATTTATTTTTTACTTGAATACCGCACAAGAGTCTCAACTGTTCCCAACCGTCTAGAGCCAGTGAGACTATGGCATTCCCAATAGGGGTATGTTGTGGGGCTGAAGGTAGTAGGGAGAGGAAGGAGATGAGGAAGGGGAAGGTTGGGAAGTACCTGGCTATTCAGGTCTGGTCACCAAACACGGCTAAAGCCATTTCAAGCAACGTTTCAATTCTGAATGGTGGTCTTTCACCAGGGCGATACTTAGAGTATTTACCACTCTGGAACGTGCCGCAAATATACTATATATTATTTTACATGAATTAAATGTGTTATGACACATATTCATTAAATAAAATATATTTGCGCACGCCGGGCTTGAACCCGCGACCTCTGGATTCGTAGTCGAGCGTCTTACCACTAGACTACGGAGGCCGTCAGAAATAATATTAATAACGTATAAAAGTCACGACCGATCCTCGAACCAAGATTGTGCCTACAATGAACGAAGTCCGACCTAATAGGACAAGGAGAAGAAGATGGGATGATGTTATAAGAAGGAAAATGATAGCCACCTTTAAAGGGAAACATTTCAATCATCTAATCATCTAATTACATAACTTTTAATATGATGATAAATTTTTTTTTGTGAAAAATCATCTTAAGGGCACAACTGTATATGGAATATCTTCGTCCCAAATGTATACGGACGTTTTTAATTTGAAACATTATCAAATCATTACTATAAAGCAGAAATCCTATGGGGAGATATCTGAAGCGGCAAAAACTATTCAACCCTGGCATCGTGAAATTAGTAAAACTTCTTTCCTGGACTTAGTCATACCTATTCATCGATAGTAACCATTGTAAATTCTCGCATTTACGTGTTAAATATGGAAGTCAAGAATAATAATAATATTTGGATAATTTGTATAGCGCCGTTTTTGTGAAAAATCACCTCAAGGGCGCTGTACAAATCTTAATTTCTACTTAGTATTAATTGCTAGTTTAGAACCACCCGAAAACTAAATGCGTCGGTAGGTAATCTCATAAGATGCCATATTGTTCGCTCCCTTAGAGTATACCATGGTATATGGTAGAGTGGTATCAATCCAAGGCAGTGTAGTCAGTTTTTGATGATTTTTACCTGAATCGGCGAACCTGGGCGTGGCTAAGACCAAGGCTAAATATACATCCATTCATATCACATTTCGACATAATGTTTTTGTTTATTCGTATAACCACTTCTTCACAGTATTGCTATCAACAAAAATATAGCATCTAGCCTAAAAAAACGTTTAGTTGTGTCAAGTTTAGTGGCATAATAAAAAAATGTGGGCGGAGTCCCGTGGTGACCCAGGATCATTGTGACAGTACGTACAAGCGGAGTATTAAATTTGTTGTCTCTTTCTCTCTCATGGTGTACGACGTAAAAACCCGGAGAAAGTGATTTATCGCAAGTTTGTATCGGTCGGGTAAAAATAATTAGCTCTCTCTCCATACATTATTTCTCCAAGGTCATACTTACATACATACATACAGGTGCACTTGAGGTGATTTGCCCACAAAAACGGCGCTATAAAAGTTATCCATTTATTATTATTATTATACCTATTCATCGATAGTACCTAGTGTAAATTATCGCATCGTGTTTTTAAGTTTTGACTAAACATGGAGGACCCGAAAACTAAATGCGTCGGTAGGTAATCTCATAAGATGCCATATTGTTCGCTCCATATTTATGAATTTAAAAATAAAAAAAACCTTTCGAAAAAATAGTGTTGTTACAGGTTAAGAACTACCGGTTACTAACGGCGTTGACCATGCCGACCGCAAAAAAAACGAAATCATTCGAATGAATTTGATTCGATTTCGGGATGTAACGATTCGATTAGTCGAACCATTTCGAAGCGGACATTCGATTATGTCCATCACTTCCGAAACTGCACTCGACACGCCCAAGCGACCACTCGGCCCGTGCTGGGGGAGTACCTCGAGTGCACTGAACAGAAAATCCCTAGAAGTGCGATCTATGCAGATTTGAAAGATAAGTGATGTTTCAATTAAATAAGACCATGGAGTTGGTAGAGTAGCATCTATCCAAGGCAGTGAAGTCAGTTTTTTTTAACTTGTTTTTGATGATTTTAACCTGACTCAGCGCACCTGGGCGTGGCTAAGACTAAGGCTATGGTATTTATACATCCATTCATATCACATATCGACATAATGTTTTTGTTTATTCGTATAGCCACTTTTTCACAGTATTTTTGTCAACAAAAATATAGCGTATAACCTAAAAAACCGTTTAGTTGTGTCAAGTTTAATGGCCGTGAACTAGGAGTTTAAGATCATCCTTAAAGTATATAGAAGCGATCTATGAAATTTGCTGTCTCTTTCTCTCTCATGGTGTACGACGTAAAAACCAGGAGAAAGTGATTTATCGCAAGTTTGTGTAGGTTAGGCAAAAATAATTAGCTCTCCCTCCATATATTGTTACTACAAGAATAAGACCTTTTGACTGCGAAATTGATTATTTGTGTAAGAAATAATATCTCCATTCGAAAATGTTTGATAAATTTCACCCGAAGTAGGGGAAAAATTGTGCTTACTTTGGGCATAGAGATACCATTTCTATCGGTTTATCTCTTCAGTGGTCGAGTGGGTGACACTTATCGGCTCGATTTTAACACTCCCGTTCCGAAGGGGGGTTCTAATGAACCCCGAGCGAGATTGTCTTGCGATATTTTGGATGAAGTTTACCAGTTGAAGTTTAATAGTTTAAGATTCTGTCATGAAACGCAAAGACAGCAAACTCAAAAACAACGAGAGCGACCTTAATAATAATAATAAATGGATTACTTTTATAGCGCCGTTTTTGTGGGAAAATCACCTCAAGGGCGCTTTACAAATTAATTTATCTAACCTATAATTTATCACTTAAGCTTATAACTAAAAACTTACAGTTAAGATTTATTACTAATGGCTTACAATTAATATTTTCAACTAGTGACTTACAATAAGGACGGTCCTAGAACCTATCGCCCAACATAATGCACACAGCATTTCTTGCGCTGCGATACCGACCGGAAGGTTGATCACATATGGATAATATTTGGATAATTTGTATAACGCCGTTTAGTGAAAAATCACCTCAAGGGCGCTTTACTGATATTAATTCCTAAGCTCCATCTTATTACTAATTACATATCATCTACTAACTAACTAACCATCACGCCGTTTCCCCGCTGGGGTGGGCAGAGAGGACGGACCGCCATATAACTCTGTCTTGGCACACATTCCTTGCTTCATTCACATTCTTACATCGTCTCATACGTACTCTTCTATTATTCTGACTCTTCACATGACCCGATTCAAGTATTTGATTTACTTGATCGTGCATTCTCGGGCGTCCTAGACTTCTTCTTCCATTCACTTTCGCATCATATATTCTTTTCACACTCCTTTCTTTGTTCGTTCTACCGCCATACAACTCTGTCTTGGCACACACTCCTTGCTTCGATCACATTCATACATCGTATCATACATACTCTTCTGTTATTCTGACTCTTCACATGACCCGATTCAAGTATTTGATTTACTTGATCGTGCCATGTCTTTCTCGGGCGTCCTCGACTTCTTCTTCCATTCACTTTCGCATCATATATTCTTTTCACACTCTTTTCTTCGTTCATTCGCTCTACATGCCCAAACCATATAAGCGTCCCTTTCTTGATCCTATTCATTACGCTCACACCAGCCTTGCATTCTTTCCAGATATCCACATTTTCCACATCATCTATGGCGTATTAAATTATTTATTTCTTTCTTTCTTCTTTCTTAATCCTATTCATTACGCTCACACCAGTCTTGCATTCTTTCCGGATATCCACATCATCTATGGCGTATTATATTATTTATTTCTTTCTTTCTTTATTTCTTTCTTTTTTTCTTTCTTTCTTTCTTTCTTTCTTTCTTTCTTTCTTTCATTATTTCTTTCTTTCTTTCTTTCTTTCTTTCTTTCTTTCTTTCTTTCTTTCTTTCTTTCTTTCTTTCATTATTTCTTTCTTTCTTTCTTTCTTTATTTCTTTCTTAATCCTATTCATTACGCTCACACCAGTCTTGCATTCTTTCCAGATATCCACATCATCTATGGCGTATTATATTATGTACAGAGATAATAAATGGATAACTTTTATAGCGCCGATTTCGTTGGAAAATCACCTCAAGGGCGCAATAATATAGAACAGAAGCACACTTCAGATAAACACAATTGTTTTTATTTTTTTTATTTCTAGCTTGAACAATGATACAGTTTTGCACTCAGAGAATTATTTGTGTTTTTTATTGTTCGAATTTAGGGCATGAGTGCAAATTTCATAACGAGCTTTCTGAATTTGAAGTACAATAGAGGGAGTTGACTAAAATTTATATATCTTAAAGGTGATTCGTCGTTCAATAAGAAACGAATTATAATTAAAATATTCTACTGACATGAGTAATGTCAGTAGAATATTTTAAGTCTTCAGTACCTGGTTGGATTTTGAATAAAAGTTAACTCAGGTAACTCAATTCTCTCACTGAGTTACCTGAAGTGATAAAAAGCTATAAAAAAAAACTATGACCAAACTTGTGTCGCTTGAGTCAAGCCTTCTCACAAATGGTAAATATATATTTTGGATGGCTGAAGGGTCACAAAAGTCTTCGGAATCAAACGAGAGTCAGAGCTTTCGATGCAGAAAAAATAACCGATCAAAACTGCATGTTTAACTCATTTTTGACTAAAATGTCGCTAAAGCTCTTTTGAAGCGACGATATATTTTTGGTGGTACTTTTAAGTATGGGCTTAACCAATAGTGAGCTTATTGCAAGCTGAAACGTCAATTGATGTGCTTAATCGATTCCGCGAAAATGATGGATAAATTCCATTTACAGAAGTACTTATAAGGAAAACTCGGGGGATCGGTAGTAAAAACCCATAATAGAAAATCAGTTAAGCCTTAACATTTTTTTTATAGTGAATTCCGTACAATAGTAACAAACTGCTCCCAACCGTCTGGAGCCAGTGAAATTATGGTATCTCCAATCGGGGTATGTTGTGAGGCTGAAGGTAGTGGGGAGGGGAAAAAGATAAGAAAGAGGAAGGTTGACAAGTATCTGGTTATTCAGATCCAGTCACTAAACACGGTTAATATCATTTCAAGCAAGCGTTTAGATTTTAAATGGTGGTATTTCACCAGGGCGATACTTATTTACACGACTGTATCTGCCACCACTCTGGTACGTGCTGTCAACATACTATATATTATTTTACATGAATCGAATGTGTTATGATACATATTGATTGAATTC
>JAGWCC010001213.1:0-121519 GCA_022651775.1 Drusus annulatus | reverse complement strand
CGGTTGAGACCAATGGGTTACATACAAGCTTATCGAAAAGGATAATTGAATATTGCGGCAATTTAAAAAAAGTTTCTAAAAAATGTACCCTTTCGCAATTTTTATTTATTTACATGATCACAACTATGTAGATCATTATTTAACATAATATTTTAATATTACAGTTATATATGTTCTATTAATATTTATTTTAGTGTTTTTTTTTAATATCGGTAATTTTATTATTGTTTTCTTTTTAAATATAAGGAGGTATTGTGACCCCTCAGTTTGTTTTTTATTCACAAAATCTATTTTTTTTAAAGTAGGTAAATCATTCAACTTTCGACTGCCAACATTTGGATTGCATCAAAGTCTCGTTAATAAAGCTAACCAATGATTTGTCAAAATTTTCATTATTTTTTTTTTCAAAAAGTCACTTTTTTGTCCCCTTCTAAAATTAAAGGAAAACCGTTTTAATCTTATAAAGCAGTAGGTATCTTGCCTGCAAATATAATATAATTTTTAGTAAAATAATTTACTTATGTCACTTAGTGGCATATCGTAGGGGGCCTAATTGTCAACAAACAAGTTTTTTAATTTTTTTAAATAGTTTGAATTGTGCAAATTTACTTGAAAATATCTATTCCACGGCTTTTGATCAGTAGATGTATCGCTGAAAAAGTGTTTTAGCGAAATAATGTCGTCGGGCGTATGATTGATAAATGTGCCGACACTAGATCTATCTGTGCGCAGACCGGTCTAAACTTGTTCTGCTGGAATCCTCCTCATAGGGCAACGTAATTTACATAATACTTTCTATTTGCCTTGGTAGAAGTCAGAAATTCGCTGGGGGGCCACATTGACAACAGAGAGCCATGTTACCACCTTCTCCTGTTCACATATACCTGTATATATATTTATTTTATTTTATTATTATTTTATTTGTTTGCTCTTCTTTTTTATGTTTATACTAAATATAGTGTTTGGGATTGTACTAATCTCCCCACTTTCATTTTCTTTTTAATAAATTGCTTAGTAGCAACATCTTACAACCAACGTAGTTAAAAGTGAGAATAAATAAATAATTGAACTAATTATCCGATTTAGTTTTTCCACAGGGGTAGGCAGAAGAGATATACCACTATAAAGCCCTATCTTGGCGCACGTTTCATGCTTCTTTTACATTCATACATCGTATTTATGTATGAACGTATTTATATATCGTATGTATGTATATATTTATTTACGTAGGTATTTTTATGTTATTTTGACTCTAGATATGACTCAAATATTTGATTTACTTTATCATGCCGCGTCTTCTTCCAACAATCCTGTCCAACTTCTGTAATGTGTTTTATTTAAATATTGTTTGTACGTCAGCCTTAAAGATAAAAAGTAATTAAAAAGTGTGATAAATATGTGAACTAAATTATCTTTTAGTTTTAGGTAAATTTCACTAGATATAACAATATTCACCGACTTGAAGTCGTCACGAATATGTGAAAAACTATAAGAAAATAGGTTAAGATTACGAGTTGAATGTGAATATTATGCATTTCTTCCAATGTAAAATTTTAAAAAAAGTTGACGCGATTCTTAATATTTTATATATTTACCTTGCAGGGAAATCATTCAATTATTTCCAATTCAACAAGAAATCTACTGCATGTTGCCTATTTCATTCTTATGTAACATTGCATGTGTTCGAATCAAGTCATGTCACGGGTGAACTAACTGAAGATGTATTGGAATGCAATCAACCCCCCTTTGAGGCCATGCTGATTGCATGGCGTACTCATCACGTTATCATCGCGAGTTCAGTTTAAAGTCATATTGATTGGATTCATTACGAAAGAGAATCGGTTCGGCATGTAATATTCACGGCTATATGTGACAACATTCTTAAAGTGGCAAGTTTGTACTTTTTTACAGAAAATCTGTGTGTCCCATTAAAAACTCTATGACGATGAACACTATCTTCATAAAAATAATTCAATTTTTATTTATTTGGAATATCAAGGATGTCGCAAATATATTGATTTGTTATCGCCATTTTTATCAGGAGTTATGCATTTGAAATGAATGGTTAAAAACAATACACGATGTCATTTAAAAAAATCTTAAATTGGTTATAACTCGCAAAAACTTACCAAATAAGCTTGTTTTTTAAATATGTATACCAAAGAACCAAGAAATTATATTTTCGTAGAAAGAAATCACTCTGTGGTTTAACATATTTAATGAAAATGAAATAATAACTTTGTATGAGACCACAGATTTTATTTTATTTTTTTATGACCGATCGGTTTCGCTTAGCCTAAGCATCATCAGGGTATAAAATTAGACTAAACAAAAAATACAAAGTTTGTTCTCTTATTTTATTTTATATTGTGTTCTCCCTCTGTATGTATATATATACGAGCACACTTTGTCTTTTGTGTTTAGTTTAATTTCGTACCATGACGATGCTTAGGTTAAGCGAAACCTAAGAAAATCTGTAGTCTTATACAAAGTTATTATGTCATTTTCATTACTAAGAAATAAATTGAGCTAGCTTTGAGATCCACTTCAGATATACACGAATGCATCCCCGAGTATATTTCTGGCCATAATTGTTTCCAAAGCTTAAAAACGAGCTGGAACTTTATTAAAAGCAGCAAAACGCCAGCACAGACGCTCGGCTTCGTCAGAATGGACATTTCTCGGTATGGACGCAATTGGTATCAGCGTAATCTAGCTCCGAAATCCTCGCGTTTTCTTCCGGCTGACTGGCATCGGAATATGGCGGTCTGCCACTTTCAAGTTCGAGAACATTCCTCTACTTAGATATATTCAATCGGAGAAGTTCGACTGCCTTCCGTTTTCCGGACCGACTTCTTGCTTCAAGTATTGCGTTTCTCACCTCCCGACATGACACTGTCGGAATATAAATCCGGGACACTCGTTTGTTTTCCGACTGCGTGGAGAGGCGCTGACAGCTGAGGGTGTGCGCTTCGTGGCGCTGTTGTGTGGGTGACTGTATATTGAAAAGTTGCATCTGAGATACATAGGTAACATTTTAATATATGGAGTGTTCTTTTCTTATTAAATAATATTGAAATAATATGTACAATTATCTTGAATATTGTATTTGTGTATTTGTGAAATATTAATGAAATGTTAATATTGTCTATGTGTATTAAAATAGTAGTATTTCAATAGGAGATTATATTTGTTCTTAGACATGCACGTTATTTGATATTTTTTGTTAAAGTTTATTAGAACATGACGGCCTGCAAAGCCGAGTGGTAAGACGATCGACTACGAAACCAGAAGTCGTTACATTTAAATCATATAAAATAATGTATAGTATATTTGCGGCACTTTCCAGAGTAGTAGATACTTTAAGTATCGCCTTGGTGAAAGACCAACATTAAGTATTGACGCGTTGCTTGAAATGGCTTTAGCCGTGTTTGGTGACAAGGCCTGAATAGCTAGGTACTTCCCAACCTTCCTCTTCCCTATCTCCTTCCTATTCCCCTCCTTACTTCCTTCATCCTGATAACATACCCCGATTGGGGATGCCATAATCTCACTGGCTCTAGACGGTTGGGAGCAGTTGAGACTCTTGTGTGGTATTCACAATAAAAATGGCCAATGATGCCGCGATAGGTTGTGCAATGGATCAGAAGAAACATACATTTTCTTTTTTTATAAAAAAAAACCAAGAGTAAAGGTTATTATAAATTATTATTATACATTTGGTGGAAAAATCATCAAATTTATGGGCGAAATGCGACCGCTTAATTTTTTTTTCTTCTCAATTTTACGATTGTTTGGTACAAATTTAATTGTGGACCATGCAATCCAGAAAACAGACTTTTGTAACCCTTGCTTATAACATTCTATTAAGATGATATGATGTAGGAGACGTCCTAAGAAAACATGACATATCTTTCTGCCTATCTAGTGGCGTGATGATTATACAGAATAGTTATAAAAAAATACAGACTTCCCACAAATAAAACAAATATACTTATTAGAAAGTGCAACAAAAAAATACACAAAATACAATCGATCCAAACAGAAGATAAATGAAATGATCGATATTTGAAAAAAAATAGATGAATTTCTGCCGTAAAGAGTTC
Organism: Drusus annulatus; assembly: GCA_022651775.1. Lineage (NCBI taxonomy): Eukaryota > Metazoa > Arthropoda > Insecta > Trichoptera > Limnephilidae > Drusus > Drusus annulatus. The sequence continues at coordinate 117,413 of JAGWCC010001213.1, read as the reverse complement.
TAAAACTTTACAGATTATCATGATGCTTCTTCTAAGAAACCCTTAATTTTGAGAGATGGATAACTTCAAACAAAGTCATAAAAAACGGGCACTTCAATATGCCTTTAAATCAAGAATGCCGAGAAATTTGCATTGTACTGCCCTTGGGAAAGAAAAATAGTAAAAATATCTAAAAGTAAATAAGTGCTCCCTTAACGTGTAGATTTTAGATTGCCTCGGTATAAAACAAGACTCAAAAAGGCGAAAAAACAACGTTGCTTCGATTTAGACAAATCAAAAAAAATGAAGCAACATTTCTTAACAGCTTCACAATTTTCGTAAAGTAATAAAACTTGCATAAAATGATTTCCTCTTCAATATATAGGAATATGCAATTTTACCATAAACTTTGTGTTACTTAGTAATTTTACTTGCATTTGAATATTTTGTATTTGTATTTATTTATTTATTTAAAAACTAACGAACTATTGTCCAATTACTAAAATACATAACACGAAACGGAAAAAAAGCAAAAGATAAAGAACAACACATACATAATATTAAAATGAAGTAATGACAAAAATAGGATAAAATATACATTAGAAAGAACATTCAAGTCAAAGCCAAGGTTAAGTCAAAGTTTTGGTTGAGTCGAAAAGAATGACAAAAACCTTTTAGACTGGTACCAACATTTTCAAGACCATGACTTGAATTAACAAGTCTCGATATTCTGCCACCCATAGTTAGTAGAGTGATGATTGAGGAACAGCAATTTATTTTTTCTAAGTCTACGACAAGGAATTTTGAGCTGGACGAGTTGCAGCAAAGAAAGTCAGTCAATAATACAATTAGTAATTCTAATAGTATTGAATGTTACTAGCATTTTCAGTACGAATTAAAATGATTGATCTATTCTAACCATTGTTTTATAGGGTGTTTACACTTTTCGAAAACAAATTCAAATAGTACAAGGCATATATATAAAATTTTCTCTTTAATATTTCGACAGTAAAATGACAAATCTTTCATAAGTATGAATTCTTCGTCAAAAAACTTCTTCGTATATTTTGTTTGATTTTCGGAAATCGATAGTATTTCATATTAACAAATAACGATTTGTGCAACTGTTGAGCGTTTTATGAGATAAATGCTTCGTGCAGTTTGGTCATCGCCATGAAGTCACCCAGATCTTATTGCTCTATCGGGGGCGCTCAACTTCACTGGTCGAGGACCGCGGGACTGCTGGTCCTCCACAACGAGATCGACACAATATGTAATTCAAATCAATAACAATTGAATTCTAGTAATGACTGCAGAATTATTTTCGAAATATAGAGTTTATGCTCCGCAGAGTTGTTCTGGGATGCTGTCTACGAGGTGAAGATTACCCTAATGAAAGCCAACCTCCGATAAGAGAGGGAACCAAAATAATAAAAAGCTATTACCCGGCTAAAATCCAGTTTACAACTTTAAATATACTTTTTCTTATTTAAAATATGTAGCAAGGAATAAAGCATCTTGTCTTGCCTTTTTAATAGTTGAATGGGTATTTTAAAGATAAATATACCATGATAGAAATGCCGATATGAGCGAGAAATATTTAGGTAAAACTTGTAGTTTCAAGAAAGATTTTTCAGCAATTTTTATGTCGTCAGAGCATAAGTACCACCAAACGAACTTCTGCTTTATGGATAAAATCATCATAATCAACAGTTATTGATGTTCCAAGCAACATTTTATTCCTCCTTAATAAATCTTTCACCGGAGCAATACTGAGATTTGTATCTACTCTAGAACCGTGTTAATCAAATATATTGTAGCCAAATGTATTTAAAGTAAAAATATATTAAATTGTTTGTCGTTGTAAGAGGTGAATTTCTTACAATTATACCATATAATGTTTTACTACAAAACTGCGTCATATTGAATGAAATATTACTAAACCTGTAGAACCTCCCCGGCTAGAAATCTATAATACTGACGCAAGTTAGTACTAACCGCTTCCGTACAAGTTAACTTCTGGACGAGCAATTCAGTTTAAATGCAATAGGACTATTATTGAAGAAGAGGACGCCATTTATTTAATAAACGGTGCAGTAGAAAACCTAAGTGCTTTCAATGTCCGTCCATACAAAGATAGAATACAATTTATACGTATCTGATAATAAGATTGTACCTTCGCTAGAACTAGGGATGTGGTAAGACACAATGCCGGTCGTACGTTACGCTTTGTCTCGGAATGTTTTAGAGCCCGGTGATAAAATAGTTAATCTCTCCCTCAATGCAAATAGCATCGAACTAGTTTGGGCGAATGCTACTTTGTTAGTCTATTTTCATTACTGCATTTAAAGCAGAAGTGTAAATTTCAAATTAAATTTGAAATAAACCAACCATGGTGCATTAGACATTTATTTCATTTGGCCAACGGCAGGGACTTTATTAGATAAGTTTTAGCATAAATTAATACTTTTTTTCAAAAATATTAATACGGCATACCAATTCCTTTGCTCGGAACCGGAGGTATGTCACCACCGATTGGGTAAGATTTAGTAAGTGGAAAGAAATAATAAAAAATAAATGTAAGTTATGGGCGGCTTAGGTAAAACAGGGTAAGTGGTAACTTAAAGATTGTCAAAAAAGCACTCATAGCACTATTAACACTTAAAATTAAGTTAACAGTTAAGTAACCCTTTACTACTGTCCCAAACACTGTCCTTGTATACATTGACTAATTCCGTTGTTTGAGAGAGTCGTTTAGTTACCACTTACCACTTGTTCAAAACACCTTTCACGTGTAAGACGGCCATATAGACAAATTTCAAATTGGACATATGAAAAACGAACATCCATTGGGGTTTCAACTCTTGAAATCTGGGCTAGACTTAAGGATTTTACCTTACGGTATTAATGGTGTCATGTATCATAAAAAAATGGTTACAGAACACATTTTTCAGTGTTACTTTCGGAAATTACTCAATTTTTCGATTCTTTAGTGGTATGAAGTTTTTTTTCAAACTTTATTTTGAATCTGTAATGGTATTTGAATGCGATACCGCATTGGTTTGTTATTTAAATAAAGCTAAAACTAGACACCAGTGATATCACCTGATATTAAGTTATGCTATTTCCTTGACTTACTTTCGATGGAGATAAAATTCTTCTTTGATTTCATCTTTCACCATACTTTCGATTTCGCTAATTTAATTTCCCGTTATTTTAGTTCAGTATGCACGTTTTCGTTGAAAAGTTGTTTTGTTCTGCCCATGTTGTCCCATCAGTTTCTTTAGTTTGGTATGCACGTTGTCGTTGAAAAGTTATTTTGTTCTGCCCATGTTGTCCCATCAGTTTCTTTAGTTCGGTATGCACGTTGTCGTTGAAAAGTTGTTTTGTTCTGCCCATGTCGTCCCATCAGCTTATTTAGTTCGGTATGCACGTTGTCTTTGAAAAGTTGTTTTGTTCTGCCCACGTTGTTCCATCAGTTTCTTTAGTTCGGTATGCACGTTGTCGTTGAAAAGTTGTTTTGTTCTGCCCATCAAAAGCGTGGTTATACCAATTCTGAAATGAAAAAAATCTTTAGAATAAAATTTGAAAATTGTTCAGTACTGTCCCATTTTTTTTTAAATTCACTTGCCGGGTTAAACTTACTATAGTCTAGAATAAAAACGTGAGATCACAACCGTTTTTGGTTACCTCAAGTAGAATTGCCTTGCTCTTCTGAACTCTACTCCAAACTTATTAATATTCCCACTTAAATAACAATTAAATATAAAATAGCCTTCCCTTTCTCCATCTATTGAAATAGAAAAACACCCGAACATAGTGAAAACCACATACACTGAAAAATATATATATCCCTGTCCTCCCAAAACACATACTAGTGCAATGTTACCGTCTTAGGCTGTCGTTATTTTTCAGTGGTAGATTTTTTTTCATTGTTCAGCAGAAAAAAGAAATGTATTTATTATATTTATTTGTTCCAAATATTGTAACAGGGGTCAGCACGTTTCAAATTGTCATAATTCATGTCTAACACGTATTATCACAAAAGTTTTATTCTTCACGTCATCATACAATAAAATCCATATTATATAAAACACTCATCCTGAACGAAAAAACTTCTTCTCTTTCTCCTTCTTGTAGGAAAACCACATGAGGAGAAAGATTTTTGTCAGAATAGCCCTGGAGTAAAAAAACACATTCCAAATGGAAACATTTCTCGTGTTGGTAAGCTATGTCTATAATAAAAAAATAACTAATGCATTATTAAAAAAAAGTCACTTTCCTCTGACTACTGAAAAAGAGAAAAGTCGATAGACGTGTGTAAAAGCGTGTCTGTCTGCCCGAAGTAAACTCAACTTTTCCTTATCTGGTGAAATTAATCAAATATTTTCAAATGTTGAAATTCTCTATTGAACAGGTCGTCAATTTCATTAGTCTATCTGAGCTTGAGTCCAAAGGTCTTATGTAAATTGGCGATATTAGTATTCTTTAAAATTGATATTTATCACCCTTCATGGGATTATCTGTTCAGTGAGTCTGACAAAGTAATACAGTGCCATTTCTGGATGTTTATAAAATTCGTATTTAATAAATTTGTCAAAACGTTATGCGTAATGCATTATTCAGTGGTCGTGCGATTTTGACTAATCGCGTAGAGATTACCCAGAGAGAAAAACTTAACATAGCGCACACTACAGTGAAACGGTCACCCATTCGCTGTTCGAGGGTCGACTTGTACAAATTTAGGCTATCTTCGCGAAGGTGTCACCGCACGTCGCCTTCTCGCCGCCTGTTGTGTCAACCCTGGCCGCATCCTGTACCTACGTGGCGCAGGGAAGGCTCCTAATGAACGACCATTAGCGCCGTGATGAATGGACGAGTAAACGAAGCCAATTCCAGTTTCAGGTTGTTCCCAGTCACCCCCCCCCCCCTCCCTCCTCTCTCCGCCGAACCGCTTCCCACTGGCTTTATATCGGTAGTGTGAACACCCGAATACCTACAAAGTTTTTCATTGTTCCCCACGCGTGATAATATGCGAGTAGTTCTTCGTATGTGTTTTAATAGACGTAGATTTAGCATTGTTTCGGGAATGAAGGCGTCTGGTCGGGAATGTTAAGCGCCGCCGTTTACATGGGAGTGCATGCAAATTGTTAAATATGGGAATCCAACACAATGGTCAACTATGGACGAAGTGTTTCCATCGATTTTAGTCACTTAAACGCTTAAAACAGACAAGAAACAGGCTTGGAGGAATGAGATTTTTATGAATATTTAATTAATTACGAAAAAATATTACAAACGTATCTTTGTATACACAACTTAAGTTGACTTAAAATCCTACTAGTTTTGGATATAACCGTGCCCTTTTCAGGCCAGTAAAAATATAATTAAAAATACAGTTACCTAATACTTACTTAATATTTTTAAGGAAATAAAACCATAAAAAAGTAACATATTCAAAATTATTAAACAACATGAATTTAAGAAAGAAAATATTTTTTGCAACCGAGACTCGAACTTTTTGCTGCATTTTATTTCTTGCCAGAGCGGGACGCGCTTGACAATCGCACTACCGAAACTCATTTCTTTACTGCTTTAATCAATGATATTATAACTTGAAAATCACCACCACTTATTTTTCCGTAATTGGCATCCATCTTTAAATTTGTATTCGAAAATTTTAACATAACTGAATCATAATTTACCTGACGTACTAAAGCAATTGACGGATGAAACTTTAAAAAGTTATTTTTTAATGAAATTTTATAACATTTAAATACATTAATGAAATTGTATCCATAAATAGCATATGACAAGTTTACTATAGCGCCATATTTAACACGATTTCGAAAAAACCTCGTGTATCTTTTTATCATGTTTTATGGTGCCTTGAAAAAAACTTTGATTAAGTGGTGCACCTATACTATTTTTTAAATTTATTTAAATAAAACGGTTACTCCGTTTTGATCACCTTTTTTATATACTATGGCCACTAGTTTAGTTACTATCATTAAATCATCAGGGCATTATAAATCTCAATAACATACTTTAAACCGCAGTTTTGTACAAATACATCGTACAAAACACTCACCACCATCACTTAAGAAGTTACACGAGTAGTAATAAAATGTAGAAAAAATCGATTAAAGCGAAGTAATTCTTTTTTTAAATGTAGAATATAATGAATGACAAAGTAAATAACTTCTATATATTTATAAGCTTAGAAAAGTATAAACTTCTAGAAGGTTTCACTGCCTACAGTCAAATTGATCACCGTATATTAATAAATCATAACTATGAAAGAGCTCGGACTCCATTAGACCGCGGTCATTTCAACAAAACCTATCTCATAAATTATTAGAGAATCGTCGAATCCGGAATTCATTATGAATGTTTTCCGATTCCGATTTCACGGAACTAATCTTACTGCCCGTAATCATTTTACGTTTTGCCTCGAAAGCGGTTCCAACAGACATTCCAATATTCATGGCTCGCAATCAGGATTTTTCATGCGATGATATTCAGGGAAATGAACCCTTCCATAAATACCAGAGCCGTCTGGTCTGTCATACCGGCCGCGCGCAGCTCACGGCGCTCCGGTCGCGTGTTGGGACGGTAGGCCAGAGGCGAGTCTCGCCCGGCACATGTCATGTTCGGTGCCAATAGACAATTTGTTTGCTTAAGAGGTGAGGGGGAGCATAACAAAGTTCCGTTTGACCGGTTACTTAACGGAAACTTGTTGATGGCTTATGGATTCGTGTTTGATTTCAGTCGTCAGGGCGATGATGGAATACCGCCATATTTCACCGAAGCAACGAGCAATAGGAACAAACGTAAATGAACCATGCTAAAATAGATCAGAGTGATTTGAAGTCGTGCTTTGTAACCTGCGTGACTGGTGCAAGTGTAATGCTGCAGAGTAATAATTTTAACGTATACACAAATGTAAAGACAGCTAATACGTCATAATATACCAATGAGAATTATACTTAGATGCTACATTACCTACACAATGAAGAGTACGGACTTTTATGATAGAGAAGTACATTATTTCTTTGATTTGATAAATATTTTTTGCATTATATGCACAATTACGGAAATTCAAGTGAAAAAAATCTTTTAATAAGTAAAGCTATTCAATAAATTATTTTATCAGTTATTTGATTGGGCTATTAATCTCAGGATAATATTATTTATAACCATGTTTCCATTAGTAAAGCCAGTGGATGAGAGAAAGTTGAATTTGGCAATATTGAAGCGCTTATTCGTTCGCAATCCCAGCAAAGCTTTAATTAATATTTTCCATACACCATTTTAAGACAGAAACAATTCCAAATAAGTAATATTGAGATATTCAAGTTACAAAGTTTTTCGTGATGTTGAAAAACACAACGACAGTAACAAACACAATTTTTATTTTTAGTCCTATTGATAAAAACATAAATGTGGAAAGGTTGGCATATTGATCCACAAGGAAGACAGCTGACTTGCTCCCTTCTCAAACCATTATCTGTAGTTAAAATATATAATTCCATATATAACTTCTGAGGTATCTTAGCGACAGTATTGGATAGTAGATAAGTATTTATTCATAGAAATATAGCTGGTGATAAATCCTATGAAGGTAATAACTCGAAAAGTCGTTGTTCTGACTGGTGTATCAATGTGTATAATTGAAATGAATGCATGAACACTTTAGGTCTTCTTTCCTTTAAAAGTCACGTCCAAACACAAGCTTACCCATTGCATAACCTATGGCCTCCGGCATATCCGCTGAGAGAATAATTATTAAAGCCACCTGCAAGTTGAGCCTCGCTAAGTCACCGGCGATACGGAGGGTCTAAGGCGATACGGAACACAGCTGCACCGATTCCCTTCCACTGACCTCCTTACCTGACAATTGATTTCTCTGTAACTCCAGTTTCACAAGCCTTGAACCTTAGAATTACTCTTTTATTGAGGTTTCTTGTCTATGTCTCTACCGAAATTCAAATATTCATTTATTAATGGAACATTTCAAATTCAATAATGAAAAATTCTTTTTTTCAATAACGCTTTGTGTTTGTACATATTGTTAGTTTATGTTTTTTTACTGTTGGAAAATTGTAGAAAATTCTTAATTATACATATCTTGAGCCAATGTTAAAGGTGGCCAACGTTAGAGGGCATTTTCAGAAGTGACCGTTTTAGTCCACGTTAATAAGGATTCCCTGCTGCGTTGCTTATCACTGCTACGCAATAATTACAAATTGTACACACTACACATCTGCCCTGGTGATAAACACCGTAAGGTTGTCTGAAACGACACCCAAGTTGAAAGTGACAGCGAAACACGGCTCAACATCTAAATAATAAAAAGGCATGATATTATTCACCTTGAAAATCTTCAATCACCTTTATTTGACACCACTTTGTCATAAGACAATGGCGTTGTTAAAACAACGTAGATTGATTTAAATTGCTTGGGGTATTATCTTTGTAAATGTTGACGTTTCTCATAATTAAAGGGTTGTTATTGTATTTATTATTTCAATTTTTTTGTTTTTCATAGGTGTATTGACGTCATTTACACTGTATCACAACAGAAAGTTTAATTGAACCAAAGTTCTAAAAAGCTTGGAACACAATAACAAAGTGAATGTATTTATTTATATGGCTTTTATTTTTCATACAGATTGACCTTCCATATCTTTGAAAAAAACAACAACAATTAAGGCAAGCTTTAAAAAACAACCGACGAGTAGAACAATAATTGAAACGTACAATTGTTTGTTTGATACATTGTTTGTATCGTAAACAAAATCCTTAACGGTGAATTGTTCGATGAAAAACTTTTTTCCAATTTTTTTTCTAAAGAGCCAAGGAAGCCAACATTTCACTGCCCGCCAAAGTAACAACAATTGTTTATTAACTTTTAACAAAGTTAATTTTCAGCGGAACGATACAGTCCCCCGCCCGTATTACAATAACTACACCGGTCCTTTCACAATTGCGGTTGAAATTAAATTGTAGCAGTAAATCGAGACTCGGCACCTGTTTCCTTTCTTTATTGCCTCATATGTACCCGTGAAATATGTGGACTTCTCAGGTGTTCTGAACTTGACAATGGTTCAAATGTACAGCTCGCCAGATTAAAAATATAATTGTCAAAAACGTTTTACAGTATCAAATATGCAGTAACTATATATACATACTTGTTTAGATTAATAACTACACATAATCACATAGCAGGTTGCGTGATTATTTGTGTCTTTCTATGGTAGATATGTGTTTATAAATCGTTAATATCACATCTATATCTTGTATGCACACATGGCAGAGGATCGAGTTAACAGGTTTTGTTACTATTCATATCTCAATGTGTGTATACGAAATGGTACGGTACATACACATTTGTTGAATTTATTTTTCATTAAGCTCTGGCGAAGGTTGAGTCAAAGTGAGACCCAGTTGACATCAGAAAAAAGTTACTGTGCTTTTTGTTTAAATTGTCACATTACCAAATGTTTGCTTATTTTATTGTTTGGCAAAAACATTTATTTCAATAACGTGTGTTTTTGATAGATGCATTTCTTTATTTTTCATAAGAAGCAATCGCTTTGTGGTTTGACATTATATTAAAATAAAGGAACAATTTGTTTTAAACCACGAATATATTACGTTGAACGCCAACCGGTTTCGCTAAGATCAAGCTTCGTCAGAGCACATATAATAAATATTTAGTTATTATATGTTAAAGAAATGAATAAATAAATTTGTACAAGACCAGGGATATTATTTTAATTTTTATGACCGACCGGTTTCGCTTAGCCTAAGTATCATCCGGGTACAAATTAAACTTAATTAATGTTGTACTTTGATAATTCTAATACAAAGTTATTTTTTAATATCTTTAAATACGTCAAACGAGAAAGTGATTGCTGTCTACGAAAATATATTAAATGTGCCCTGATGAAGCTTGATCTAAGCGAAACCTGTTGGCATTCAACATAATAAATTGAGGTTTAAAATAAAGTGTTCTTTTATTTTATTTGTCTATTTTAATAGCTTAAAATGGTCTTATGACGAGCAAGAACTGCATTAGAAGTCTGTGTAACTTTGAAAATAACAAGCGTTTTTTACTGAAGTGTGTGGCAGCGCCTGGAACATCGGAACTGTTCCTCAGGGGCCAGTTCGTTGTTTACCTCTGCAAACGAAGAGTAAATGGCTTCGGCTCGGGTTCGCCTCGGTTCTGAGTGAACGTGACAGATGTTTCTATCAATAAATAATTATACACGGAAGCATATGTCGTTAAATAGGCAATAATGGGAGCTCCATTGTTATCCCGATGTTTGGTGAGAGCTGTTGAGTTGATTTACGCAAACAACGGAAGGAGTTTTACACGCTTGTTCGTGTTATATTTTGTAGGTACCTATCTGTATTATTTTAATGTGTACATATCTCGGTTAGGATAGATTTAACACAGAAACGGATAAAATAAACAAACAAAGATAATACAACAATTTTAGATTTTCTTCTTTTAGAGTGATCTTCACTAAAGTTCACACTCGCGCGTACTAACGATGGAAATAATTTATACTTAGGCTTTATATGACTGTGCAAAAATATTATACGAGAAAGAAAAAGTATTGAATAACGGGTACATTCAGAGTTAAATAGTTTCTTCAATTAATTTAGCACTACTAAATGAGAAAAAAACTGTACTAATAATAAAGGGATAACTTTTATAGCGCCGTTTTCGTGAGGAAATCACCTCAAGGGCGCACTAAGGTATATTGATAGTGCGATATTGACGTACTAAATATATCAACAACATCAGAGTATTTTTGTCCCAGTACTTTATTGTAACTGTCCTGCCACGAACATGAAACGCAATTGAATATAATAGTTCAGGGCTGATTATTATACTGAGTAAAAAACATATCACACAAGTTGACGTAGTTATCCTTTTGCAGAATACGTGCAATACTTATGTCTTTAAGTGCATACACATAATGCAACTTGATACAACTATTCTGTGTTACAAAGGTTTGAGGGGTGTTGTTATTCCTCTTCGTACGTGAACCAACGTTTCTGACAGCCTTGCAGTGTCCATCATCAAGCCAAGATATAAAGAGGAGTTATTAGTGCATAGGTGAAACCGTTTCATGGTCAATCATCGTTAAAGCGGTAAATTCTTTTTGACCGCTAGCCCGTCTTCTCTATTAATTTAATCGGATGCTTATGAGTTTCAATCGCTTCGGTAATTAGGCGAGCTCGCTAGGCGTTGGAAGTTGGGCCTTTCTAGTTCAATTGGCACAAATATAAATAAATATCAGGTATTCAGCAAGTGCTTGCTATCGCGGGTCTGACCGGATTGCCTAGTTTCATTTCCTACAGGAAGGGAAGTGGTTTTGACATATGGATTATTGGCAGCCGGGCGGGAACACAGTCAGGAGCTGGGTGTTGGAAAAAAGGTTGAGATTGGTCGGAGGTTAGAGTAATGTGCTGTGGAAAGTATGTAATATCTGCAATTTGGGGATAAATAATATGAGCAGAGCTGGAAGCGTGGAAGTATTCGTATAGTTGAATTTGCCAGAAACTCGGTGGATAAGGGCGGAATACTTGTTCAAACTTTACATCGGTAGCATGAATATGAGTAGTTTCTTTAAATCATCTATTATTAATAATCTTTAAAAAATCCTACATGCATTCCATCTTTAGCCCGCCTCACACGTATCCCAACCGGGTGGCGATATAGTTCACCGAGATTTATATAGTACAACCGGGGGAGATCCTCTGAGGCGTCATATAAAATTTAAACAATATGAATAAGAAAATAATGCAGATAATAAAGATAGCTGGGTAGGATTGAAAATTGAAATCCGATCCTTTTAACTGTTAATTTAGAGTCAAATTCGTTAATTCCAATTGATTGAGGCCACCAGTGCAAAAGTGATCTAACCCCAAATTTGCACAATGGAAATAAATGCGATTGAAAAAAAAACGTTGTTTTAAAAATATGATTATACATACTTATTAAACCGATTAGGGTCGTATTTTGTGGTAAGCCTTGTTTTATTTTGTGAATGTCTTTGGACTAGTATTTAATAGCTAGACTATTATAACGATAAGGTGTGTAGGTACCTTATTTTTTTACTTAAAAAATATGGGTTTATGTTGCTTCTTCATTTGTCACAGAAAAGTGTAGATTAGATCATTAAATCAATAAAAAAATGTGTTGAACCACTCTTGCGCTAGTGGCCTCAGTTCAATTTCACACTTTTCGTTTCTTCTGATTTACCCATTGAATTTTCAATTCATTATAAAGGTACGTATACGAATCGTACTTACTATTAATTTGTATTTCGCATGGTAATTGTTCCACAGCTTCATCACTTTAATGTACTTGTTTAAAAATTAATTAATAACTATCTTTTAAACGATTTTATAAATAGCTCATTATTCTGTATGCTTTAATAATTCTAAGCATGTCAAGAATCTATTCCATGTGTTATCTCATCAGTTTTCTTTGTAGGTCATTATTCAGCAACATTCTCACCACTTTTGCGTAAAAGTTATTTTGATTACGTTTGCATATTTCGCATTGGAATTCCTAAAATTTAGGTGTTCCTGATTTTATGACATCTGCGTTGTAATTCAAATGAAGTGGTGCGAAAAAAACTGAATTATAAAGCAGAAAATCTATTTGTTTGAAGCGGCAAAAGCTCCTGTGTTGAGCATAATATGTGCAAAAGTTTTTTTTTAATTCCTAGATTACTGCACCAATTTTCTGTTTACCATAGGATATCTAAAGCGATGGATGACTAGGACAAGGGGAAGAAAATAATGATGAATAAAATGATTTAAAAAAATATTTTTATAATACTGAATAGTTTCAATGACATTCGATGTGGTGTTCGTATGACTTATTTGAAGCTTTCATAATATAAAATAGAATTAACACCACAAAAAGTATAAAAGTGACAAATACTAAACTAATAAAAACAAAATTACATATTCGTAAAAAGCATTTAATTTGTGGCTTGCCATATTTATAAATAAAACAGATATACTTTGTTTATAACCACTTTTATTTTTCAATATTATGTCGACCGGTTTAGGAAGCAGCCTTCCATCATCAGGACAATATTACAATTTTAATAAAAGTGGTTATTTATTTATTTATTTATAAATTAACGGACCAAAGTCCAATTACAAAAAATACATATAAAACACGAAATGGAAAAAAGAGCAACAGAGAAGGAATAGCATATACATAATAATAAATGAAGCGATGACAAACATAAGGCAAAATAAATACAAGAGAGAACATTCAAGCCATGGTCTTGTCAAAGTTTTGGTAGAGTCGTAAAGAATGACAAAAATCATTTAGACTGCTACCAAAATTTTCAAGACCATGGCTTGAGTTAACAAGTCTTGACGTTCTGGACACTGGAGAATTATACCCATAATTAGTATTGTGATGATTGAGGAACAGCAATTCATTGTTTCTGAGTCAACGGCAAGGAATGTTGAACTGGATTAGTTGCAACAGAGAAAGTGAGTCAATAAAACAATTAATCATTTTGTAATTGAAAATTAAATCAAAGTCTTTCTTGCGCTTTTCTAATGAAGACATTTTCAATAATTGTTGGATTTCATCATATGAATAATCGCCTCTTTATCGCCCTAATCTCCATGTAATACCGCGTAAGAAGCGATGTTGTACGAATTCAATATGATGAATATGAACGGTATAGAAAGGGGACCAAATTACACTAGCATATTCTAGATGAGGGCGAACTAATGAGCAGTAAAGGGTTTTTAGAGTATTTACGAGTATATTCTTAAAGTCACATGCAATTCTATTGATGAATCCAAGAAGTTTTAGTGATTTAATAGCTACATTATTAATGTGATCACGAAAATAAAGATTATAGTCTAGAGTGACACCAAGACCTTACAAAGTGTATCTGTTTTATTTACAAAAGTTACAATCCGTTACAGTGACCGGTTAGAAGCTGAGGGGATAAACGCGTCGGATTCCCATCCGGGCGTCGTGCGTTCAATTCCTCTGCTAGCCTCCATCATTGCACAAGCAACATTTTCCGCTTATTATGATGGTAGTAGAAGTTTTTCAAATATTGTCTGATTATTCGTTACCTGGGAATGTTAGTCTTTCTTTTATTAAAAAAAAAATCAAGACGCCGAGTATTTTTAATTCTTACAAAATATTGTTTAAAAATAAATGTTGTGTAATGAACTTCGCATGTTTAGGGTAATTTGGACAATACTTCATCGTTAGGTAATCGGGTTGTATATTTTACGAAACTATGGAAAAATTAAAACGAAGCGTGGTAGAATGGGACGACGCAACAAATTGAATGATTTGAAAAAGGCCAATAATAAATCCATTTTAACGGCAGTGTCCAGTTGGCTACAATTCAATTACATTTCCTCGCTAAGCGCTCAATCAAAACTGCCGTCCACTTATTCCACACTGAACTGCAGTTGAAAATAAAATGCCTTTCGCAAAGAACGCGGACGATGATATTATTTGTTTATTTTTTAAGTACCGCACAAAAGTTCAAACTGCTGGGAGTGAGTGGGGCTATGGCACCCTCAATCGAACGTAGAAAAAAACCAACCCACAATATGCCAAAATCGAGTTTTACATGTTTTCCAATAGATAAATACAAGATTTATATGTGCTGAAAACATCCAAGCTCCAAATGCAACAGTTTTTTTGTAATTCATTTTGTTTACTAACGGACATTGCAGATATTTGACTTAAATTCAAGTTTAAAAACGTTGTAAACTGTACCATAAGATGAGATACATTTAAAATAATAAACACATTGATATATTATAAATAACATATTCGTATTTATAATAATGCTCATAAAGAAAAAAAATACTGATATTTTCTTTACAAATGCCGATTACGCATATAAATGCTTTTTTATCATCATATTTTCAAAAACTTTGTTTTTCAGTTTAATTTTTTTTGGGTCTGCCTCTAATTGGGGTATGTTGTGAGGCTGAAGGGGTGGGGAAAGGGATGAGATGAGGAAGAAAAAACTTGAGATCTGGTCACCAAACACGATTGAAGCCTTTTCAAGTAACCTATAGATTTTAAACGGTTGTCTTTCACTAGGGCAATACTGAGAGTATCTATCACAACAACTATAATGATACTGATTATTAGAAACACACTGAATTTATAGCGTTGTCAATTAAAAATTCCACATTTAAAAAGCTAGAGTAGCAAAAAAGACTTTTGAAAAAGTCTGTCCACCGGTCGAATGACATATTTCACGTCAAAATCAATTGTCAAATGCTTGTCTGAAATTACGCGGTGAAAATGAAAAAAAGGATTCTTACCATTCTGCATATTTTCCGAAATATTTTTATCAGCAGACTGTTTTGGTATTTTTTAAATCGAATGTTTTCTTGCGAATATAATATTGAATCTACTTGCAAAATAAGGGTATATATGAACAAATTATTTTACCATTACCTGCACATCATTTTGGGAGTAGAATTTTTTTTTAATATTAAAAACAAAAATCTTTTATCTCAGTTAATTTTTGTATTATAAACTACTTAAGAATGAGAAAAATATGATTAAAACAAAAAAAAAACATAAATTTTTTAATTGAAAATAATGCGATCGAACTATCAAATGTTATAATTAATTCTTTCTAAGAGGTACTAAACAAGGGTTGAAACAATTAATTTATCAAACAATCAAAACCGCTCCGTACAAATTAAAATAATTACAGTTTTACCACTTAACGGTAAATAAGAGTTTGAATAATCAATTAATGAAATAGTTAAAAATACTTACACTTAAAAAAAAACGATATACCTTTTAACCACTTGATAACACATAACAATCGATTTAGATAATCGTATTAAACGAAACAAAAAAAAACATATTTAATAAAATAATCCAATCAATCTAAAAATTATAAAAATAAGCCGTGTTTCATAGTCAATGTATCGCAAACAAGGGTTACATTGCCTTAAAACATCCCCCCTTTTGCTGATTTAATAATATATGTTATTATTTACATTCGATCTAATTTGGGCAATATTGGATTAAGGATTGTACGTTTAATAATCTTAGATAATTATTATTCTAAATATCACCCACGCGCACCTTTTATAAGTATTGGTCGAGTAACTTGTCTTTAAATTTAATCTAGGGACAAAGTGACCCAAACATGCACGTACATCATACACGTTTTTCTGAAAAGCGAATGAATTCTTCCAGAACGTAGTTAGGATTTTCCAAGTATTTTATAATATAGGAGGAATGAACCACGGATTTAAACACTTTTCGGTTATGCAGGACTATTTCCGTAATGTATGAAAATTTTGACATGAATGTTTCAGGAGCAAAATAATGTCTAAAAAACTCATTACACCATTCAAAAAATTCAACCAATTGTGGGCCAAATGTAGCACCCGGACAAAGTAACCCCGGCTTACGTAAAAAGATTTGAACAAAAAAATAAATTAAATCACGAATCTTCGTTAATGAAAAATGGAATAGTCGGTCATTATTACGTGGGCGTCAGATTGCAAGTGACCAATGGCAGTAGTTGTTTAGCAAATGAAGCTACCCTAATTGAAGTTTTCCATCGCTGCGGCAGTCGGGCGGATAATCCCCGCACGCCACTGCCCCCCACCCCCTCCGATTCGCCTGTAGCCGATTAACAATTATTCTTCACACTAACTTGGTTCAAATGTGTCGTTACCAAGAGTCACGTTGATCCTTGACACCAATATTCAAAGGCGTACTGTCGGCTTATTCACTGGCGCGATATGCAATATATTTTATTTAATACTTTGTCAATTAAGTTTAAAATAACTTCATTTTGATTCATATTTATGCACATCATTAAAGTATAAAATGACAATAAAACACAATTTAGCTGATCGACGAATTGATGGTCATCTATTTGGTGAGAGTTCTAAACATAAGTTATAATACAAGGGCATGCAAAGAAATTAGACTACCAGAAAAGAATAAAGCCAATACCCAAAACAGCTTACTATATAAAGGAATGAAATCGTATAATGCGCTGCCGGAAACCATCAAAATTATGCCTATCAATAAATTTAAAAAAGCCTGTAAAAATTATTTAAAATGCATGTAAATCAAAACAATAAGTCGTGTTTAAGTTAAAATATTATTTGTCAGAAAGAAAATGAAATAATTAGATACTTGTAAACTTAAATGTACAAAGTAACTAATGTAAAAAAAAAACGATAATAATGTTTTAAACAATCGGCAACATTTACTTATTATAAATGTATTATATATTTTACATAGATATAGATGAATTTGTGATAAACTGTAAGCTTTAACCGGTCAACGCTGTTTTGTTTTATAGTTTCCTTAGGTTGGGGTGTTTTTTTTTTTTATTAGTTACTTTGTACATTTAAGTTTACAAGTATCTAATTATTTCATTTTCTTTCTGACTAATAATATTTTAACTTAAACACGACTTATTATTTTGATTTACATGCATTTTAAATAATTTTTACAGGCTTTTTAAATTTATTGATAGGCATAATTTTGATGGTTTCCGGCAGCGCATTATACGATTTCATTCCTTTATATAGTAAGCTGTTTTGGGTGTTGGCTTTATTCTTTTCTGTTAGTCTAATTTCTTTGCATGCCCTTGTATTATAACTTAGGTTTAGAACTCTCACCAAATAGATGACCATCAATTCGTCGATCAGCTAAATTGTGTTTTATTGTCATTTTAACGGTCTCCGTTAAACGCCGATTCTCATAACGTTTTAGCTTTTGAATTAATTGTGATCAGTTGACAAGCGTAATAACATAATCGTTATGCTTGAACACAATTTTACCAAAAACTGAAATGGACCAGAATTAGCGTTTAAAAGGGACCGTTTAAATGGTGCTGATCGACGATTTTAATGTCACCAAATGTGACGAAAGTTTTAAGCAATCCAATTTAAATTGTATTAGTTAAACACGTTAAAAAGGTTTCTGAAATGATAACTGTGTTTTTGAATGTTGATATTTGAGTTTAATTTTACTTGGAACCTAAACAGAATAATTAAAACAAAAATAAAGTAGTATGTTTTTCCCTGTTTGGTTTTACTTTATTATAATTATTTTTTCTATAATGTGTGCTGTATTGTCAACTTGTAAATGTTTTAATTAATACAAATAAAAAGGGGGTATTATGGAATATTTTTATCGTCTGCCTATTAGCATAAACACTAAAATCAAACCACAAATGCCAGGAACACGACGATTTTTTCCCTAATTCTTCTGTTTGGTTGCTTTCTGAAAAAAAAAATTAAATGTTTATTTTCGTAGAAAGCAACTACTTTGTGGTTTGACATATTAAATAAAATGGAAAATCAACTTTGTAAAAGACCACAGATTTTATTTTCCAATGGTCCAAAATTATTTTTCGTATTTACAGTGAGCTCATTAAATTCGCATTATTCCTTAATCACCTTCTTATTTGACGTTTTTCCTCTTTCAATTCGTATTATTTGTCTCTTTCTCTGTTTTTATTTGTTATAATTAAAACATTATTCTATTGTTTTCTCACTATTCTGTTATTTTATTTTATATTATGTTCTCCCTCTGTTTGTATATATAACCGTACACTATGTACTTTTAGTTTAGTTTAATTTCGTACCCTGACGATGCTCAGGCTAAGCGAAACCGGTCAGTCATAAAAAAATAAAATTAAATCTGTAGTCTAATACAAAGTTATTTTATCATTTCGTGAAATACATATTTTTTATATATTTAATGAAAACTTTATCTGAACTTGAAAGGTAAAACAGATGAAGATTTAAAACAAGCCCTAAAATATTTTTTTAAATTTAAAATACGCCAGGCTAGGTTAACCCCCGTCAATGGTCCCGGAGGTGCAGACCACCTCGTCTGGCTCGGGTCCAGGGCGGACCCGCGCCAGCCATAACTAAGCTAATTTGCCAATCAACTCAAGAGGCAGCCGCCGCATATTCAGGCCCGGTGCACTTATTAGATTCACGCCATTCATATCACTTATAATTGCATTCTGTTGGTTTGCTTGGCAACGGCAGGGTCGTCGCTGCAGTTTACTGTTACTCTTATGGTAATTCTACTATCTGCTATAAGGGAATGAATCAAGCAAGACAATAATGGCTGCTGCTCAAGGCGAGGATTGAAATGTAACCTTGTATGCTCTGAGTGGGAATTGAGATTTTAGATTAATGCAACTGATAGTGTAGCGGTATCAAAATTACGTAATAAGACATTCGGTGTTGGACATACAGTAAATATGGGAAAGAGTTTAAACCTACCAATGGAGAGCTGAAAGAATAGAAGTGTGCTGTAGATATGTCAATGTGCCTGAAGTAAGGTCATTTTATATTACTTAGGGAGAAATTGATTAAGCAATTTCGTGCACTGAATGTTTTTTTCTTCAATTTTATTAGCCTGTCTGGGACCTAGGAGTTAAAAAGTAAATTAGCTACATCAGTTTTCTTTCAAATCGATATAGATCACCCCAAAAATAAATGTAATTCTTCTAGTATCGTTCGATTTCTTGATTGATAAATTTGAAATTTGAATTCTATATAGTTTTAATCACTGATTGCAAGACAATTATAATAACTTAAGCTATGATTAAAAATATTTTCTCTCGCACTTTGCATCGATTCTTTGAACTTTATTTAATTTGAAGCACTTCCAAAAAAACTCTGGAATTCAAACAAAAATTGCACAATACTTGCGCTCGTGGTGATTCGGTTGAAATTGCCATCTAACGCCGGCCGCTGATTTGAGCAAAAAACGATGTTTTGAGCATGTTGTATTTTATTGTGTGGAGCTCTGGCAAACATATTGAATTGTTTTCTGATCGCACTCTTAATAAATTATTTTTCCACTTTCTCCGCAGGGGTAGGCAGAAAACACGGAATGCCATAAAAAATGTCTTGACACACACTCCTTGCTTAATTCACGTTCACACATCGTCTCATACATAATCTTCTGTTATTTTGACTCTTTACATGGCCCGATTCAAGTATTTGATTCACTTGCCGTATCTTTCTTGGGCTTTTCCGACTTCTTCTTCCATTTTACTTTTCACTTTCCAAATTAAAATATTAAACTCATTATCATGATTTCGAAGATCGCGAACCAACCCATCGCGATTGCCTAACTTTTTAAATATCAACTCGTATATTCGGTTAACAAAACGCAACCTCATTTCGTGGTCGTATACTCCTATTGGAAAAGCATCCGATAAGGCCATCGTCCCGATCGCTGAAATTTCATGGCCGGCATTATTGTCCCGTCACCGAGCGCTGCACTAAAACGACATATTGTAAAAATTCCGAGAGTATTCCTTTGTGCTGGAATCGGAGTTTCGTCAGTTAAATTTGAGTGAGAATTGTTTGAATAAAACGATCGCAGATAACCGCTATCTAAGCTGCACCGCTCGAGCGTCGGCCATAAACCCTGTTGCCGCTGGTGGGGTGAGGGGGACACAGAACTTATCGCCACTTGTTGGGGAAACTTTTACGGATCATGGACTTTTATTTCGTCCATTGCATCCACAAGCATTCGATCGTGAGGCGGATACGGAGCTCTACTTTAATTAATGCTGGCTTAGACGGGGTCTCTTTCTAGACCTTCTAAAACACTTTTATTTTGTAGTTTATCCTACCCCGGTTACTTTATAATGGGTCGGTTCGCGATCTTTATAATCATGTTTTTTGGTTTGAAAATTTGATCGCCGAGAAATTTTCTTGACTCTTCAATTGAAGAATACGAAAATAACATATCGTCGCTGAAAAGGCAAAAGGGCTCAAGCCACATTTTGGTCAAAAATTAGTTAAATATGCAGTTTTAATCAGTTTTTTTTTTGCATCGAATGCTTTGACTCTCGTGTGATTCTGAAGATTTTTGTGGACTTTCAACCATATAAAATATATTTACCATTTGGAAGAAGGCTTGGCTTAAGCAACACAAGTTTGACACTTTTTTCAGATTTTTATCGCTTCAGGTAACTAAGTGAGAGCATTGAGTTACCTGAGTTAACTTATTTTTTTCAAAATACAACCAGGTACTGAAGACTTATGAATATTATTGTAAAACAAAAAAAACTTTAATGTGCTCTAAACTTCCGAAATGGCGATTCAGCCCTTTTGTATTTCCGGCGACGATATTTTGGTGTTTAGTTTTATCGAGCAATTTTCGATTAGTTTTTATGTAAGCCTTTAGAATTAAAAAAAAACTCTGCACAAATGGTTTGACATGTCGAATTTACAAGCTCGAAACTTTTTTCTGATTTGATTTTATTGTGTAATGTGACAAATTAAATTCTCTAGAACGTCATTGCAAAACATTTAAAAACGTGTCCCCGAGCTTCACAGAATAAAAAAAAACATGCTTTTGATGATGTTCTTTTTTTAATACATTGAAACAGGCGGAACGAGTATGTGATTTCGTTAGAATTCCATGGTAATTTAGGAAGTGCTTTGCCTCAACGCATACATTCGTAAGGTTACTAGTGTTGATACTAACTATTATAATTCAATGGTACTAGTGAGGCATGGAAGTGGTAGAAGAAGGGCAAACGTTCGCTGAATGCAGTAGAAGTCAGATCTCCAAGGAGTAAATGCAGCAAAACCATAAACAAACGTGGAAAATTGAAAAAAAATAGGTTTTACGGTTTGTATTATAAATAAATCGGACAAACGGAGAATGAAGCGTCAGGAAAATAAATAACGTGTAATTGAATTTAGGCAAAGTCGAAACCGAAACAAGAAAGTCATGGCACGTTCAGTGCACCAAATAGTCGAGCAGATGGGTGGCAGTATTCAAAACAATTTTATTTTTTATGTTAAATGGTTTTAGTTCTTGGCAAAGCAGCAGTATAGCACGTATTATATCGACTGTGTTTAGGTGAAAGGCGTTACTCCACATTGTTTTGCAAGTAAATTTAGGCCTAAGTGATAACATAACAGTCATGCTGTTATGATTGACAACCAATAATAATTTGATCAAATGCTGAAACGAGCAGAGAATCGGTGGTCAACAGAGGGGGATTATTTGAAGTGGTCGTGGCTAAAAAATCATAATGGCGTTAATTATTCATTTGCGACAGTAAAATGTGACATTGGCTTAAACCACTAGACTTATATTTGCTTAAAAAATGTGGAATAAATAATAATAACGCCTTTCACCTAAACACAGTCGGTATAAATGGAAATGATCGATATCAGATTCTGTAGACAAAGGAATCCTGCAATCGCTGACATTCCCTATTGATATAGCTGCTCGTGCTCGAACGATGGATTTATAATTATGACTGATTTCCCATAAAACCAGTCGAAAGGAACTACCCTGTAAAAGCCTTTGTCATAGGTGTTTAAAGTCCGGAGAGCTAATTAAAATAGGCAAATCCATTCAAAGTTTATCACCGGCGCGATTATAGGATATTGTAGTCTCAATTTTCCGTTTATGAGCAGTATGTGCACGTCAAACTGTCAATTATTGTCACTATCGTCAGTTAAGTTTTACGGTTACTTTGAACCTATAAGTAAAGCATTTTACGGCCGACTTCCAGAACCATCAAACTGGCATAAATTGTGCTTAAAACGGCACGCGAAGAGTTATGACCGAATGTGTCGCCGCCCGCATAAAATCTTGTATTTTATTTGATCGTCGAGTGTAGTTGTCAGCAGTTCAAGAGTGGAAAGAAAATGTTAGTGCTTCCGGCTGGGTGGTTTTTCAAATGTAAAGAAATCAGTGCAATTCCTTGGATAGAAAATTCTTGGATATTTTATTTTATATCTCTCGTTTGCAATTTTCATTTTTTCTAAAGTAGAGAAGAGTTGGTGGAGATGAAAGTAGGATGCTGATTTTATCATAAGAGCCTTTCGACGGTATCAAGAGTCACTTGATTCAGCACAGAATACATACATACTCAAAAGTAGCTAAATGTCAGAGGCATTCAATTGGTTAACAGTGAAACAGATGTTAACATTAAACACATTGCTATTTATACTTAAAATGAAGAACTTGTTACCAAAATATTTTTCTGACAAAATTATTTACAAAGTGGATATTTACAGACATAATACAAGGAAATACTAGAAAGGACTACCAAAAAATAATAAAAACCAACACGAAAAACAGCTTACTTTATAAAGGGATGAAGTGTTTTAATGCGCTGCCGGATATCATTAAAATTTTACCAAATAATTACTTTAAAAAAGCCTGTAAGAAGCATTTCTTTTTACAGTGAATACTAGTAATATAATATAGAATGCACAAGAGTCCCAACTGCTCCCAGCCGTCTAGAGCCAGTGTGACTACGGCATCCCCAATTGGGGTATGTTGTGAGGCTGAAGGTAGTGAGGAGGGGAAGGAGATGGGGAAGAGGAAGAGGAAGGTTGGGAAATACCTGGCTTTTAAGATCTGGTCACCAAACACGCCTAAAGTCATTTCAAGCAACGTTTCGATTCTGAATGGTGGTCTTTCACCAGGGCGATACTTAGAGTATCTAGCATTCTAGAACGTGACGCCAATATACGTTTTTATTATTTTATATGAATTAAATGTGTTATGACACATATTAATTTAAAAAAAATTATTGGCGTACGCTGGGTTTGGACTCGCGACCTTTGGAAAATACGGTAGTAATATCAAGTAGTAAATGAGTTATTATTATTAAGTTAAAAATAATATCCATTATAATTAGATACTTTGATGTACAAGTAACTAAAATAAAATAAACTAAAACTAAACACATGTGCTCCCGGGAAACTGGGAGATTCATCCATTTTACGTTATGTAGTTTGTATGTTTCCACATTCTTACCATCACACAATACAACAGTCTAATTGCCGGAGCCAGTGGACTATGGCATCCCCATTTTGGATGCTTTGTGGGGCTGAAAGAAGTGGAAAGGGAATGAAAAGGGGAAAAAGATGTTTGGGAAGTATCTGACTATTCACATCTGTTCACCAAACACGGCTCACATTTCGATTCTGAAAGTATTTCACCAGGTAGATTTTGTAGGTATATACCAACTATGGTAGATTAGTAGGCCTTGCTCTGTCGCAAATTGGAGTAATTTGCATTTTAAAATAAATATAAATAATATTAATTATCTAAAACACAAACATGAAACAGAAAAAAAGTCAGAAACTAAAAAGGACAATGGTCAAGTGGACAAATATTAATAATTTTCACTACTAGTATGAGATCTTTTAAAAGTGCCACTTTATAAAAAGGTCTAGATGGCTTAATTGGCAGAGTGTTACTCTCGAATAGAGTAGAGGTTCCGAGTTCGAGTCTCGGTCATGATCATTGTTCTTTTTGTTTCTGGCTTTTTTGCTTGTTTCATATTTGTTTTTCAGATTATTAATATCATTTAAATATTTAATAATAAATAATCATTATTTCTTTTAATTCAATTCCAATTTGAATACAAAATATTTGTGAAATAACGCACGTAATTTTTTTGCGCGCCCTGTTTCGCACCCGCGACTTTCTGGTTCTGAGAATCTTAACGAGGTCATCGTCGTGTTGTAAGCAACAGACCTAAGATTAACCTTATTCGGATAACTAAACGTGCCACAGATTATTGATTTGTTATTCAAGGCTCCTGTGAATTACGTCAGGCACCCGTCGCAGTCTTCAATCAAGGTCGGCCGATGTCACGGCCACTCGAACCGTTGTCTTTGGTGTATTTCGGGAACAGTCATGACGCGAACTCAGTGACAGTAAGTGCTGATGCGAATGGACGACCCGTAATTAGTTCACTACATTCAAAACGACAGCCCAATTTGACTTTTTTGCTAGATTAGTATAATGAGAGCAATAATCGGGACAAATAATTTTAGACATGTATGTTTTTGTTACGAGAACATATTACATACCGTAAGACGGGGTTACATTACTTTACTTTCTCTGTTGTTTTGATTTGTTTTCGGGGAGAAATAAGAGAGGTTTTTTTGTACATGTTTTATATATTTTTTAAATATTACAAGAATGAATATTTATCATTAAAATATAATGTTTATATTTGGTAGAAAGCAATCACTGGTTTGACATATTTGATGAAAATGAAAAAAACAATTTTATGTAAGACCACAGATTTAATTTTAATTTTTATGACCGACCGGTTTTTCTTAGCCTAAGCATCATCAGAAACCGGTTTGCAATAGAAATTTGCATAAAATCTGTGGTCTTATAAAAAGTTATTCTTTCATTTTCATAAAATAATGTTTGTACTTGGGCAGAACATATTTTTCAATTTTGAAAAGTGGCGTAAAGTAGTTCTTATGACGGGGTTACTTTACATCAAGTACTTCATAAATTAATCGTCGTTTTGTGAGACCTGCTCAAAAAGTAACTTGACTGAAGAAGCATTACACCATAACACCATTACAGACATTTCAAGTTATTAAAAAATGGTTTAAAAAAAAAACATATGCCATTAGTCAGGCTGCAAAAAAGTCTATTAATCTTTGAATAATTCTGCTTAAGATCGGTAAATACATGTTTATTATTCTACAAAGATCATATTCTCTCACGGGAAAGCCAAATTCACTCATAACTACTATGTAATTTGAAAAAACCTCCTCTTCTTCTCTGTGAAAACTAAAGAAAATTGTAAAAATTGATGAAAATCCAGGTTTTTTTGCTGTTTTTTTTGTCTTTAATTTTGTTGTACAATGTTTTTCGATGTATTGCATAATGCAATGCAGCTGGTCTTTGAGACATGATCCCCTTTGCACTGCATTTGTACATTCTTCAAGCTTCTCTTGCGAGAAATCAGTATACCTTCGACATCCGGGAATTCGTTTGTTCTTTCTCGGCATTTTTTGTTCCATATAAGTATTTCAGACATGTTAATATATCGTGTTAATAAATTTTGAAACAGTAATTAATTAGTAAGAATTAAATTGGTGATGATGTACACTTTTTGTGTTTTAAAAGTACCGTGGAACTAATATCCACCACGACGTAAAGTAACCCCATTTCTCTGTGACATTTCTTGGTTTTGATAAAATTTTACATTCTACGTAAACATCTTGTTTTAGAGAACAAACATAAAATTATCATAAATAAGAGATAAATTTTGAATAGTTATGAGTAATATTCACTTCTATGAATGTTCAGATCCGAAAAGATTATGTCGGACAACTTTTTAGAACAAAACTTGGTAACTCATTTAAATACAAGCTGCCTATGTCAAATCGGAGAAACACTCAATAGTCAATTCACTATAAGCTTAAAGAGAAATGATGTTGATATTCTTTATTCATTTACACAATATATGGCATTAGAGAATTTTTCGAAAGTGGCGTAAAGTAAACTGCGGGGGCGTAAAGTAACACCGTCTTACGATATATGTACTTAATTTGGAAAATGGTTGCACGAACTGATTCTTTGAGAGGATTTGCTTCGTTTTCATTTTATTGTTTTCGAACACATTCGTCATACCGGAGAAGGCTATTATTATTCATAGACCCATTGGGAATGCCCGCATAGAAGGATTCCGCGAGACTTAAGACACATTTCTTTAAGAGGGGAACTTTCCAAACTCGATGTAATTGCGAAACCCTTATCCATTTTGGGGCTCCCAGGGCTAAATGGATGGCTTTATTGAAAAAATTGTATCCTTTTGAAGAGGCATTTTGAAGCATGTGCCCAGATGGAGTTTGTATCTAGTTCAGGCCTTATTGATGATTTGTAAATGTCATATTTTTTATGGACAAATTTAAACGAACTGATAAGTTTCAATGAGCTTAAGTACCTACGATATATACTATTTTTTTATTAGATTTTTTTAAATATGAGTTATGCATTATTAGAAATTATTTTGTGGTGAAAAGTTTGTCAAAAATCCATAAAGACAGCACCGTTGTAATCGAAACTTTATACTTAGGCTAGATCTGTATACATATTTTAAAGAGTGCGTTTTTCTGTTAAGAAAGCTTAATAAAGTTGTATAAATGTGTTATTTGAAAGCATATAGGTATTTTAAATAATTGCAAGAAGTCTTGACTTTTTCTAATCGCCTTAAAATCCTGTTCACAGACGAAATCTGGCTGTCGTTGTTTTGAGGTTTCCCTTACCGGATACAATAATATTAGCTCGGTACTATTATCAGCTCACTGCTACTTTGACGTCTGCAAGGGTATATATGAACCACACTATAGATTTTAAAGTAGATTTTTCATACTGACTGTTTAAAATAGCATTTTTTATTCATCAAATTCGTGACAAAAAGCATAGAAATGAATTGACAGAAAAGTATTTAAATTAAAACAGGGTTTTAATGCCACAAAGAAAAAATATATATTGCCTTTTAGCCTTGATTTCGTGATATTGCATTGATACAATGAAAAAAAAACCGCTAGATGAATAAACGAAAGCTTTTTTCTGAGCTGAATAATGTGCTACTGTGAGTGAGCTTTATTTGCTTTAAGCATTGAATTTATGATAAAATGGGGTAAAATTAGCCGAAACATGTAAAATTATATATTTTTATAATTTTGTGATAAAAAAATATAGGTTTGAATGAAACAATGTGTAATTCACCATTAAAAAAATACCATTTGAGGGGTAAAGAAGCAAAGGCAGCATTCTCCCAATATTGTGTTTTTGAGAAAAAAAACAAAAACTTATAAATATTCAATAAGATTTCATCAAAGCTGAATAAAGTATATCATATAGTATTTTGATATCTGGGACTATTCGAATTCAAGCTTTTGTTAAATGCAAGTATAAAAAAAGATAAAAACCTTTTAAAGTAATGCAGTTCGCTGCAAATTAATTTTCCGACGAACGTTTTAATTGCTGTCAACAGTGACGCTGATCGAATTAATCGATGATGAAATTTTGTGCGAAGTGTGATCGCCTTCACGCTCTCAGTGGGAATTTTATTTTCCTCATGGTATTTTGTCATAACATATTGTATTCTGTATTTAGTTATTCCCAACACATCAAGGAATGTTTTTTGACAATCCGATAAAAAAGAGCACGTAGAAGACTTCATATAAAATTTGGTGGACTATTTTTTTTTTCTTCTTATTCGTATTTTTTAAAGCTCGTTGACGTTTAGTACTAGCTGGGGTACAATATTTAAGTAAAAAGCATCTTTAAAAGGTTTTGCCAAAAATGCCACATGAAACTTTTGAATGTCTCATATTTGACGCATTTGTCAAATCTTTGGCGGATATCTGAGAAAAAAGACTGAAAAATATAGTTTTGATGCTTTTTCATCGATGTCAAAATTTATATAACTCGATTTTTCGCGATATTTCGTTTCCAATTTTTTCGATGACATGGGGTCGGGCGACAATCCATATTCAATAATTCTTAAAAATATTTGATCAGAACACACTTTTACACACTTTAAAACGTCAAAAGAACTTATCCAAAAAATCAGCGGCCATCTAGTCACGTGACACTTTATTTAATTTATTGAAATGGAGATTGCTGTGTTTGATTTTGAAAAAACATGGAGATTTCTGACTTTGCTTCTTTTAAAGATATTTTCAAGTACGGTTTGTCATGGGAGAAAGCCAAGTTTTCAAATAACTATTGAATTTATTAGGTTAAAATTTTTAATCTCTATGGAAGTGCACTCTCAACTTTTTTTTCGACATTTGGAGATTGCTGTATTTTCTTCTATACACCTCATTTGAAAAGGCATTTATTTATTTTTTAAGCAATAATTTCATGAGAAAAACTCTAAAGAAAAAATAATCGAGATCGGGTAAATTAAAAAAATAATTAAAAATCATTAAGTGTACTAGTATAGCATTTTTTTAAATTCAAATATCAATGTTGTACGAAAGAAAAAAACTTTAAAAAAAACAATGGAATCAATGAACTTAATTATTAGTTAAAATTAATTAAAAAAAAATAAGTTGTGTAATTGTGTGAAGAGAGCATTTTTATTAATTTAACATTAGTGTCATTTAAAACAAAGCATGTGAATAAATGAACTTATGCTTTTTTAAGCCGTTTGTTAATTTTATACATCAATTTCGTGACAAAAGCTTTAAAATGTTCTCGAAATCTATGAATGTTAATTGACACGAGAGTCCCGAGAATCCGGACACGTGGTGGCACTACCGTCAGCAAAATATATTTTTAATCTCTTTTAATACGCAATTCACGAATGAATACGTTATTCGCGAAAAGGGCAACCCGCTTTGGGACATAAACCCCCGGCGCGGCAGTTCGGATCGACTGAAGTTTGAAGCTTAGGCGAAATGACTGACAGGTCTGAACCGCTCTGTTTGGCACATTCGGCGGGAGGGTCAGCCGTTTAAAAATGCGATGCAATTAGGAAAATACGTCAAAATACGAAAGGCTCACCGAACATAAGTTAGAAGGTAAAATTAATATCAACCTTTGTTGGTTTCGAAATGATATTCATGTTGGGTTCTTACCGCCATGCTTTTCAATGAATTTCCTACCTCTCTAAACATATATTTATCTTGTGACCACATACGGGAAAAATACAAGTGAACGTGCTAAAAGTGGTTTTGGATTATTTTTTACTGGATTGATGCGTTGTGGTCACATCGATATTTCGCGCTTGTAGTTAAGGTCAGTTGTGTGCATGTCTCGGTTCATCCTCAAAATCACTTAAATCCAATTCCGTCAAGTATTATTGTTGTACAGCATATTTACCACCCACCATAACGTCTAAAGCTGGAGAAATTTTGGCATTCATCTTCAGTTTTCTTACCTACCTATATTTTATTAAGAAGTCTATTTTTTAAAGGATAGTGGTTAAATTGTCTCAACATTGGTTTCTCTGGGAGTTTACAACTGAATTATTACCGAATAATGTAATTCAGCATTCACTCAGCATTCTTTTATATTTATTTGAGAAAAATATTTTTGTCTGGTATTTCTAAGTTAACCTAACTATTTTCAGCCTGCAACGTCATCACCTTCATGAGAAAAATGTGACAAAGTTTATCTTTCATATTATCTCCCACACGAGGTCTTCATGTTTCCCTTGTCATCTTTAGGAATGCCGTGTGGAGAGCCGTTAGTTCGTAGTATATACTTTGTAAAAAAAGAGTGTTAAAACTCGGGCGACACCGGGCAGTAAAACTGGTACTGTGATAAGAAAAATCATGGAGGCCGTAAAAAGTTTTCGGTCTATTATTAAAAGAAAGTGTCTGACATCAAAATATGCAATTCTAAGAATCTTATTGCATACTTAGTGATAAGGTTATGTGGTAAAGTTTGCATACACAGAAACTAGAGTCCAGATTAACACGAAATTATCTATCCTATGACCGTGAGCGTTTTCGCCATGCCTTTTCTGAAATATTTCGGATTAATCTGGCGCCACGGTGCCGCAATGGCCTTAATTCTTTTCTGCAGGACGCACAGCAGATATCGTAATGTACGACGTTTATACATGCATCTGGCTTACACAATGCAGCATGAAGACGAATGGACGGGGATTATAAACGATCGACCCGAGCGTAATGTAGCAGCTTCAAGATGATTGAGTTAACATAGTGCTACCGGTATCAAACCACGTGCACCGCTTTATGCGTAAGCTGTTCTAGCAATCATGTCGAGCAGATTGGAATTAGGCTATTTGCAACCCCGAGGTATCCACTACCAGTGCTACTCGATGGAATAGTGATTTGTTGTTTTTTGCGCAATGAATATTATGAAGATCAATGTAGGATTCGTTATTATAGCGGATTGAACAGATTGTATCTTATGTTTAGTTCAAACTATCTTCTAAAGTGACATATGCAAGCCCCATCTAAGCGCACGCTTAAAAAGGTAACATTAAAAAAGCCATCTAGTTAGTCCTGAGAGCCTCAAAACAAAAAAAAGGTTTAATATTAAGATCGATATTCGGAAATTATCCTCTTGAATAAATACACCTCAAATCTCGCGAATTCTTTCCATGCGGCCATTCACACTCGTTCATTATAAGCCTTTACAGTATGAAGAATGTGTCAAAAGAAAACAAAAAAATAAAGCCAAAACAAATCCACCGGAAAGATCAGTTCCTGCAGCCATTCCCGTAATTGGTTTGAATTTTTTTCCAAAAAATATACATTTCTAAAATCAAAAATCTTCTAAAAATGCACAAAAGCTTACAAAAAGGTAAATGCTTTGGGGGCAACCACTGGATGAATTAAAATTGAACATAGATTTCCAGGACAGGTACAAAAATGAGATGAAGAAGGGCGATCAAAAAAAAAAATTTCCAGAAAAAAATTACACAGTCAAATCTCATTGATGTATGGAGCTAAAAAGGTATTTTAAAAATTACCAAATAACATTAAATTAGAAGAAAATTGCATTATGTTTAAAACGTATGTTATGAAGTTGTGCAAAGAAAAAAATATTTTTGGATTATATTAAAATATATAATACGTATTATTATTTATGTAGATATGTACTATTTAAAATAAGTAAATCAAATGATAAATCGTAACCAAAACACTAATTGCAACAATATGTGATACAACACAAACAAGAACAATATTCAATGGCAAATTAGTCGCTAAATAAAACAACTTCATAATTTTACATCTATTTTTTATTTTACAGATTTTTCAATCATCTGTTATTGATTTATTCCCACATCGCCACAATACGTAATTTAACGTTAATCGTTAACGTAAATTTAATGTATGTACACCTATAGCTCCACAATTAGGCTGGCATTGGTGCATATGTACGCACTTACGGCAGTGGTATCCTTGCGAAATGTCACTGAGAAACAGAAGTTGGTCTTACTCACGCCTACCTATTGTTTTTAACGAAAAGAAGACAATAACAAGTGTATCGTGTGTTTTTTGAAAAGTTTTTCGAGTTGTTCAAAGCCAGATACTTGCCAACCTCCCTCTTCGCCATCGTCTTCCTCTCTTCACTACCCTTAGCCTCACAACATACCCCAATCGATGACGACATAGTCCCATTGCCTCCAGACGGTTGGGAGCAGTTGGGACTTTAGTGATTTGACTTGACAATTTCATAAAATGTATAATTGCCATAAAGACATATGGCCTCTCTGGCATGAAATCAATACCTAATAATAAAATATAAATAAGTAACTTTCAGAATATTTCTACTTCTTTATATAGTGGCGAGAGTAGTGATTTAAAACATCTTTAACAATGTTATCAACTAGAACTGAAAGAACGAGTACATCCTCTGGCTTTTTCTCCTTGCCTCCTCACCCTTCTGTCAATTGTCACATACATACTCGTATTAATATATTCGATACTTTATAAATGTGCTATGTCTATAAAAAACCTGTATTATGTCAAAAGATGCTGCATAATATATTGTATTAATTCACGGCGTGTTTCAGCAAGTATCATTTTGAATATATCTATGAATACAATAAAATAATTTGCTGGTACGTGTCTCATCGACTAATTAAATGTATTTCTTTAAGTGTTAATTTGTTCCCTTATTCAAGTGGCTTGAATTTGTCGCATTGTTCGTGTTTTAACGCATGTATGCATTCGATTGACTTAAGTAAAGTAAGGCTCCACAAATGCCCGAGTACATCTGATCTTCAAGAAACTGTGCGCCTTGTAAAGGGCTAGCAGGTTCTTCAAGAATGACCAGCTGCTCTAACCCTTTACAAATCTCAAGTAACTCTAACAGTTGAATTTAGGAGCCACCTCTAGGCTGGAGTTCCAAAATACTTAATAAACCTGCTTGATTTTGTGTAAAGGAGGGCGATTTGTCTGATTAACAATCCATTCTTAACTAACTGATTCCCATCCCAATTAACAGACGCAACAAAGGTATTCTACCCAACTCAAATATTCTACAAGTTTTTAATGGAACCTACTCGAAGGAGTTAGCAGCATCGACGTGCGTAAAATTCGACGTTCCACACCCGTTTTCAGTTGATGTCGGCTTCACGAGAATGGGTTGTTTCTCCGAATTGTTTTTGTGTAAGGCGTTTCGTATGTGGAACGAGTTACCGTTATATGCGTTTCCTTCTTAATTTATTTCAGGTCTCTTAAAGGCCCCTTCCTTGACCCGCCTCACGACTGTGGCGATAAAGTTCGATATAGTTATGCGGTGTAACAATAAAACTGATTTGAAACTCTAGTTAATAATATGAAGATACAAAATACATCGTATTAAAAAAAAAAAATATATATATATATATATATCAAAACTACGTGTGTTAGAGATTATATTGCGAACTGAAAATATTTGAATGTAAAGCAAAAAAATATAAAATAAAAAACATAATAAAAATAAAGCACCGGTGCTCATATTCGTCACAAAAATGATCATGGCAACAAATTAAATAATTTTGAAGTACTAGAAAGAAAGAAAGCCATTTAAATGAAAGGTCATATTCTTAATAATCTGATAAATTTGTCTAGTAGTCCAATATTATGTTTATTTCGTGTTAAATTTCCTCGATAAAATTTATCATTATTCTTTAATCACCTTCTCATTTGACGGTTTGTCTCTTTCAATTCATATTTTCTATCTCTTTCTCTCTGTTCCTTTATTATAATTTAAACGTTAATCTATTGTTTTCTCATTATTCTGCTATATTATTTTATACTTTGTTCTTCCTCTAATATTTTTATAATTTTTATGGCGCCGTTTTTGTGAAAAATCACCTCAAGGGCGCTCTGTATATAAATATACCCGCACATGTTGTTTTTTGTTGTTGTTTAGTTTAATTTTGTACCTTGGTGATGCTTAGGCCAAGCAAAACCGGTCGGTCATACAAATTAAAATAATATCGGTGGCCTTATACATTTTTTTTTCATTTCTTTAAAATAATAAATGTTTATTTCATGACTCCAGAGCTCACCATTCGAGGGATTTTTAGAAAACAGATCTATGTTATATAAGATGAAACAATTAATTAATATGTAAAGTTTTATAAGTCCCACGCTTGCGTACACAGCGTTTGCTTTAAAGCGGGTGAAACATTTTATATAAACTGTAGGAATAAATCAGATGTAATACGAAAAAGGTTTTTCCCTGGCGGGAATCTTTATAAGTTCGAAAAGAGCGTTTTGTCTCAGCGTATAAAGCGGCCGAAAATATCTGATAATTTTCACACGCATCGAATTCCCTCGCATAGTGAGAAAACCCCGATTGCAGCGGGCCGGGGGCGACGGGCGGGGGAGGGGTCGTTTCTCTAACACGGTTATGATATAGTGCTCCCCGCCCACACCCGGGGCGCCACACTCACCCCCGCAACCCCCTCGCTCCCTCGTCCCCGACCTCCCCACCGCCCCCTCCCCGCCCAACGATCCCCATAGGCACCATGCACCGCGTTCCCCACCGCGGGCTTGCAAAATCTTTCCACAGATCGGGAATACCATTCCGACACAGAGATAAAAAGATATATTTTTTTATGGTTGCTGTTGCACATTTTTTGTTCTCTCGGACAGTTCAGTTTATGATATTTTTTTGTACCGTCGTACATACGAGTATGTATGCTTTTAATATGATACCATCACCCCGCAGTCTTGGGGGATTTGCGGATATGAGAAAATTCCTCTGACATACGTGATTCAATTTTTCAACAGCGTTATCTATTATTATGATTGTAAACACCAAATAACATTGTTTCACTTGTTTGAATTTGACCAGACCTATTTCACCTGGCCAAGAACATCTTCAGACCGTCTGATTTAAAATAAACATGTTGAAAAAATGAACGCAGATGGATTTTTTAATCTTTATATTGATATGTAATTCGACTTCATTTGAGGTTATAAGTGAATCACTACTACTGTTAGATAACAAGCTGAATAATATACGCCAAGATCGGCTAGTAGCGGAGTAGTTTAAAATGTCGAGTCCATCGTCCATCGTCCATCGTCCATCGTCCATCGTCCATCGTCCATCGTCCATCGTCCATCGTCCATCGTCCATCGTCCATCGTCCATCGTCCATCGTCCATCGTCCATCGTCCATCGTCCATCGTCCATCGTCCATCGTCCATCGTCCATCGTCCATCGTCCATCGTCCATCGTCCATCGTCCATCGTCCATCGTCCATCGTCCATCGTCCATCGTCCATCGTCCAACCTTCTGCTACCTAAATCTTTCATTATTGCACAACCAATATTTTCTGCTACCTAATAATGATGGAGTTAATAGAACTTGGATTATTCGTAACCCGGGAATGTTTGTTTTTATTAAAAAAAAAAACAGTAAATCGTCGCTAGCTCATTGGATTCTGAAAACTTGTGTAGCCCTTTAGCCATCTTAAATATATAGACCATTTGGGAGAAGGCTTGACTCAAGCGACACAAGTTCGGGACTTTTTGACGTTTTTTTCGCTTCAGGTAACTCAGTGAGAGCGTTGAGTTACCTGAGTTAACTTTTTTTCAAAATCCAACCAGACTGAAGACTTATAAATTTTATTGTAAATCAAAAAGAAACTTCAAAGTGCTCTGGTGTAAATTTCCCGAAATGGCGCTTCAGCCCTTTTTCCTTTCCGGCAACGATATACTGTTGATTCGCCTTCATCATTATCATTTTGTTTACCTCTATGGAGGTTATAACACAGAGTCACGCATTAAAATGTCTGCTATGGTGGATTGTTTGGACTGTCTTATTGTACCTCGTGTTTTATGCTCAAATCGCGAAACTTCGGAAGAAATGTTTTACTCACCCCACAGCATCCCCAAAGATGACACAAGCCTTGAGGGAAAGGTCTTGAGGGAAATTATTTCCCTCAAGACCTCCTGTGTGGAGTTATTGTAAAAAAAGAATGTGCCAAACTTTACATTTTACTTACTGAGGTAACGTGCGTCAATTGAATTGGGACTTGTCCTAACAAATTGGCAAGTTAACAGTACATTTTTATTCAAGTAAGCATTTTAATTATGGCCTTAACACATTTTGACATAATACTCGGACACGGAACGAGAAACGCAAAACTCGTTAGATCGCCAGCAAGGAAAAAGTTAAGCACACAAAAACCTCTCACGTACCGGGTCGTCCAAGAGCACAATAAAATTTCCACGGAAATTACTCCGATAGACAATATTCTTAAATTAAGAAAACATGTTTGCAACAACCATTGATGTTTTTAAACAAGGTGTCTCGGGGTAAAGTGCAGTGACTTCTACATGATTCAAAATCCAACGTTTTAAGGTACTTTTCAGGTAATTATAGATATATTTATTTATATTTTGTGGAGAGCAATCACTTTGTGGTTTGACATATTTAATAAAATTTGTCCAGAAGTCTAATTTTAAGTATATTAGCTGTAAACTCATAAATTGTATCATTATTCTAAAATCACCTTCTCAGTTGACGTTTTGCCTCTTTCATTTCATATTGTCTGTCTCTTTCTTTCTGTTCCTTTGTTATAATTTTGTTTTCTCACTGTTCTCTTATTTTATTTTATATTGTGTTCTCCCTCTGTATGCATATATAGCCGCACACTTTCTATTGTCTAATTTTGTACCCTAATGATACTTAGGCTAAACAAAACCAGTCGGTCATAAAAAAAATAAAAAAAATATGTGGTCTTGTACAAAGTTATTACTTCATTTTCATAAATGTTGTACATGCTTTATTGTGCGTATGGAAAACAAAAATATATTTTATGCGGATTTTTTTGTTGTAAGTGGATTTTCGAATAAAGTAATTATTTATTTTTACATATATTATCACGTAAAAAATACTCTTCATTTAACATTTTTCCGAAATTACTCCACTTTACCATCGAATACCTTACACATTTAAAAGATTTTAAATTAGAGCACACTCTGATGTGATCTAACTTGAGATGAATAAATAAATAAAAAAAGGCAGTAAAAATATAAGAAAGACATTGCGCAGCGAAATTCGTTAAATAAATCCCAACAATTCGAGCAGCACTTTCCCCGGAGCACGAATCGCGGTATATTTTGATTATAAAACTCACTTTTCACCGCTGTTCAGACATAAACATTTTTTGACGTCATCCCTTTCGGGGATTTTTTCCACCCAAAATAATAAGAACATGAAAAGCAATTTTCGGCGGAATAGTTTTCAATCTGAATTTACGATACCCGGTTACCGCCCCGCTGTAATAAAACGCTCACTTTTACACACATGTCGAGAATAATACTTTCAAAACTGTTGTTTCAACTTGTTGTTCTGCGTGTGTGGGTGGATGAGACAGCGGAGTCAGGCTACACGGCTACACGCGGCTCAGATAACATGCAGCGCTTTATTTGTTTAGCGATTGTGGCATTTAATTGGAAATCAGCTAAGCCTATGTTGCTTTGAATAAAATATAATTAGGGTAGAATTTAATGAATGCAAAAAAGTTTTTTTTTAAATTAATCTAATTGATATGATATTATTTTATCTTATATCTTCATACAAAAAAACAGTGTAAACCCATTTAGGAACCACTTATGACTGACAAATTGCAACTACCAAATCAAAATATAACCTCACAATATCAACAACAATGTTTTATATACCTATACGCAGTACAATAGTTATTATTCAAAATCTAAAAAGGGCAAAAGTAAAACATAAATTTAAGTTAAATAAAAAACATTATGAACGAATAAATACAATATGGTAAAACAAGTAAAATTGACTGATTTTTTAAATTAATTTTCAAGTTTGTGGGTCGTTATGTACCTAACGGTCACTATTGTACGTACACCAAAAGGTAGTAACAGAACTCTATATGTGTGCATCTAAATATCTACGGTAGATGCAACTTCATTGAATAGTTCCATCGCTTTAAATATTGGCGTGTTTTTTGTATGAGGAAGTTCTAAATTTCTGTGTGTAAAACGTCACATGGTGCCTCGCACGAATGTACTTACTCAGGGCAAACAGGTTGATATCCTTTAGTATATGTAAGTTATAAATACCTCTAGAAATCAACTTGTAAAAATGTTTACCCAAAAAGTTCTTTCGGCGGGCTTGCAGGGTATGGAAATCCAGCATTCCGTATAAAAACAAAAAATGGGTAATATGTAAACTCCCTCATGTACAAGTAAAGCATAAACTTCTTTTGCACTCTATAATATATATAAAATTGATTGTTGAGAATACTATTGAATACAATCATTTTTTTACATGAGAGATTTACATTTTTATCTACAGTTTTTGTGTTCAACTCCAGTTGAACTAATTTGTAGAACTCAAATAGTTCGATATTGGCCTTAAACGTCGAAACAACTGTCACTAAAAACAAAACAAAAAACTAAAAACTAAAAGTAGCAGAACTGACTAATAATAATATTAAATTTAATTCAACTGAAAAATATAAAAAAAATGATTAAATAAAAACAAATTTTTAACTTTATTCCACTTTTTTTATTTTTTGACTGGACCGGTTTCAGCCTATAACGGCCATCTTCAGACTAGTACAAGTTGTTCTTATTCTATGGCTTATATACTATTTATCCAGTCAAAAAATAAAAAAAGTGGAATAAAGTTAAAATTTTGTTTTTATTTAATCATTAAAATGGAATTCCACCATGGATTAACAGTTATAAAATTAGAAATAATAAAAAAATTTACATATTTATTATTTTTACTTACTATTTCAGAAGACAAAAGTGAATAGGATCAAAATATTGAATTTTTAAAGAAACCAAACACGTTGTGGTCAGACATTGTAATTTTAAGAAGAAAAGTATTTGGTTTAAAAACACTTTATTTGTACATAATAATATAAATGTATGGTCAAATAGTTTCAACTCATCCCAAATCTTTATTCGAATTTATAAATACATGGCATGTATTTATGTCGTCCTATAAAAGTTCAGAATTAACAGAAACTAATCGTTGAAACAAATTTATTTCTTTTTCAAAATATTAATATTATATAATATGTAGCGGCGGGACAAGTTTAAAGAAGTTTTAAATTTGTGAGAACATGAAGGCCAGTTATAGGCTTTTTGTAAAAACAAGTTGAAATGAATTAAAATAAACGTTTGAAATACTCAAAAAATGACCGCATTGTGTCAACAAAAAAAAAATTGTTACCATTTCGTTATGACATTAAATTTAATAATAATTATCAACACGTCAGTAAATTTATTTAAAATAAGTTTTGTATCGGAAATAGATGGACTAATTTGATGGGGGATAGTAGTACAACAGATTATTGGAAAACAGCCTTCGTTAAAAATTAAAGGCCTCTTGTGACCTCCACATTGTATACGGATACCCGTCAATGTATAATACTATTTGTGTCATTATTGACGCCGCTGAAAGCCATTGAATATTTTAAAGTCAATTTCATATAAATCATTACGCCGTGAACATTTTATGAATATTCGCTATAAAAGTTTACAAAATTTTGACTGTTTATTGTGCAGATAACTACACCAAGGTTGGGGTACAGCATGACCCTTTCGCTTGATAGCTGATCGCAATTTCATCTAAAGCTGAAACAAGCTGAGAATCGGCGCTCGACGAAGACCGTTCATAGGTCAAAATTTGAAAATCGTGGTAGCATTTTTGAGACAAAATCATGTAAGTACGCCGATCCATACAAGGATTTATAACTGTATCACCTCTATTTCGTTGAATATAAAGATGATGGCTTGTGTTTTAAGTCATATAAAAAACACTGCATCTATCGGGCAACTACCTACATACATAATATCAGGTGTAGAACTTGACTTCCACCGTTTTCCCATAGATTGCTTTAGCGGTAAGTAGTGGTTGAAATTAATACATCATAGACTCATGGAATAATCTTAGGCATCTGTCAAAATAATCCCATAGAAACATAAATCGATTTATATCTGCATCATAAAGTTATTATCAATTGAAAATGTCGGCTATTCATTTGCGAGAGGTGCAGCATGACAATGCTCGACCCGATGTTGCGAAAGTGGTCAAGACATCCTTGGGAAAGTTGAAATGGGAAGTTTTAACCTACGCGCCGTTTTCTCCAGGCGTCGCTCCCTCTGACTGTCACTTGATTCGATCAACGGCACACGACCTGGCTGTCCAGCACTTCTGGTCTTATGAAGAAGTAAAAGATTGGATCGATTCGTGGATCGCTTCAAAAGATGACCAGTTTTTTCAACGCGGGATTCGTACGCTGCCCGAAAGATGGGAAAAATAGTGGCCAGAAACTGACTACTTTGAATCACAAGTGCATAATTAATTTTTCTTACAACAAAGCCTCGAATTTCGGAAAAAGAGCGGAAGCAATGTTGTACATCTAATATTAAAACAGTGGAACAAAAAAAAATCTCAAAACCCATGTTTATTTACCTCTAAAATTGATCGTTTTAACAAGTTTATATTTTCTGTCCATAAAATATTTAAAAAAAAACAAGTTTTGTTCACCTTCGAAGGGATCACCTTCACTGTATTTATAAACACTGTCATAAAAAAATCTAATTGTTTGTATCTTATAAATAGAAGTACTATGTGGAAATTATGGTGAATGAATTATTAATTAATTCTAAACAATAAAATAAAGTTGGAATTCAACCTTCCTTTTTTTTTTTCTTCCACACAACGCTGTTGGTGTAAGTATGTGTGAGTGTTAATGGGAAGTTATTTTAACTCTCCCCGTGGTTGGTAGGTAGGAGGTAACAAAAGTCTGCGGTGACTTTTATTTGTGAGTTTGTATTTTTAAAACCAAAAATAATTATTTCTACACATTCATTTTGGAATGTGAAAAAAGTATATTTTTAGCTACAATGTTTTCAATTTTTCTACAGTATTTTGACTATAAATAACCAAGTTTTTTATTATATTTTCTTATTTAATGTCTCCATAGAAGAATAATATTTTCGGTTATAAAATACACAACAAAACATGTTTATGGCTTAAAATGAAGAACATTGAAACATACGTCACGGCCCCCCAGTGGGGGTGGATACAATAACAATCCGTATTTCAGATCGACATACTAAACTACGCAGTTGGTGGGATCACATCTACTGTTATCTAAATGTGGTTACCAAAAATGGATATAAAATAAGTTCTTCCGTTCTTCATAATTTATGTAGATTATATCGTCCCTGGAAGGCAAAAGCGTTTAAGCGACACTTTGGTAAAAAATTAGAAAAACATGCAGTCTTGATCAGTTTTTTTATTCTGCATGGAATGCTGACTCTCGTTTGATTCTGATGGCTTTTGTGACCCTTCGGCCATTTCAAATATATTTACCATTTGGAAGAAGGCTTGACTCAAGCGACACAAGTTTGGCACATTTTTTAGATTTTTGTCGCTTCAGGTAACTCAGTGAGAGCATTGAGTTACTTAAATCAACTTTATTTTTGAAAATTCAACCAGGTACTGAAGATCTATGAGTTTTATTGTAAAACAAAAAAAACTTACGAAAATGGCGCATCAGCCATTTTGCTTTTCCGGCGACGATATATTAAATGTATTAGTTTTATGAACTGCACTCGTACCAGTCAAGCAGACGAAAACATGAAGTTTGTATTATACTAACAGGTGTCAATTACTAGAAGGTGTTGGTTGGTTGGGTGCCGGCAGAGTGATATCATCAAGCGGTGTCACCAAACACGGCCAAACCCATTTCAAGCGATGTTTCAATTCAGAATGGTGGCTCTGACCAGGGCGATACTGAGAGTATCCATCACTTTGGATTTGCGACGTCAGTAATTCGGGTCTGGGGCGTGAGCCTTACAAATCACAATAATTACATATTTAGTGTTTGTGATTACACACATTCAGTAGTATAATCCCATTACGCGAGTGTCTCAGTCAGGGTCTTGATGGCGCTCGAGCAATGGCTGCTCGGTGCTCCATTCCTTATGCAAATAGTAAAATCCATTATTATACGTGAGAGTTTGTACAAATACACTGCGTTGAAGGCTGCTGGAACATTTTAACGTCCCGACTCCCGGCCTCGCCGGAGGGACGACTTACGGAATGAGAAGATAAACAAAAGATTATATTATATAATACGAGTTCACCGGCAAGTTGATGGGTGCGGTGCCATGACATTTGCTTCGATTTTTAAACAAACTTACAGACGAACAGATTTAAAGTTTTTCTTTAGAATAAAACGATTTTTTTATGAGATGGCTTCATTTACTTTCCTTGTGAACCTTAAGTTTTCCGGTCAATGTTGAAACTTCACCAAAAAAGTCCTCAAAACTCTACGATATTTGGTAATTACATTTGTGAAAACTAGATCAGAAATGCATAGAGATAAATAAATGTGTAAATGTTGTATTTGAAACTCTGGTATTTATTTTTTATTTTTAAATGAATACCGCACAAGAGTCTCAACTGTTCCTAACCGTCTAGAGCCAGTGAGACTATGGCATCCCCAAAATAGGGTATGTTGTGAGGTTGAGGGTAGTGGGGAGGGGAAGGAGATTGGGAAGAGGAAGGTTGGTGAGTACCTGGCTATTCAGATCTGGTCACCAAACACGGCTCAAGCCATTTCAAGCAACG
Organism: Drusus annulatus; assembly: GCA_022651775.1. NCBI lineage: Eukaryota > Metazoa > Arthropoda > Insecta > Trichoptera > Limnephilidae > Drusus > Drusus annulatus. The sequence continues at coordinate 75,005 of JAGWCC010001213.1, read as the reverse complement.
TTTCGATTCTGAATGGTGGTCTTTCACCAGGGCGATACTTAGAGTATCTACCACTCTGGAACGTGCGCAAATGTACTTTTTATTATATTTATATGAATTAAATGTGTTATGACACATATTAATTAAATAAAAGTTATTGACGCACGCCGGGTTTGAACCCGCGACCTTTGGATTCGTAGTCGAGCGTCTTACCACTCGACCATGGAGGCCGTCAAAGATATATCACAAAATAAATACAAGTTTCGAACATTTCGAAAGTTCGTGCTTTGGTAGAAATAATCAGAAGTCATTAGATAGACGCCTATATTTAAAATAAAATTTATCGATTGGATCGGTAATGTAACACAATATTCTCCTTATAAATATCTCAATATATCAAGTATATTTTTATCAACTGACTTAATAATATTTTCAAACCAATTCCGTACAGATTAATTAATCGTTAATGCTGTCATGAAAAACGTTGATTTTGATAACATTTCTATATTTAATCGTCAATTGCAACATCAGTTATAGCAGTGATTTTTAATTAATAATGTAAAATCTGTTATTATTTACAGAAGAAATTTTATTGTTAATTTAGCTCAAACGTTTATTCTAAACTTTATTCTTACGTTGATTTTAACGTTAATTCGATGGTCAATTGTAACATTAATAATTCAAATTTTAATTTTAGCACTAATGTTAACGTTAATTTTGATTCAAGTTCTTACTCTAATTTTGACGTTTATTCTGATTTGTATAACATCCTCCACAACACATATAAAATTAAAATGTCGAGGATATCATACCCCATCTTTAAAATTTAAAAAAATCTATGTAAAATCAGATAAATAAATTAACACAGTTATATCGTTACTTCCTTTTTTGACAACGAATTCTCGTTCTTAAAAAAGTTGACGTTTTATTGGTAATTTCTTTATGACCTTCGTACGTTATTCTATACTAGATGTAGATCAACAGGAGCAATGACGAAACTGATCATTGTGACAACAAATTGATATTGGGGACTGTGTGAATCAACATTATCGCGATAAGCAGTCGACGTGCATTGTGTGCGTTTGTACGCAAGCCAGCAGGCAACCAACGGCAAGCAGACGCAGGGACAATGTTCTGTTCCTCCATTGAGTCCTCCAGCTAAGTAGTCAAGACGGGCGGTTACCGACCAGTGCCCGGTGCCCGATACCCGGTGCCTGGTGCCCGGTGTCCAGTGACCGGTGACCAGACAGCACGGGTTATCAGGCCGCAGCCAATAGTGCCGTAACAATACCGGCAAGTGAGGCGCGAGCATCTAATCTGTGCCGACATTGCGACGGCTATTCACATCAGTTGCACCCACCGCCCATGCACCTTTGTAAACAGAATATCTACTTACAGGTATATTCATCTCCAAACAATGCAGATGTTTACATTTAATTAAGCCTTGTTGCAAAGACTCATTCAGACACATTGTCAACAACCAATTAACTTCAAATGAGATTTAAAATTCTTACGGAAACCCACTGAACAGAAAATTCCGAAAGTGAGATCCCTGCCAATTTTTGGAAAACCTTTCGGCTGTAAAATCCTTTACAGACCAATGTAAATTCGGTTCAAGAATGAATTTCTGTATTTGAAAATGTTTCATCCATTCCAACCGAAGTAAGGGAAAATGGACCTTTCTTTGGGCACACCAGACTGGAACACAACACACTTCTATCATTTTATCTCTTCAGTGCGAAAACATAACCAAACTTTATTTGACGGCCCAATAGTCGAGTGGTAAGACGCTCGACTACGAATCCAAAGGTCGCGGGTTCAAACCCGGCGTGCGCCAATAACTTTTATTTAATTAATATGTGTCATAACACATTTAATTCATATAAAAATAATAAAAAGTCTATTTGCGGCAAGTTCCAGAGTGGTAGATGCTCTAAGTATCGCCCTGGTGAAAGACCACCATTCAGAATTGAAACGTTGCTTGAAATGGCTTTAACCGTGTTTGTTGACCAGGTCTGAATAGCTAGGTACTTTCCAACCTTCCTCTTTCCGATCTCCTTCCCCTCCTCAGTACCTTCAGCCTCACAATATACCCTATTTGGGGACACCACAGTCTCACTGGTTCTAGACGGTTGAGAGCAGTTGAGACTCTTGTGCGGTATTCATATAAAAAAAAAAAACATATAAAAATACTTAACTCATATTCGAATATTGCCATTGACAATACATTACAACTGTGAGATAGATATTCACAAGATTCCTACTGCTAGAAGCCACTGGTTTCACGATTTTCTTAATTAAAATCGCGGGTTTTAATATTTGCTGAAGTAATTTTTTCAACGGGGTATAGAAAATTTACTTTTGTTTTGCCCCATATTGTGTTTGTATTTCTTTGAATTTAATCCTGAGACCTTAGTTGCTGCGTGAATCGTTATTGTAATAACAATTTTAAAAAGAAAATAGTTAATTAATTTTAATATTGGGTTACGTACACCACTTATTCACAAAAGTTCAAGTTCGCTCAGTGACGGTTGGGAAGCAATTTTGAAAGCATTAAATCTACGTCATATTACTCTAAGAACACAAAGAAAGCAATATTGTTGGAGTCTTCCATCATAGTTCCGAACCTGCGTGAAGCACAGTGCAGGCTCCCGTACCAGGGCCGCAATAAAAAGTCGCCTTCGCCCCACGAAAATGCCCATTAAAATATTTTTTTGTCAGACTCTTCTTGTGGTACTCTCTCATATCAGAGGTTGGCTATCGTAACGAAAATATTCATCCTTTTTTATTTTAAAAGTGAATACCGCACAAGAGACCCATCTGCCCCCAACCGTCTAGAGGCAGTGAAACTATGGCATCCATCGCCAATCGAGGTATGTTTTGAGGCTGAAAGTAATGGGGGGGGGAAGAGATGGGAAGAGGAAGGTTGAGAAGTACCTGGCTATTCAGATCTGGCCACAAGCGGCTAAAAATACTTTAACCAAGCAAAATTTTGATTCTGAATGGTGGTCTTTCACCATGCCGCAAATATATTTTATATTAGTTTTATGGGAATTAAACGTGTTATGACACAAATCAATTAAATAAAAAGTTGTTTGCGCACGCCAGGTTTGAACTCGCGACCTTTGGTTTCGTAGTCGAGCGTCTTACCACTCGACCATGGAGGCCGTCGAAGCCTGCGGGCTGCACTCGTCCGGTAGATTTCATTTCCAAAACGCGCTGCGTTTTTCAATGTTATTTTTTTCATAAAATTCCCCTAAATTATCCAATGTATAAAGTTATAGTATTTTTTAACCAATTAGATTTATGCAGTAGCCCAATTTTAAACATGATCCCCCTCCACTGCCCTACCCCCACTCTTACCACCCCTCCCGTACCTAATCCCCACCTAAGTTGATGTACTCATTTTACGTTTTCCCCAAGCATTGAAATTCTGTTTCAATTTAATACATATTTATTCAACCCTGAAGAAGGTTCGGGTGGAGCCGAAACCGGTTTGTGTATGTGTCCAATAAAGTGGTGTTTAAATAAATATACTTTTATTTCAAATTAAAATTTAATGTTTGGCAACGTTTTGCCACTGGCTGGGCAGTTTAAACTCTTCCGCGGTATTACTATTAAAAATCTATTTTATTTTTATTGTACGTCGTTTATTGTGTCTTTTATATATCGCGCTTGCTGCAGTCTGTTTTTTTTTTTTAAATTATTATCATCGCCCCATCCCTGTCTCACACCTGCGCAGAGTGCCATCAAGTCGGGGTTGTTACAAAACCTTCAGAGCTTCTATTGATATTCAACTCCACAGCATCCGTATACAGTTGCGGCATTCTATTGGATGTTATCAAATACGAAATTGAATATTTCCTGGGACAAAAGAACGTCGCGATAAACAAAAGTGCTCGGCCTGTGTTTTAGCGGAGTGGATCATCACTCGAAGCGATTCATTGTTCCCGGCTTCCTTGTTCCCCGTGTGATTCGCCGGTGCGGGCAATCTGTACACTCCCGCGGCGCATGCATCCGATTTTTCCAAGTGCGCCAGAAGAGGCGTGCACGGTGATGAAATAATGTACAGGAGGGAGCGCTTCTGTAGTCAGCATTGATGATTTTTGCCTGACTCGGGCGTGGCTAGGTCTACGGTTAAGGTATTTATACATCCATTAATGGCACATGTCAACGGAATGTTTTTGTTTATTTGAATTACCACTTTTTCACAGGATTCTTGTAATAAAAAATATAGGAAATAACCTAAGAAACCGTTGAGTTATGTCGCATAACAAAATGTAGTGGGCGGAGTCGCCGGAGACGCGGGATACAGAAAACACGCTTACATATCGAATTGTGGTGCTATATTATGTGAGAACTTGTCTCGCCTCTTTTTCTGTCACAGTTTACGACGTAAAAACCCGGAGAAAGTGATTTATCGTGAATTTTTATAGGTCAGGTAAAATTATTTAGCTCTCACACTGTTGGATTCTAAAATCAACAATTTGATAGGTCCTAACCTGATACCTTTTGTCCAGTTCCTACCTTCTCTTTTGCCAGTTTGTTCTGTTTGTATGGCTGCCGTAAAGTGTCTCGAACAACCGATAACCCCCACCACTCGGCAGCCATATTAAGTTCTGGACGTTAAGAGCGACGCGTTTTTGACTCTATCTCAGTCGTTTACCATCGCGCGGGCCCCCAGGGACGGCGCCTCGCTTCGCATCCGTCTCTGGAGGATTCGCCCACTCAACTTTCGTCGCCCGGGACAGATAGTTCGTGACCTCTCGCTAAGACGTCTAGCAGGTGAGCAAAACTGGCATAAATTCACCCTTCTTATCTGTCCACAAAAACAATCAAATCATTCACTAAGTATAATCGTTTTACAGTCCACTCAAATTCAATCACGTCCTTCCAAAGCTGAATCGCAGTTTCTGGATCGAACACACACCATATATATATTCTTGCTCTGAGGTTATTACCGGGCACAGCGCGGCTGCAAGGGGTGTGTACGCGGTTTTATCGCGAGCCCTCGAAATCACCACACAACTCACTTCCGTACGAGACGTCAACATCTTGGAATGTTTCAATTTCATAACTACATTTAAAAAAATGGTTACTGTGAAATAACCGCTTGGTAACAAAATACTGCTGCAGATTATAAGATTTACAAGCCTCGTGGATTTGTGCTCAGAGGGTAGAAATGTGTTGTAAGCGCGTACTGTGTGCCCGAAGCGAGGTTGATTTTTCATTATGTCGGGTGAATTGCCCAAACTTTTTCAAACATCGACATTTCTTAAACTAACTAACTAACCATCACGCCGTTTCACCGCAGGGGTAGGCAGAGAGGACGGACCGCCATATAACTCTGTCTTGGCACACACTCCTTGCTTAATTTGCATTCATACATCGTCTCATACATACTCTTCTGTTATTCTGACATGACCCGACTCAAGTATTTGATTTACTTGATCGTGGCATGTCTTTCTCAAACGTCCTCGACTTCTTCTTCCATTCACTTTCGCATCATATATTCTTTTCACACACCTTTCTTCGTTCATTCGCTCCACATGCCCAAACCATCTAAGCGCCCCTTTCTTGATCCTATTCATTACGCTCACATCAGCCTTGCATTCTTTCGGGATATCCACATTTTTAATACGGTCATACATGGTTTTACCGCACATACGTCTCAAAGATCTCATTTCCACAGCATTCAGTCTATTTTCATTCTTCCTCTGCCAGTTCCAAGACATTTCTTTCTTGAACAAAATAAGCAATAGATACCATGGGCCTGTCCGAGACCTAGGAGCGAAAGGTTTTATGCAATGTAACCATACTTACATCAATTTCCTTTCAGATGGGTTTATATTAATATGAAATAATAACTTTGTATAAGACCACAGATTTTATTTAAATTTTTATGACCGACCGGTTTCGCTTAGCCTAAGCATCATCAGAGTACAAAATTAAACTTAACAAAAATACAATGTATGCGGTTATATATACATTCAAAGGGAGAACACAATAAAAAATAATATAAGAAAACAGTGAGAAAACAATAGAATAACATTTAAATGTTAACAAAGGAATAGAGAGAAAGAGACAGATTATATAAAATGAAAGAAGCAAAACGTTAACTGAGAAGGTTATTAAAGAATAATGAGAAATTCTATGACTTTACGGGAAATATACCTAATACTGGACCACTGGAAAAATTAACTGATTATTAAGAATGTGACTATTAAATTAAATTAAAATAAAATGTGTTGTCGTATACAATGCTATTATTTAATTTTCATTAAATATGTTAAACCACAAAGTGAATGCGGTGGAATTCCTAAACAAAGGCCATAGCCGACCCCACCCCCATCCCCACTCAACACGAAAACACTTATGTATATATGCCGTAGTGCTGTGTCGAGAGGGAGAGGACGTTGATGATCCGGTAATTTTTCATGTTATTTTTGTAGGGTTTTTACAAACATATTTTTTCCCTACGTAAACTCCTGAACTTAAATTCAATAGTCCGTAAATGCATTTTTTTCACCCACATGAGGTAACAGAGTAAGGCGCAATGCGCCGTCCTAATGGTATAAGGGACAAGAGTTAGAGTTAGAGTCAGTAACTTTAAATGATTCATCACTTAATGATGAATAAGAATCTAGAAAATCAAAAAAAAAGTGATTTCTGCGAAAATATATATTAATATATTACACTTTTACGAATTTTCTGTTTAGTGGCTCAGAGGTTCCTTGTTTAGCAAAACAAATGCAAATATAGTCACAAACTATACTTAGTGTTTTCTGGGCTCTATATCGGTTAATGTATACGATATTTAAATTAAAGTTTACATTGGTAATAGATTTGGGAATGTTGATGTACATGGTGATTCAGTATTAGTAATAAAACGAACTCTTCACAAATGCTTCACTGAAATATAAGAGTCTACCACACAATAGTGAATACATATATATATATATACATGGCCTGTTCAAAAGAAAAGGTGAATTTTGAATTTTCGCGGGCTGTGTAAATTCGATTGTCGTTTTTTTGTTTGTTTTTATGTTGGTACACATATGTTTATCATATGTTAGGATTATCAACCGTTTTGGATTAGTGGTTTGTTTTTGACAACTTGAAAGGTAAGTCACGTTTTTGTGCGTTCTTCGTTTTTTTTTTACTTTTGAAAAAAAATGGATCGAAGAATAAAATGCATGATTTGTTTTTCCACAACTCTAGGACGCTCATCGTCATTAACATCTTCTCGGCCTTCTGAAAAGTGTTTATAAGTGATACAAGCTGTCAAAAACAAACAACTAATCCAAAATGACTGATAATGCTAACATATGATAAACATATGTGTACCAACATAACAACAACAAAAAAATCGATAATCGAAAGTACATAGCCCGCGAAAATTCAAAATTCACCTTTTCTTTTGAACAGGCCTCGTATATATTTATTTTTTTATCTTCTATGCTTTTATATGTACTATTATGGTTATTTTTTATACTATATTTTATATTTACCACTGATTATGAGTTTAAGTTGATTTATTTTTATTTTTCAAGAAGTGTGTACTTTTTTGTTTTATTACCATGTACTATAATACAATGTTCTTTCTGTCAACATTAACATAGTGTAAAAAAATCGTTTTTAAAGCCCACTAGGGCGTAAATAAATAAATTCAAACGATTATGCAGATATATTATTTCATCGTGTAATGATTTCAAATGCTTATTTAAATGGTTGGCGTTTAAAGCTGTCAATTTCCAAAATAAATCTCAGTTGGAATAAATAATGGATTCGATAATTGCCGTCTGATCATGACCGTTGCAGGCCTGTGACCGAGGTCATTCAATCTTGATTATCCACGATGTTCTACAAAATCACATGTGCAGTTGAAGCACATCAAGATACTCTATGACATGTCTGTATGTTGTTCAACATCACAAATTATTGAGTGGTGTTTGGAAAAAGATAATAAATAGGCTTTAATAGAAAAATGTGGTTTACGCATGAAACCAACCTTGTTTCTGTTTATTAAAAAAGACCCCGTGTCTAGATCACAAATGCGTTGTCGCTGAATATATTGCGAACAGTTTTTTTAACCATTTGGTGATATTTAATTTCCCCTTCAAAAGTTTCTTTCACATTGCAATATTTCCAAAAATTGAGAATGCGATAGTCCCACTGCTTCCCAGCATGAAAATTTAAATTTAAAAAATCTTCTAAATTTATCAAAGCAAGAAATAAAAAAATAATTTTGATAAAATACTTTAAAAGAAAAAAAGCCAATGGCATTATTTATGATTGGATACTTTCTCCAATGGAAAATTAAATGCCCTACTTATTTCGACGAGCCAATCAATATCAAAGTAACAGCGAACCGAGAACAATTAATCTATTCGGCGAATAAATATATTTTTCAGCAGAAGCAATTGATTAGTGGCATTCGAAGGCGGTACAATTTATGATATGAACCAAAATAATATTTTCCAGTGCTATAAAAAATGAGGGAGACAATCTATCAATATGTCTTACTTGTCAAAACTTTTGCGGAGAGAAAAATTCTTCGGAGATAAGAAATAATAATAAATTGACTCGAATACTATTGTTTAGTGGAATCGTGGAATCACGGGAGGAGAGGATCACACGTGCCGCCCTTCTCGGTAACAAATCCGAATGTATACCGCCACCGCCACCACTACCTATCCGCCACGTATTACAAAACTCGGAAAAAATATCTTCAACTTTCGGCGGGGGCGTGTCGTGCATACGGGTCCCGAATTCTTATTCAAATACACACCCTTCCACACCGTCCCACCCCTACAGCCCTACCTACACCCTCGGCACCGTTTCCTACGGGACAGTCATCACTCTTCCGCCGTGATTTCCAATAGGCGTCAGAGCGTCCCTTAGCAAAGCCCTGAACTTCCGAGGGCTGGCCCTCGTAGTTCACGCAGTAAAATGCACCTGGACAAACTAAAGCGTTCATTTTGAGTCTCAAATGACGTGAAAATATAGAAATACCTTCATTTACGAAATCAAAGCCCAACCTTTCTTAAGAAAGTGATTCCCATCGGATCCCAAATCATTCCAAACGAGGCAGGTAATTCGAATGTAATTCAGCTGCCTTCCTTCTACAAGGGGCACATTTTATTATATAAAGCTTTCCGGGTAACAGGTAAATTACTTCTGCAGATGGTAGCACGAATCCGACTCTCTGCGAGTGCGATGTCAACTTGATGAGAATATTTGCATGCATAAGTGATCTCAATTCACCCGTGTTAAAGGGCAGCTGTCGGGAATGTTAATACAGAGGTGAGCATGCAAATTATTAAGTAAATAAGCCAAACATTATTCTTGCCGTATGACGCCGAGTTCGCAATAAAGGCAAACTTTGCTTTTGATGTGATTAGCTGCGATTTAAATAACGCACGGAGATGAAAGCAAATGGTAGAGAATATGAAATTATTAGAATTAAAATATTATTACGATATCCCTGAACTTCTCGCCTTAGGGGTACAAATCCGCATGATCTATGAAAGAACCTAAATTTACATATTATGAAGTAACCAGCATTCCAACGCAAAAAGGTTAATATGAGCGGATCTTGGGTTTTTATCATAAAAAAATGAAAATAATAATTAAGTATCTATGTCATCATTTATAGAGTATGGATAAGTAATGCATAATTCATAAATGATTTCGTTAGAGGCGGTATAAAATTAGAAACTACATGTATGTGGTATGATAACAAACTCTTTTTTTATATTCTAGTTAAGTTATTTAACCTTTATCCAATCGTAAATCTTAAACAAAATTCAATAAAGGTGGTATGTACATAGACTCATGAATAGCCGCGCCACACCGTTTTGTCACATGTTGTTTAATCAATTTCATCTCAGTTTACAGAAGGACATATTTACTTTGAAAAGTTGTGAAAAATCATCACATATAATTTTTTTATACGAAATAACTTTTGTTGTAAAAGAACTAACATACAAAATGCTGTCACCAAATCCTAAGCAGCTTGTTTTATAAAATATGATAATAAACTAAATATGACTAGAACGGATATCAGAGTTATTCTTAGATAAAGGTGGCGATATGGCAAAGGTATACACAAAATATATCCAAGTGTACGAGTATATCTATGTTGCGGGTTTGTTGATATGCTATTTTTTGGTGAATCCTTAAAAACAGAGGAAATATAGTATGGATGATCATTTTCATTACAAATTTAAAGAGTTTTGAAAAAATCTATTGCGATAATTTATTTTTTTAAGTCAACTGCTTACATCATGTTTATATATTATATAAAAAATATCTTAGTCAAAAAGAGTTGATACAATACTGAGTAAAAAACAATTGTGCATAACCGAGAAGTAAAACCAGTAATTAATAAAACTACATTTTTATTTAACCTTTTAAAGGGAATAACCATTGCAAATAAATTTGATTAATATGTGACATTACACATTTAATTATACATAAAAATATAAAGTATATTTTAGGCACGCTCCAGAGTGGTAGATACTCATAATATCGCCCTGGTGAAAGACCACCATCCAGAATCGAAACTTTGCTTGAAATGGCTTTAGCCGTGTTTGGTGACCAGATCTGAATAGCTAGGTACTTCCCGACCTTCCTCTTACTCTTCTCATTTCCCTCCCCACTACCTTCAGCCCCACAATATACCTCAATTAAAGATGCCATAGTTTTACTGGCTTTAGACGGTTGGGAGTAGTCGGGACTCTTGTGCGGTATCAACTATAAAAATAAAAATAAAATATTTCACGTGCTAAATGGATATATTATATGGCTAAGTTCCATAAATTTATAATTCTTTTTTTTTACTTTTGTACCGCTAGTAAAATTTGTATCCTTGTTACATTTTTTATCATGTTTGAAACAGTGTAACATGTTATGTAATTGGTACCCATTGTATAAAAAAAACAAATTATGTATATGATCGCTGATCAAAATCGACAAAAAAAAACAGAGGGTATTGTTGGTCACCCTCGTGTTTTATGGAAGTTATCGGATGTCCAGCCGCGCGCTCCGTTGGCAGTGGAGCGGCAAACTGTTTTGAATCGTGGGGAATTGACCGCATGTGACAGTGCCCACCCACGGATCACCGAGGGGCGGGGGAAGGGGGAGGCGGGAGCGGTCCCACCGTACATGGACGAATACTGAGCAGACGATCCACCTCGTGTCAGACTTAGCATGTTTTTATCGCTTTTTCCCCTTTTCCTTCTCGACGCGAAGTGAATTTTTTCTCAACGCGAATTGTTTTTTTTTTGTTTCAAATGTTCGTGTGAATACCGAAAGAGAGTTCTAACTGCCCGAAATCAACGCCTGGCATTTTAATGATTTAATGATCCAAATGTATCGGGTTCGGAACCCATTTGAATTTAAAAAAATAATTTAGTGTGGGATATTTTATTTGCGAATATTATTATTTGGTGCAATCAAAACATTTTGTTTTATTCAGTTAATAAAAGCCAACTGGTTTCATTAACAGCGTTGACAGGATCCTATATAAAAATACAAAATACAAATATTTAACAATGTCACACTGCTAACGTAACTAGTTAGAAAAAACGCGAATCAAACAAAGTTTTATCAATTAATTAAAAAATCATTTACTTTGAATACGATATTTCGAAAAATAATTTGTATCTAGTAAATTTGCAGCAATTTTTAGAGTTGCAGATACTTTCAGTATCGCCCTGGTAAAACATACAATTCAGAATCGAATTGTTGTTTGAAAATGATCTAGCCGTATTTAATAACGAGATCTGAATAGCCCAACCTTCCTCTAAACCACCTTCTTCTCCTCCCCACTCCCTTTAATCTCACATCATACCCTATTTGGTGATGTCATTCATCCAATGGCTTCAGGCAAGCGGGGCTTATATACGGTATTAACATAAGAAATATAATATTTTAGTTAAAATGAAATAATAACTTTGTATAAGACCACAGATTTTTTTATTTTTGCATGACCGACCAGTTTTGCTTAGCCTAGCCAACATAAGGAAACAGAATTAAACTAAAACTAAAAAAAAAACTGTGTTCTTACGAGTTTATAAAGTAATTATTTCATTTTCAAAAAATATATATCAAACCACATTTGTTGCTTTCTACGAAAATACATTTTTTTAATGGAATTTATAAATTTTTAATAAACACATTTGAACACATTTAACAAAACAATATCAATACACCATAAAAATTACAAAATATCTCACAAACACTAATAACAAATGGTTTGCCTAAATAATGATTCATATCATTAAAAATGTGAGAATTCCAAAGTTCAGTCAAAAATATTTAGAACTGTTGAAATACCTCTAAAAGTGATATTTTATAATCTTTGCTTGGTCTTATTTGAACATTTCCGTTTGGCACATATCACCATCATGTTTGATTTATTTGTGTAACTGCTGTAAGTTTTTAATCAACAAAAATTTAGGAAATAACCTCAAAATCCGTTGACGAAAGTTGCGCGACTCGTTGATGTGAAGTTAGCCCGGACGGAGAACATACATAGAAGTGCTGGGATATTATGTGATGACTTTTCTTGCCTTTTCTTTCACATGGTGTACGACATAAAAACCCGGAGAAAGTGATTTATCGCAAATTTGTATAGGTTGAGTAAAACTATTAGACATTCCTCCTTATATCGTTACTCCAAGGTTTATTTCACAAAACTTTGGATAAACCCCGTTTTCCCGGTGTACCCTTCATTTTGTTTAAAAGCTGAAACGGTCCTAAAATCGACGTTACAAAGGGTAAAGTTTTTACTATTATTAACGTGTAAAAAAAAAACAGAATGAGGCTTATGGTTGAGTCGTGACGATGTCAAATGTGACTAAAGTTTGAAACAAACTCACCTTAATTATAGATTGTTTGTAAGCGATTCCTTGTAATTGTAGAAAATTTGATGTAAAAATATATTAATTGTAATGATTGATTCGTATTAGCCTTGAGTTGAACTCTACTTGGGTTGAAAAAGATAATTTATCACGATGAGAGTAGTAAATATTTTATTTTATTGTAGAAATTTAATAATATTTTCAGAATTAACGCAGAAGTAAAAGTCTGTGGAGAGAAACTTAATCACCCGAGTTTTGATTATTTGCAAATGAACCAAAATATTCAATTTTCCAAGAGTATTATTAACATTTATTATAGAGTTACAAGGCGCGCAATTAGGGTTTGAGCCAAATAACACACTATTAGGATTGTGCCTATTGGTGCGTGTGTATATATATATATATATATACGCACTGTTTTATTTATCTGTAACAAGAACTATACAGAGTGATGATTGATGAACAGCAATTCATTGTTTCTTTGTCTACTTCACGGCTTTGTAATCTAGGTGACCGCTAATATTGCAGTTCCGAAAAGTTGTTCCTAGCCGCAGCTTTCGTGGTGATGATTATACGAAAAAATAAGAATATGAACCATATTTGGGTTTTTTATAAAACTAAAGTTAGTTATATGTAGTTATAAAATGTGTCAAAAATAAGTACAAATCAGGCACGAAGGAAATAGTAACGGTAAAAAAAAACAAACGCTGGAATCTGAAAGGAATATTATCAAATAAGTCAAATCAATACATCCAAACTTTTAATATAGATTTCCCCCATTACTTAATAGAAAAAGTTTTTCTCTTTCAGCCGCTGTCTCGTTGAATTCCCGACATAAACCAGTTATAAATAAATAAAATACTTGTCGGAAAAGTTTTCGCAGTTGAGGTTGGTTATTTTTATATGTCAGAAGAGTAATTGCAAATACCCGCAGTCAGTTTTATGAAGCCTTTTTTGTTGGATATTTCCGATCGGAATTATTCACGGATAAAGCCAATGGTTTTGTTCGAAACCGAATACGTTTTGTAGCGCGAGAATTCGTTTCATAAACGAGCATGATTTTATTGCTCGTCAGATCAAGTCTTTTGTAGCGCCCATCAAATATTTGATAACGCGAAACAATACGCAGAAAGGATATAAACATTTTATGACACGAACTTTATTGGAAAATATATGATACGAACAATTTAAAATTTGCACATTCACAGTGTAAAAAAATGAAGATCTTGAGAATACCTACAAGTATAAATATTTTGTGCTGAATCTATTTAAAAATTATCAAAAAAATAATTTGCATTTAAATCATTTCGCTTCCATTATGATATTAATTATTGAAGTAATATTTATAATACAATATTTTATTTGAAATTGGAATTAACTTTAAGCACTTATTCTTATTTTAGATATTTGAATAATATCAATAATCAACAGCACAAATATGAAACAGAAAAAGCCAGAGTATAAAAAGACAATGGTCACAACCGAGACAAAAAATAGAAAAAAATAATATCAATAGTCTTCAATGAAAGTATGAGATCAATAAAAAATGTCAGTTTCTAATAAGATCCCAATGGCTGCATTGTTTGAAGCTTTCCTTCCGGATAGAATAGAAGAAGAAAAGAGAAACACAAACAACATATTTACAGAAACATATTCAGAGGTGTTATCTTAAAATAAAATTAATTGGTGTGACCACATTAATTTTCAAATTAATGTGGTCACAACATACTTACATTATATTATAATTTGCAAAGTATAATACATAAGCGCTGCCCTACGCACAACACTGTGTCTAAGTAATTAACATCTGATGCACACAAAAATAATAAAATAGTTGCCAAAAAAAAAACACTACCGAAAACAAATATGAATTAGATAAACATACAGAAATGTAAAAAAACTAGATTGCGACCGAGACTTGAACTCGAATCCTTCCTCTTGCCGGGAAAACACTTTTGCCAATTGCAATAGTACGAAGGCATCACTTGTAAAGTTTTAGAAAAAAATAGTTAACAATAATATGCAAGAGATTTAATTAAATGTAGCTACGTGCGTGATTCACGTATTTCTATGTTCTATTAAATGTGAAGCATAGTAAAACGAATCATTAACAAAATTCCTTTCTTATAAAATTGTGAAATACCTATAAAGGGGTGTTCTCTTATGTGGACATTTTCAATTGTAATCTGAATAATTTTTAATTTTTTTTTCAATCAAAGAACATAATGGGTAATTTTCTTGTAATAGCCAAAATATTTATTTTGTTAGAGGTCATCCCTAAAATATTATATTGATTTTCACATCAAATATTAGTTATAAATTGCTTTAGCTTTGATATATAATACTTAATGTAAAAGAGGAATGGTCAAAACGAGGAAGTCTGTTACTGTTTTTTTTTGTTCTGTGTAATCTTCATTCTACACGTATGAGCTGATTTAATGTACAACTGTTGATCTCCCTCAAATAAAATAAATGTGAAAGCATCGCAAGATAATCTGCAAGCCGATACGCATAACAAATATGTTGGCATTGCCTTCATAAATATTACCATCAAATAACCATGCTATGTAATTCTTTCCTGAAACCGAGTGGTGTTCTTGACTCACTGACGAAAGCACTCTAAAAAAGCCAAGGCAGTTGGACGTGCAACTGATTCGTTTAGCGATATTGCAATACACGTTCATTAATTAGTGCTAAGAGCACTCAAAAGTTCTTAAAACTACGAGTGATATTAAATTTATGAATAGAATATGCACAGTTTTATATAAGATGCTTATGTCAATGAATAATGGAGATGGGTGATGGTGGCTTATTATGCACCCGCACATTATGTAATTGAATGTACGTGCATTTTGACACATCTTCAAATATCAATGATATTTGATAGGTTTATGTATGTTGTGTTACATATCGTCAGCTTACTTGTAAAATCTTATAGTAACGTTTTCATAGATTACAAACTAACACGATTGAAAGTCAGAAAAATGGGTAATTAGCCTAAACTGCCGAACAAAATATTACCATCGAAAAATTGTGCATATTTTGATGAATTACACATTCCGGAAAGTTGTTTCTTGTTCTAATATTAAATGTTTTGGAGTACATTGACCCCTAATAGAACAACTTAAAAAAATAAGATACAATATGATTATTTTTATGTATTTTGTATTCATTTTGATGAACATAAGAAAAACTAAAAAAATGATCAATTACAACCCATTAGGTTGTTTATAACTTGTAACATTAAATAAACAAAGACCTATCCGTTTTTAGCTTATGACTTATAAAGGGTTAATTGCTTCTTGAATATGTTTGTGATCTTAACATAGAACTTTATACAATAAGCCGACGATATGCAAAATAAATTAAATGCACTGAATTATATGTGTAGTCGCCGTTATAATCATAGGAGATACCTTAACCTAAAACTTTTTCAACTGCATATTTATTTAAAATTATAGGAAAATTACAAAAGATTAAGGGAAGAAATTAAAAAATATATATGACACTACATAATATGTAAGGCAATGCTTCAATTCCGGAAGTATTTTCACACCTGTAGAAGAGTCAAAAAATTAAATTCTCAACTTGAAAAATCGTATATTGTGTGATTTATTTTTAAACTTGACTGGATTTTGAATACGCGACTCCCGGCTAAAGGGGCCTAGAACGCTGCCGCTCTGCCATAAAGATCACTACCAATAAGGTTTACCGAGGTTTTAGATACATCGGGCTGACACAAGGGCCATTGATAAATGGCAACACTTGGCTCACAAACCAAATTCGTTTCACATATATGTGCGCTTCCCATTCACGATAATGTCTACAAACATTGTATATATTAAAATGAATACTTCCCGCCTCGATTACATCCTCAGACAAATCCGGCCGGCGCAAGACAATGCGAGGAGCGTTTGCACAGTAGAGGCACATAATCAAGTGTTGTACAGGACAATAACAAACACAACCATTTACTCGACAAAGGATTGCCTCCCTTTCCGAATAAGCTCTAAGCTGTCATACCTGGGGTTCCGTCGCACCGTCCTTCGTGCCTCCACGCCAAGCACCGTGTACCTACCGGCACACTTACTCCCAGCACACCACAATAAGGATCGGTTTAACAGCACAAGTCTAAAAGTTTCACTTTAAAAATATATATAAAACATAAACAAATATTTAAACCTTTTAAAAGCATTTATAATAAAATGAAATCGTTGGAAAATTAAGGTAAAAATTACCCTGGTCAACGTGTGCTTTTAAATACCGCGATTAAAAAACTTCATAACTGCTCGGTTCAGATCAGTTTGAAGTTGCCAAACAGGGACGCAACCAAATAAATATGTGAAACAATATTGTTAAATATTTGCAGCCAGGATTGACAATTAAAATAAAGAGATGTTAAAAAGGCATAGCTCAAAATAATAATTGAAAATCACACTGGATAATAGGTGCTTCTATCGCTTTAAACACTTTACAGGGACACTCGACAATACATAAAACACTCTCTTTAAGTTATGGTTAAAAATTGAAGCGTCAGTCAAATTATCACCATTTTCAATAAAAAAATGTCAAGGAGGACTACAAAATTAAAACCAACAAGGTCACAGACTTTTTTGTTTAGTGTCTTGTATTTCACGTCTCGCTAGGATGTCCCAAACTTTCTCTTCAATCTACTTGTATATAGTATGTGATCTATCAGTCTATCTAAGCGTAATTTCCTTAATCTTGTTCAACACGTTTACACTGAACTTCATTTTTAGATCTGCTCATTTGTAATACGGCCGTTTCTTATTTTACAGCAAATACACCCCACTCTACTAAATTCGACTTCAACGTTTTTTTTTATCAGTCTTACACTCATCGTTAAATAATTGAAACATTAAATGAAAATCCGTATAATCCGACTATCCACTCAAATATCAAGTCCAATAATCAAAATGAAGATGGGGAATTTTCAGCCCCCCCGGATAAGGGATGCTTATTTATATGAAATTCTAGCAACAGAGTTGGGCCTGTATAGAATATCGTTTCATATCTTAATTTCCATTTTCATCACAGTTATTACCCCCTTCACATAAGAGCTAGGCTTACAATGGAACAACTCCGCATTAAAATTCCCCTCTGATTATTTTTGTGTGCGTAAAATGATATTGTTGATATGTTCGTGTGTAGGTGTCCTGATCGCACTGTTTTAAGCTGTTAGGCAGCGTTTTCTATGAAAAGAATTGTTCTTTGAGAACGTTGTCTAACTTATACGAGTACACGCCTGATGAGGCATTTAAGCTCACACGTCCATGCTTTTGGCATGATTGAGGACGCGACATTTTCATGTATAGTGCATAGGTGTCCCGATCGTATTGTTTTAAGTTGTTAAGAGAGCTGATATTTCATAACGTTGTCAAACTTTCAATGGGGAATATTAGATTACACGTCGTAGCTTTTGATATGATTAGGTGTGCGATATTGTTGATATGTTCATATGTTAGTATGTAAGTTTCTTGGTCGTATTATTTGAGGATATCAGGCAACGTTAGCTGCTAAACTTGTCTTTGAGAACATTCTCTAACTTGTTCACGCCTGATAGGGCATATTGGCTGACACGTCAATACTTCTGGGGCGGTTAAGTATGTGCACTTAGCGCTACCGAAATAACCGCAGAGTAGTTTCTAATTATGCTTGTAATACTGACCGCAATGCCACAATAATTATTCCGAAAACCCGGGCGAGAAAGCTCCAATAATTACAGGTAGTAGATGTAATTTGAATTAACTAAAAAGCTCGCTCTCGAACATACGTCATTGGTGTAATAATTTATGGGCAGGCAGTTTAATAATATTACATCAACGTTTCGATATCAATTACATTTGAATGGTTTCCAAATTGACCAACTATGAAAAATCAGTGTGTTTAATTTACGCGACATAAATACCAACAAAGTATGAAACAGATTAATATCACATTCAGGTACATTCGTAAAACATAATAAATAAGGTAATCAAATAGGATTTTAGGATATTTCCTTTATTACAATTTTTTTATATTTGTAAATAGGTGAAAATTAATAAAAAATATAACGACTATCCTCAAAAACAAAATTGTAATTTTTAATCAGTGTTATAAACTTATAATCAATCAAAAAATGCTTTAAAAATAGTAGATTCATAGTGAAAAAGGTAAACAAGAAGTATTTACATTCGAATGAACTATAAACTTCAAAGTGATAATATCAAATTTCAATTTTCGCTTTGTAAGATATCGATATTTTCCCGCATTCAACTCCAATCGAATATACATCTACGCCAAGCTGCGAGAATGAAGAGCTCCAAATAGCGAGTAGCGAGTAGCGAGCTGCATTCGCTCTCGATACACTCTTTTAAATTGCGCAGCAACTGCTGGCAGTATCCTCTTTCCTAGGTCGTTATTTTTACTGTTCTTATAATAGTATCTGCAGCGATTTCTAGAAACCTTTTTTACTTCACAATCTGTGTAACAGAAGTGATATGAGGTGACGTATTTATTTGATTATCATTTTTTTAGTACAAAAAACATTTAGTAGTTATATTTCTTATTAGCAACTTAATTTCGATGTTAAAACGGTACCAAAATGAAAAACAAAGTTTGACAACATAGTATTCTCAAGTACCTACTTACATGAATTTAACAAAAAGGAATGTATTCGTTTATTTATTATAGACGCAGTGCTCGTCTAAAAAAAATGGCAAGACTTTTGTTTAGTTTAAAATAGGATTAATTGTTTAAAGTAGGAAGTGTTAAATCTAGACTTAAAACTCGTAAGAAAATTTAAGATGGTAATACTGAATAAAATATTTTGAAAGCTTTTAAAAAAAAGTTTTTGATTATAATTTTTGTACTGTCACTATATTCCACTTTTTAGACACAAAAAATTAATGCATTTTTGTGCATTGTAGAATCTACTATCGAAAAAATTTTTAAAATACTTTCGTGTAGCTAAATTTAAACGTCAAATTAGATATAATTTCATCTTTTGAATTGGTGTTTCTCCACGTTATCATTCACTTTTGTGAACAAAGTTCTGGTGTTAATTATAAAAGTATTATCTTTTCACAATTAGGGAGCTAAATGTTTCCCAACAAAAGCCGCGAGAGGCAGCCGGGGGAAGAGGCACTCGTCTCTACATGAAATAATAAAACCACCCTGGACCGCAAGTATCTCCCAAGAATGCTCTGCTTATGTTGAGTCAAATTATTATCTCCCGGGCGAGAGTAATTTAGTCTTTCTTCTCAGAGCTCGGTGCAATTTCACATAATGAAATATGAAAGTTGCGTTGCTGCACTTTATGAAGTAATATTTAAAATTTACAACCTCCCACAAAGAAAACAAAATTCACTCCGAGGCATAAAGCTATCGGGCTCTCGTCTTAGAGACGCCCTTAAAGTCAGAAGTCTTGTTTATAACATCGCGCGGTTGAAATTCTTATCTGAATTGCAACAATTTTCTCGTTTCTCGACGGTAAATTTTATTTATTTTTATAATGAAACACGTTGTTGACTATCAACATACAGGTAGCCCGTAAACAATGTTATTATATAATATTTTTTGTACCATTTTTTGATAAATCTAAATTATTTTTATGAACATATCAATGTTGATCTATCGAGACGTATTGATTAAAACACATTAACAAAACAATGAATTAAACATTATTTAATAGAAACATTTGATAATTTATTGAGTTACACTCAAATATATGACAAAGGGGATTTATAATTTCCCCCTATTGTATGACGTGAATAAGCATCGCTAGAATTTTTTCTTATTCGTAAATTTGTATAATATTTCCTATTTAAGTATACACGGTATAGCCCGACGGCAAAACAAATGTTCAAAGTTAATCGTACTAGCGCAACAGTCTCACCTCTCTCACACCTTCAGTACTTAAGTTCGGGCTCTGGTGGGACACTGAGTCGATCAGCAGCTAACCACCGAGTCACAGGGTCGAGGACTCATAACCGCGATATGCCTCATAATAATACTTTTTTTTCCCTTTCGATTAGCTGCCCGGCGAGTTACATAAGACATAGAATCGTTGGAAGCAGCGCATTAAGAGCGATAAAGCCCTGTTTTTCCGGAGGCGGAAGCTCGCCAACTTACAGGTGTAGCACTTTTACTTGAACTATAAAACTGAGGTTTTAAAAAGTTCATTTATGCTTTAAGTTTTAGGCACTTTTTACTCTCGTAATAACTCTTTCTCGTGCTTTTAACTAATACCATTTCGAAGCGTGGTTATTCACTATTAAGGCACATAAAACTTACTGTGATATTAACAAGGATAATGAAACTTTTCTTTATGATGGTTTTATTATGAATCCCTATTAGCCATGTTATTATTTGCTCAAGAGTTAAAAAGTTCTTCGCGGGGTTCAGCGGGGTAGGGATTTTATAAAAGCGAGAAACTGCAATACGTGTAGCGGGCGTCCTTTTACCGACATAACACTGAAAGGCTTCACAGGCAAAAGGAAGCCAATTAAACTGCATAATGTGACACTATAACTCTTCTTTACAAATATCACATTTCCGTTATTAATGCCAGGCTTATGAATAACTCCCCAACGGTGACGCTCTGCCATGAGGTTTCTGCCGATTTATGAAAGCGTACCGCAGGGGATTCCCCGCTTTCAATCGATATTTGCGACTAAATCGTTCTTCGAAAGAATTTTTTTTTTCAAGCATTTTGTAAACCTATCTGTTGTCTTTGATAAGAGTGTGATCAGTGCAACAAGGAGTTTCGCAAGACTACATTTTACAAGTATCGAGAATGGCTGTAAAATTGTGTTTTATTGATTAGTGCACTTACCATAAAATTAATTATTTTGCAGTTATCAAAGTATAATAACATTATACCACAGACATTAAGAAAAATATTTGCAAAATTTCAAGAGTTTCATAAAAGTGGAGTAAGAATGTACGTGTTTAAATATTTTACAACTTTAATAAACGCTGTGATTATACATTTACTGTCCGGGAAACTTTTCACACTGTTAATTTTTAATAAAAAATAGTGATTAAAAGTCTCGAAGTTTGGCCCCCAAAAGAATCCGGGGGGCAGAAGCAAGCAAGTTAATCGCTCACCCCCGAGCGCTCACCGTTTTCCGCCTCGCGCTGCTAAAGAATAAAGAACACACATAAATTGTTGGTCCAGCTCTGCCACTGCGCACTGCTACGGGATTCTTCCCCACCCCTCCCCAAGCCACCCATGGTCATTTTTAGAAATTAACTTTAAAGATTAGGGATAAGCTTTTGAAGGTGTGGGATGTCTCCTTCTATGTGCATTTACCATACGATGGATATGTATTTCATAAAGGTACTTTTCTTTTATTATAAGTAAGATTTGGATGAAAATCTGAAGGAGATAACATACGTTGACGAATTCGATACTGAATTATTTACAGTATTAAACTTAAAGCTCGTCACCCAAAATGACGCTAAAGGTCACTTTGTAGCATTTTAATACAAGCAATACTGCCTGCACATGACTTATCTGTGAATTGTACATGGGCAGTTAGGAAAATGTCTAAGGTATCCAACGAATACAATTTCTAAGCTGTAATCTTTTAAATTAAATATGAAAAACATACTAAAATGTCATTAAAAGGTGCAGTTTGAAAACCATTGGAGCAATTTTCAAACATTTTATCTAAAATTCCAGTATGCATTTTACAAATAATTTAAAATATTACAATTAGCAATTTAAAGGCGAATGTTTTTATCCACGCTTCGAGTGATGTTATATGAAGCATAACCCTTTTTTGGAGGCATCTGCAAAACCCACGAATTTATAAGAATCATTTTTTCTTCTTGTCTAATGAGATTGCATTACGACTAAAACTGTATCATCCCAGTTCAATCCAAGCTTCCACAACTGCTGGAGAAGAATGGACCGAAGCCAGGGGAGAACATTTGCAAATGAGAACGAACCCCCACCCGGAGACGTAGCGCTGATATAATGATGATGATTTTTATAAAGAAATTCAAAATTTTCCTCTAATTCTATCTATTTTCGTTTTTAGATTTCCTCAACTCTCCAGCTTTCCCGGAGTTTGTAGCTACGTCACTGTTACAAAAACCATTTTGGGGTGAGAAAAACTCAACGATCGACCAGAATTTCAGAACCGGTTGATGCCTTCATTAAAACATCGGCCGGCGGAAAATTTATTTCGCTATTGTCCGGTTAAAACGATCCCTTATAAAACTCTCAACTTTGTAGTGGCCGGCCTCAATAAAGCCGTCGATACGGGATGTTCTCAATTATTCCGCCAATGTATCGGCGGTTTGTGGTTACAGCATTATTTTCGCCACTCCACCTTTTTTTGTAGAATGAATTATGTTCAGCCCTCGTAGCTAAATAATAATTATTATTATTTTCTGAACATCTTTGACCTCTCTCACATGTTGTCAATATTCACCTATTCGAAACCAATCATCCTCCGTAAATCGCCAGCCCCTCTCCATTGAGAGAGACCGCTGTTTCTCCTCGCCACTCAAAGAGTCTATCATTACACATATATTTATGAAAATAGAAATCGTACAAATAATTAAGAGCAAAATAAACTCACATTAAACAAAATTAAAATGTTCTTTTTTCAGAGTTTAACGTTTTGTTATAAGAAAAAAATATTGATTATGTTCAAACACTATAGAAAAACATCTAGAAAAAATATGGATGCCTCTCGCAGGAGTTTATATTGAAATGTTAGCGATTGTCTAGAAATATGATCTTAATGACACGGGAGTAGGGAAATGCGTATCAATAGCGCAATTGGTTAAAGCGTCCTTCCGGCAAGAGAAAGGTTCCGAGTTCAAATGACGGTCACAACCAAACCTTTTTTAATATTCTGTAACTAACAAACCACCCTGCCGTTTTTCCACGGGAGAAGGCTGGGAGGATGAACCACCACACAACTCTTGGGACATAGTCCTTGCTTTATTCACATTCATACACCGTCTCATATTTATCTAATTCGCATATTTTGCATATCAATAATATTTTATCAATATTCAATGGTATATACACTTAAAAATTTATTGTTGTAAAACTATACTTTATGACCAAGTTATCTTACTTCCCAATCTTTCTCTTCCCCATCTCCTTCTCTTCCCTACTACATCAACCTTACAAAATACCCCAACTGTGGATGCCATGGCTCTAGACGGTTGGGAGCAGTTGGCGGTATTAACTATAAACAAAATAAAAATAAATCTAATTTCCCCTGATCTGCTACCCGGTTTCTTTCGAGATTTGGATGGATAAATATGGAACAAATAGCATCGCGTATTACTGTTTATTTTTTCCTTATTTTTTGCGTTAAATTAATAGTTTAAAGTACCATAGTTGAATACGGAAATGACGTTGTGAGCTGCAGTTGACACTTAAACTTACATGACGCTGCTTTAGTGAAATATATTCACTACTTTAGGACACGATTTTTCAAGTTGCACTACTTAAATTAGAGTTCGGACATTTCGTTCAACTTCCGAAGATAAACTCAAAGTCGTAATATTTTGCAGTTCAACGCAATAAACCATCCAGATTACACTTCGCTGGATTCATTTGCGTTCTCCGTAGATCTGCTTTGCCATATTTTTCCACATCGGCGCCTCATCCGCATGGCTGGAGAAATTCCACAATTACTAGCACCATTTTTATTCTACGATTTTTTTAAATAAAAAAACCTTAAAAGAGAAGAATAATTTTTTTTAAGTGCTGAACAAGGCGGTTTTTTGCCTTGTGTGGTGTCCAAATCTGAATAACCATATACTTTCCAACCTTTCTCTTCTCATCTCCTTACCTTTCCAACTGCCTTCAGCCACACAACGCACACCCTAATTGGGAATATCGTAATCCCAATAGCTACGAGCAAATGTGGGACAAACTGTCTAGAATTTTTTAAACATTTAAATGGATATTTTATCAGACACGGGCAGGGTCCGAAAAAAATTCCTACAGCTATCTTGATAGGCGAGGTTTTAAGGGTGTAAGAAGAAACCAAATATCTAGGGCACATCATCACCAGTAAGCATAACGACAAAATCGACAAGCAAAGGCGAGCACTCAGTGTGAAATCAAACATACTCAGTAGAAGCTTTCGGCTCTATAGTCCACCAGTGAAAAATACACTTTTCCTGGTGTTCTGTACTATCCTATACACGTGCGAGCTCTGGACCAATTTCAAGAAGAGTAGCATAGAAAGGCTTCGGGTCCAGTACAACAACGCCTACCGCATGATTTTCAGTCTTTCCAGGCACTGCAGTGCTTTCGGTATGTTCACCAAAGGGCGAGTTCCCAAATTTGTAGCCCTAAAGAGAGCCAGGGTGGTAGGAATGAGGGAAAGGATCCACAACATTAGAGATGACCCCATCATAGAATCCCGTCAGATCCAGAGTTCTAGCATAAAAAATCATTGGAATAAGATTTCAACGATTCCAGGATGGACCCCTTCTTAATGGCCTTCTGTATACATGATATCTATTATCCTCCATTAACAATTTTAACATTTATTATTAAAAAAAATCTTTTGAATTTATGTTTTTTCTTAATTATTTTGTATTTATGTATTTCAACTATTATTTTATTTAATGTATTATTGTTAATTATGGAATGTATTGCATTGCAGTAATCCTGCATATCTTCTGGAATAAAACTTTTATTTAGTTAGTTAATTCTTCGAGAGTTTCATGCTCTTCTTTAAGAAAGCGTAAACCATATGTTGTTATCCTCGACAACATGTACGTTATTTTATACAAGAATGCAAACATTTCGGTGTCTCCTTGTTGGCAACACCCTTTGTACATACAAAAACGTATCCAGCCATTGATTTCTCCGGCTGAATTGGATAGGAAGGCATACAATGTCAATACTATGCTATTGGACCGGACTGTCCGCAGCGGGACACTCTATTTCTTATAAACTTTTAATGGATACCGATATTCTGGGTACACTAACATTTTTTGTCACGTCACATAATGTATTATTACGTACATGTATAACAAACATCTAAGACAAAAAAACACAAAAAAAACAAACATTTGTTAAAATAAATAAGCTAACTAACTCACTATCTCTCCGATTCGCCAAAAGGGTAAGTAGAAATGATGGATCGCTACGTAACTCTATCTTTGCACACAGTTTTCGCTTCATTCACACTCATACGTCGCCTCCTACATACTCTTTTGTTATTCTAATTTTTGACATGACCCGACTCAAGTATTTGATTCACTTAATCCATATCTTCCTCGGGCATCCCGGACTACTTCTACCATTCATTTCGAGTCATATGTTTTCCTCATGTTAACCTTTCAGTTCATCTTCACACATACGTGGTAAGGATCTCATTTCTACAGCATTCAGTCTATTTCATTTTTTCTCTGGTAGTTCCAGTGCAACACTGCCATACATCAGGGTTGGTATCAGCACTACATTGTGGACTGCTGGGCTCGCTCTTTTAAGAACGTTTAATAAGCGACTATTGCATTCAGTCCTCTATTAACAGAGTTCTCCGCAGTAAAAAAATAAATATATCTGTTATTCTCCATTTGAAGTAGCAGGTTTTTTTTCCGTCAATATAAATACATTTTTCGAGGCAACAGTGATATGTTGTAGTTTTTTGGACTATTCTTTTAAATAAACGAATATGATAGATATATACAATAAAAAAATGTATATCAAAGTAACAAGCCTGCTTAAATGTTTCTTGTAGAAAGGGTTGGATGAAGAGTTTTTTTGCATCTATTTACAGTTTGTGAATCATAGCGTCGGTTTGCACTCAGGCTTCGCGAGTTCAATCCCCTGTTAGTCCTTCCTCATTGCATAAGCAGCTTTTTCCGCTTTTAATATATAAATTCTGTCGCGTTATTCGTAAACCGGAAATGATTGTCTGTATTTTAAAAAAAGGTGTCATAGACACGGAATAAAGCAGACAATATCCACGAAAAGATTTCATTCAAAATATTCACTTTTTGGCTTTCTAATACTTACAAGCAATACTACAAATGATTTATCTGCTTATTTTATACGGGTAAGTAAGAAAATGTCAAAGGTTTCCAGTGAATTGACCGGTCGGTAGCTGAGTGGAGAACGCGTCGGATTCCCACCCGAGCGTCGTGCGTTCAATTCCTCTGCTGGCTAAGTCCTCCATCATTGCACAAGCAACATCTTCCGCTTTTTATGATGGCAGTAGGAGTTTTTCAAATATTGTCAGGTTATTTGTAACCCGGGAATGTTTGTCTTACTTTTAAAAAAAAAAAAGAATACAATTTTTAAATTATTCTTTAAAAGTCTTTATGAAATGCATGCGGAAATTTTAGGTAAAACGTTCAAAAATGCCATCGCTGGTTTTCAAACTGCACAATAATGTTTTAATAGAATTTAAAATATCACAATAAAAAAATTTATTCACTGAAAACTTTAGACATTTTGCCCACTACTAACAGAAATTTTACAAATAAATCTTTTGTAGTATTCCTTGTATTAGAATGCTACAAAGTAACTTCAGTAACATTTTTGAGTGCTGAGACTTAGCGGTATATATTTTAAATGCAACAATTTGGGATGAAAATAATGGCGTTTAGGGAAGTAGGTATATTTAAAATAACTTGAGTGGATGGTAATGTATCATTTGCGGAAAACGTGAAAATATCGTAAATAAGTGAGGTATCTGAGTAAGATGAACCACATGGAACCAACTAATATTCAATTACATCAGAGCAGACGAGAAATGTTCAAAAATTGCACTACCTACTTGTATTCTTGGTAATCGGCTGATTTCCTATTGATTAGGGTAACAAATTAGTATCACGAATAGAACAAAGGGAAAATTACAGTTTCCTGTGCAACCAGCATTTGGAGGTAGTTTCGCTTTCGTATGAAGTGATACCCCTACTCCATACTGATTTACGTAATGGAATCCTGGTTCCTGAAACTCAACCAATGTAACTCTGAAGCTTTGGAAATGTTGACTGGATATTTGACTTCAAGGAAATTATTCAAATTGCTTGACATGAAAACGATGTCAAATGTCATTTCCAAAATAATCATTTGATCAACGCTACTTTTGATAGTCTTTCCCACGAATACTGTTTGTCGTAACCAATCATAGAATATTGAGGGATTCAAATGAGATAATAATAATAATACATTTATATTTTCGTAGAAAGCAATCACTTTGTGGTTTGACATATTTAATGAGAATGAATTAATAACTTTGTATAAGACAACAGATTTAATTTTTTTTTTTATAACCGACCGGTTTTGCTTAGCCTAAGCATCACAAGGGTACAAAATTAAACTAAACAAAAAATAAATAGTATGTGGATATATATATATATATATATATATATATATATATATATATATATATATATATATGCGTATACGTATAGAGAGAGAACACAATATAAAATAAAATAAAAGAACAGTAAGAAAAAAAAGAAAAACATTTCAATTATAACAAAGGAACGGAGAGAAAGATACAGAAATTACGAAACGAAAGAGGCAAAACGTCAACTGAGAAGGTGATAAAAGAAAAATGAGATATTTTGAGAGTTTTTTTTAACCCTGATGATGCTTAGGCTAAGTGAAACCGGTCGGTCATGAAAATGAAAATAAAATCTGTCGTCTTACACAAAGTTATTTTTTCACTCTTCATTAAATACGTCAAACCACAAAGTGATTGTTTTCTACAAAAAAATAATAAATATAAAAAAAAGTCAAAATGATTGCCGGAAAGCGCGGTGAATATGAACACCGATTGAATGAAATACGGCGTAAAACGGTGACAATACATTTTACCACTATAATAACAGTTGCGACAGCAATTCTGTAGACTTGACGGCCTGCATGGTCGAGTGGTAAGACGCTCGACTACGAATCCAGAGATCGCGGGTTCGAACCCGGCGTGCGCAAATAATTTTTATTTAATCAATATGTTCAGTAATACGTTTGATTCATATAAAATAAAATAAAGTATATTTGCGGCACGTTCCAGAGTGGTAGATACCCTAAGTATCGGCCTGGTGAAAGACCACCATTCAGAATTGAAACTTTGTTTGAAATGGCTTTAGCCGTGTTTGGTGATCAGATCTGAATAGCCAGGTACTTCCCAACCTTCCTCATCATCATCTCCTTCCCCTTTCCGCTACCTTCAACCTCACAACATACCCCTATAGGGGATGCCATAATCTCTCTGGATCTAGACGGTTGGGAGCAGTTGAGACTCTTGTGCGGTATTCACGTAAAAAAAAAGACTGTAGTCCATCTGTTCGATCCAGAAACTGCGACAACGCCAAATGCGCTTCAGTTTTGGACAAAACGAGTTGAATTAGAGTGGACTGTAAAACGATTATACTTGGTGAATGATTCGATTGTTTTTTGGATAAATAGAAGGGTAAATTTATGCCAGCTTGCTCACCTTGAGATGTGTAACAAGAGGTCACGGACTGTCTGCTCCGGGCGATGAAAGTTGAGTGGGCGAATCCTCCAGAGACGGATGCGAAGCAAGGCGCCGTCCCTGAAGGCACGAACGATTGTAGGCGAATAAGATCGAGTTGAAACGTGCCGCTCTTGACGTCCCGATCTTTGTGTTTGTTGCCGGGTGGTGGGGTCGTTATCGCCATACATTTACATACTTTACATAGCCATGCAAATAATGTGCGACAACAGAACAAACTGGCAAAAGTGAAGGTAGGAACTGGATAAAAGGTATCAGGTTATTACCTATCAAATTGTTTATTTTAGGATCCAAAATCATCGGTGTTCATGAGTTATGACCCTCCCTGATTCGCGGTCCTCCTTTTACAATGAACTTTCCCAAAACGATCGGCGCGGCGACTCCGGCTCTCGAATGTCGTTCCCACGGTGGGCGCTTACACGTCGCGCGGAACCGCAGCCGGTTTGCTTTAATTAATATTATTATGAGGTTCAGTAACGCGCCGTTAGCCATTCGGAAATGGACAGTGCTGCATTAGGCGACATTCAAACATGCCCATACCGGCGTGCGCCAACAACTCTCGTAAACCGTCATCGGCGTGTGGACCGGCAAGCCATGCCGTTAGTAGCTATTACGTGGCCTCCGTCGGTTTAAGTTTTAGGGATGCGGTCGGTTTACGCATGCTGAAATAGGCACTGTGTGAATGCGGCCCACAGTACCTTCCCGAGAGTCTCAATGTTCGGAGTCGGAAATCGAGAAGTTATCCTGGCAGATCTGCTAAATAAACATAGCTATGGCTGTCTCAACGAACAAAATATAATTAACATTAAATATGGTACAAACTATTGAACATACGAGGCCTGTTCAAAAGAAAAGGTGAATTCTGAATTTTCGCGGGCTGTGTACATTCGATTATCGATTTTTTTTTTGTTATGTTGGTACACATATGTTAGCATTATCAGCCATTTTGGATTAGTGGTATGTTTTTGACAACTGGAAAGGTTAGTCACGTTTTTGTGTGTCCTTCGATTTTTTACTTTTGAAAAAAAAAGTATCAAAGAATATGTAATAAATTTTGCGTTAAAAATGGAATAAAGTGCTCAAACGAATTTAAAATATTGACTGTGGCATTCGGCTTTCGAGTCTACTTTGTTTAAAAAAAGTGTTTATAAGTGGTAAAAGCGCTTTACAGAAGGCTGAGAAGATGTTAATGACGATGATCGTCCTGGAGCTGTGGAAAAACAAATCATGGATTTTATTCTTTCATCCATTTTTTTCAAAAGTAAATATTCGAAGAACACATAAAAACGTGACTAACCTTTCTAGTTGTCAAAAATAAACCACTAATCCAAAATGGCTGATAATGCTAACATATGATAAACATATGTGTACCAACATAACGACAACAAAAAAATCGATAATCGAATGTACACAGCCCGCGAAAATTCTAAATTCACCTTTTCTTTTGAACAGGCCATGTATATTAAAAAAAAAATAAAGAGTTCTAGACAGGATAGTGAATTTAATTCTACGTGCGCCAGGAAAAAGGGAATGAGTCAATATACGCAGATGTTTAGGAGTGTCAAAACAAAATTTATGAATTTTGTTTTTTGTATGTACGACGACCTGCATGGTCGAGTGGTAAGACGCTCGAATACAAATCAAGAGGTCACGGGTTCGAACCCGGCGAAGGCAAATATTTTTTTATTTATTTAATATGTGTCATAACACATTTAAATGTTATAAAATATAATATAGTATATTTGCGGCACATTCCAGAGTGGGAGATACTCTAAGTATCGCTCTGGTGAAAGACCACCATTCAGAATTTTAACGTTGCTTGAAATGGCTTTAGCGGTGTTTGGTGACCAAATCTGAATAGCCAGGTACTTCCCAACCTTCCTCTTCCCCATCTCCTCCCCCCCACTACCTTCAGCCTCACAACATACCCCTATTGGTGATGCCATAGTCTCACTGGCTCAAGACGGTTGGTAGCAGTTGAGATTATTGTGCGGTATTCACGTACAAAAATGAAACGTAATCATGTAATATGTCAAATGTCCTTTTTCAAAAAATTATAGCACATTATTTTATTTTCTGACATATCTCATTTTTCCATGATGGATAATGTATCTAAGGAAGAATTTCGCATACTTAACTCAAAACTTGTTTTTTTTTTTACTCATTCCGTTCTTCCTTGCGCACACAGAATTATCTGTACAGGAAAAACTTTTGTTATTTGAAAATGTTTGATCACTTGTTCTCGAGGTGAGAGAAAATTGCGCTTACTAGGGGCACACAGGCAAGCCCACAACACATTTCTTGCGGTGTATCCTTTGAGTATACTAGAGGTAGCCCAAGCCAAGGCAGTGAAGTCAGTTTTGGACTTGTTTTTAATGATTTTAACATGACTCGGCGCAAATGGGCGTGGCTAAGACTAAGGCTACGGTATTTATACATCCATTCATATCACATATCGACATAATGTTTTTGTGTATTCGTATAGCCACTTTTTCACAGTATTTTCATCAACAAAAATATAGCATCTAACCTAAAAAACCGTTTAGTTGTGTCAAGTTTAGTGGCAAAATAATAAAATGTGGGCGGAGTCCCGTCGTTAACCAGCGAAGATAGCCAGCTTAAGATCATTGCGACAGTATATAGAAGCGGTCCAAGAAATTTGTTGTCTCTTTCTCTCTCATGGTGTACGATGTAAAAACTCGGAAAAAGTGATTTGTTACAATTTCGGATGGGTTGGGTAAAACAAATTAGCTATCCCTCCATATGTTGTTACTTCAAGGGTGTATCTCTTCTGTAGTATGATCGGTTAACAATTGGACTCCATTATATAACTTTACAAAATGTATTTAGTGAATACCGCACAAGAGTCCCAACTGCTCACATTCGTTTGGAGCCAGTGGCACTACGACATCCCCAATTGGGATACGTTGTGAGGCTGAGGGTAGTGGGGGTGGGGAAGGAAATGGGGAAAAGGAAGGTTGACAAGTACCAGGCTATTGAGATCTGTTTATCAAACACGGCTAAAGCCATTTCAAGCAACGTTTCGACACTGAATGGTAATCTTTCACTAGGGCGACACTATAAGTATCTACCACTCTGGCACAATATGAGATCTCAAAAAACAGTTGTTCACCAAATACATTAAGAGACGAATGATATAAAAATATTGTTGATACATGCATAGTATAATAAAATAAACTAAATTTTAAATAAAAGTATCTTTCTTTTGACACCACTTTATTGGATACATTTATACATAAACCTTGTGGGTTTATGTATATATGTATCCAATAAAGTGGTGTCAAAACAAAGTTACTTTTATTTAAAATTTAATTATGTCTTTCCACAAAGTGAGTACTTCATGTCAAA
This sequence comes from Drusus annulatus, assembly GCA_022651775.1. NCBI lineage: Eukaryota > Metazoa > Arthropoda > Insecta > Trichoptera > Limnephilidae > Drusus > Drusus annulatus. The sequence continues at coordinate 42,304 of JAGWCC010001213.1, read as the reverse complement.
GTTAAATAAACTAAACCTTTACTTACACCCCACATATAGAGACAAGGTACAAACTGAAGAGTAATGAAGAAAAAATAAGAAAACGTGTAAGATATAAGAGAAGTTCACTCCTGTAAACATGTTATGAGATAATCGTTGAATTGGCGAGTGAAAAAATATGAATAAAAAATATTTTATTTTAAGTATATGCATCGTTATGTATCTAACGGTGTCTTAATAAGCCTACTCCGTCCTTTCATCTCATATGTAAGCAATCTCTGTTTCTTTTTTGCATCTTTGGACTCCATCTAATGATTGTGGAATATCTGTGAGATTTTCTACGTGCCCAGCATAATTCTACTTGAGTATGGAAATTGTGACCATACTGTCGTGTAATCTGCATATTACGAAGTAATATTTTACACGAAGGAAAGAATGGGGAGCGCAGTCTGGATGAGTCCTGATTTGGGACAATGAGCTACCAACATGCTTTTATAATTGGCTTAGAAAAATTCAAGTGAATAAATTCTTCTGTCGATAATACGGAAACGATCACAAAAAAATTGAGGGTTTTTTGTGATAAATTAAAAATAACCTTGATTTTAGCTCGTGATTGAATAATTTCTGATTTGTTGTGGTCTTTATTTAATTTTACGAATATCCACACTGAATGTTTTTTTTAAACATAGCAGACGGCCTCCATGGTCCAGTGGTAAGACGCTCGACTACGAATCCAAAGGTCGCAGGTTCAAACCCGGCGTGCGCCAATAACCTTTATTTAATTATTATGTATCATAACACATTTAATTAATATGAAAATAATAAAAAATATATATATTTGCGGCACGTTCCAGAGTGGTAGATACTCTAAGTATCGCCCTGGTGAAAGACCACTATTCAGAATCGAAACGTTGCTTGAAATGGCTTTGGCCGTGTTTGGTGACCAGATCTGTAAAGCCAGGTACTTCCCAACCTTCCTCTTCCCAATCTCCTTCCCCTCCCCACTACCTTCAGCCTCACAACATGCCCTATTTGGGGATGGCATAGTCCCACTGGCTCTAGACGGTTGGGACTCTGGTGCGGTATTCATATAAAAAAACTTAGTTGGCCTTGGATAACTGACTTTAAGATTTGACAAATGACGTTCTTGCTTGCGTATTTAATAAAAACTAATATTTCATTATGAAAATGAAATAATAACTTTGTATAAGACCAAATATTTTATTTTAATGTACTTTCTTTTTTAGCCGTGGTCGCAAATTTTATATTTTTGTAGAAAGCAATAAATTTGTAGTTATATACAAATTTATGGTCTTATACAAATTTATTATTTAATTTTCATTAAATATGTCTAACCACAAAGTGATTGCTTTCTTCAAAAATATAATATTTAATTATTTGAATTATTTCTATCTTCTATTTCTTTTTTTCTTTCTATTTCAGAAACAAACGACGGTCAGAGCATTCGATGTGCAGAAAAAAATAACTGATCAAAACTACATTTTTACTATTTTTTTATCATAATGTTGCTTAAGCCCTTTAGCCTTTCCAGCGACGATATGATACATAATTTAATATAGAATATAAACCACCATAGTACGGGTGCCTTTTTTGGAAGGTCGTTATATTTATAATTCTGTATCAAAATATTTAATAATTTTGTAAAATATTGAATAAACTTAAATGAAAAAAAAACCATATTATTTTTTTATTTTCAAATGAGCTTTAAAACTATGGTGAAAAAAACTATGGTCGGAAAATACGACCTACATATATAACATGCCAAGGAAATTTTAGCATTTCACATGCAGATAATCAGTTGGCAGTGCTTAGATTTTTTTAACGCCGCAACTACTATTAGCTAAATTGGGAGTGGAGATGATATTCAACAGAGTAATTATTTCCTACCCATAAGCATGTGGCAGCCGAAGGGTTGGTGAGAGTAATTATTGTAAGCGAGAGCAGAGTGTTTGAGGGAACTTTCCACACCAAATATTCGCGCGCCGCCGCTGGCACGGAATACGCTAGAAGAGCGCCATATCCACCAGGAAACCTAAACTTGAAACTTCATGTTTTTGTGTAAACTTGTTGCTTAGTGGCGCAATATCAGAATAATGATTTTTTTATCAGTTGAGTTATGTTAATGAAAATAAATTACATTTTGTTATTTATGTCCTCCACAACAAAGGTGAAATCCTTGCGCGGAAGACAATATATATCATGTAATTAAAAAAAAAAAATGACCTACAAAACTCATACTTTAAATTGTGTGTATTGGTGCTTACACTTCTAAAAGTGATATCCTTGCCAAACATCACAAAGAAACAGCTTTTTGTCTTGCTTTTGCCTTCCTTTTGTTATTAGTGAGGAAGAGACAGCAAGTGTAAACATTGAGCGAATTTTTAATGGTCGTAAAGTTTAACGGTGTGTTCATTTTGTTATTTGAAAAATGTTTTTCTCTTCGTTTTCACTGAAATTATTTTTTTGAAGTCGATTAACAACGTTGAATTTTGTTGTATGCAAGCAATGCATCTGTATGAGTAGGTACTGTGTTCGCGTCAAGTTTGTTTGTGATACCTATATCAATATAGATAGATCGCGCGATTAGAGTTGACGCGAACAATACGTACAGGATTATGTGTATTGGTGCGTATTTTTATCGAAAAAGTTTTTTCAGTGTGTTCTTTTTATTCATTAGTTAGAAAAAACCTTTTTTCTTTCATGAAATTGACTATTTTTTTCAGAAACGGAACATTAGTATTGAAACATGCTGTATGCAAGCAATGCACCTTTCTGAGTAATACATTCGACTAAAAAAATGCTGCAATATGTATTCTAATATTTATTTTTTGTTATTTTTATGGCTTTCTCCTTCTTTTAAACACTCGTATCTTGGTCATATTTTAAAGAATACAAGATTACTTATTTGGTAATATAGTGGAAGATTGGTGAAAGACGTAGCAGGGAAAAACGCCGCACTTCTTTTCTTTGAAATCTACGGAACTGGTACGAGTGCAGTTCCACATAGTTCCGGACTGCAGACGGCAGCCTACAGGGTGAATGCTGACCTGAAGACAGCTAACAAGGGAGAAGGCATTAGAAGAAGAAGGTAATGAAACATAGCGAATGAAGTTGTTTATTTGAGAATACAATAATATGATGTAACTTCTGACGGCCTCCGTTGTCGAGTGGTAAGACGCTCGACTACGAACCCAGAGGTCGCGGGCTCAAACCCGGCGTGGACAAATAACTTCTATTTAATAAAAATGAGTCAGGACATAACATAATTTATATGAAATAATGTACAGTATGGTTGCGGCACGTTCCGAAATGGTAAATACTTTAAGTATCGCCCTGGTAAAATACCACCATTCAGAATAGAAACGTTGCTTGAAATGGTTTTAGCCTTGTTTGATGATCATATCTGAATAGCAAGGTACCTTCCAACCTTCATCTTTCCATCTCCTTTCCCTCCCCATCATCTTCAGCCTAACATACACCAATAGAGGATGCCATAGTTCCACTGGCTCCAGATGGTAGAGAGCAGTTGGGACTGCAATGAAAAAATATAAAATGAAATAATACTATTTTATATTTTGTTCTCCCTCTGTATGTACATATATATATAACCGCACACTTTGAATTTTTCGTTAAGTTTAATTCTGTACCCTGATGATGTTTAGGCTAAGCGAAACCGGTTGGTCATATAAATTAATAAATTTTCGTGGTGTTATACAAAGTTATTGTTTCATTTCTTTACATATCAAACCACAAAGTGATTGCTTTTTACGAAAATATTTCCATTTCATTATTCAGTCATTTCTTGTCCATTTTATATCAATGCCCCGCACTATTAAAGTGTTATTTGTACGAGCACTTCAGTTTCGCTAATGTTCAATTAAGCTTCCTCCATGACACCGTGTAGCCATTTCGGCTGTCCGACATTTCCAATTAACTTCTGACATATTGTGCATTTCTATTAAATGATATTATAGCCCTGCCCATCTCAAGTTACAGAAACGGGTCGGGGACGGGAAGCCCGCTCAGGCGACATGTTACAGATGATAATTTGTAACTACCAACTTAGTCGTAATATTTATTATGTTATGATATTATGTCAATGTTGATGTATGATTATGTCTTGTTTGTCACAGTCTCTTATCGTCATGTGTCAACAGGGTAAAAGTTACTTTATTTCGCGCATCTACATTTAATATACCCTTGGAGGAACAATGTATGGATAAAGAGCTACTTATTTTTACCCAACCGATACAAACTTGCGATAAATCACTTTCTCCGGGTTTTTACGTCGTACACCATGAGAGAGAAAGAGACAACAAATAAATACTCTGCTTCTACGTACTGTCACAATGATCTTGGGCGCCTGGGTCACCGTGAGACTGCGCCCACATTTTTTACTATGCCACTAAACTTGACACAACTAAACGGTTTTTTAGGTTATATGCTATATTTTTGTTGATATCAATACTGTGAAAAAATGGTTATACGAATAAACAAAAATATTATGTCGATATGTGCTATGAATGGATGTATAAATACCCTAGCCATGGTCTTAGCCACGCCCAGGTCCGCCGAGTCAGGTAAAAATCATCAAAAACTGACTACACTGCCTTGGATTGATACCACTCTATATACTCTAAGAATATACCCCTTTTGTGTATCTCATATTTATTAAGAAAGTAGCTTTCGGATTCAATATTTATTTTTGCGTTTTACTTAAAATCTTCATTGTTTTAATTTACTCAGTTAAATGTTTGCATTATCGTTTTTTGTAACCTTTATGATCTCAACTGCATGCAATATTTTGTCTTTTGAAAAGTAAAAGGGCTTTACTTAAGCTACACTTGAAAAATGAGTTAAAAATATGCAGTTTTGATCGGTTTTTTCCTACATCGAATGCTCTGACTCTCGTTTGATTCTGAAGTCTTTTGTGGCCCTTCATCCATCTAAAATATATTTACCATTTGGGGGGGGTTTAACTCAAGCGACAGAAGTTTGGGACTTTTCTTAGCTTTTTGTCGATTCAGATAACTTAGTGAGAGCATTGAGTTACCTGAGTCAACTTAATAAACTTAAGCTTAACGTTATACTGAATGCTGTAGAAATGAGATCCCTGAAGCGTATGTGCGGTAAAACCATGTATGACCGTGTTGAAAATGTGGATATCCGTAAAAAATTCAAGCGTAATGAATAGGATTAAGAAAGGGACGCTTAGAGTTTAGGAGTTTAGTTTTAGGACGTTTAGCGGTTTGGGCATGTAGATCGAATAAACGAAGAAAGGAGTGAAATAATATATAATGCGAAGGTGAATAAAATAAGAAGTCGAGGACGCCCGACTTCTTTTTTAAGACATGGCGCGATCAAGTGAATCAAATACTTGAATCGGGCCATGTGAAGAGTCAGAATAACAGAAGAGTATGTGTGAATGTGAACGAAGCAAGGAGTGTGTGTACCAAGACAGTTGTATGGCGATTCGTCTTCTCTGCCTACCCCTGTGGAGAAACGGCGTGAGGGTTAGTTTGTTAGTTAGATTTTTTTTGTTTTTTTTTCAAAAATCCAACCAGGTACTGAGGACCAAAAGGTACTTGAGCCCTTTTGCTTTCCGGCGACAATTTGTTTATCTATAATTTATCATTCAACAAAACTGTATCCATCTTTCAATTTAAATTATATTTAACGTATGATATTTGAAGGCGCATAGACGTGGGAGCCAATAAATTTAACACACCCCTACGATTAAAAATTTCCCACACTGCATAAACATCTCTCGATTTATTTATCGAGGGAGAAAATGATATATTTTATATTTGGGAATACACCTGTCGCAGGTAAAAAAAATAACAAGTGCTGCTGAAAAATAAGCAAAATAAGTTTTTATGGAAAAGAGAATAAAATACCCAATTTACACATCTGTTGAAAATGAGAAAATCTACTGCACGCCACTGATAAATAATCTAGAATGTATAAAGTAAAAAATACATAAAAAAGTGTATTTGTAAAAAGATATATCTAAAGAAATAAAAAAAATAACTTTGCAGAAGACCACGGATATTATTTTAATTTTTTTATGACCGACCGGTTCCGCTTAGCTTAAGCACCATCAGGGTACAAAAGCAATTTATACTATCGGTCTCTTTCTCTTTGTTCCTTTGTTATAGTTGAAATTTTTTCTCATCGTTCTGTTATTTTGTTTTATATTTCGTTTTCCCTCTGTATATACGAGTATATATAACCACACACTTTGTATGTTTTATTTAGTTTAATTTTATACGCTTATGATGATTAGGTTAAGCGAAACCGGTTGGTTATAAACATTAAAATAATATCTGAGGTCTTAAGCAAATTTTTTTTTTAAATGTATTTAAAAATGTCGAACCACAAAGTGATTGCTTTCTACAAATATACACAATAAACAAAATATATACATGTATTTATTATTATAATAATAATGAAAATGGTTATGATTGTAATAATAATGATAATAATAATATTGATAATAATTGTAAAATTAAAATAATATATGTATATATATATATATATATATATATATATATATATATATATATATATATATATATATATATATATATATATATATATATATTTATAATAATAAAATATTGATTAAGTAACAGCTTTGCAGTAGCATGTTATTATGGTTAAAACCGTATAGTTTTGAACATAAACGTGCTTTCATCAGTCAGAAAAAAAGTTTAAACGGAATTTCGGTCTAGTTTTAATAATTATTTCGTATTAAAATAATTAATAACCAGAGTGAACCAAATTTATCAATATCATAACAGATTCTAGGAGTTTTATTTGTGCCTCGTCAAGAAAATCGGTATAAAGAAAATTGGTCGATGGATAAATGGATGGGTCGAATGAGGGTACGTTGGATTCCCTCTTTTTTCAGGAAAATGGTGGACCTATAACTATTGTACGTGGGAGAACAACTAATCAAGGATGGCGCACTGTAACAATGAAGTTAAGCGCCACTTACCGCTTCGATACAACAGGTCTAAAAGAGAAGGAAAATATCAACGGCGAGAAGAGGGAGCCCCAGAGGAATATCGCAGGATGCAGGCTCTCTTCCTATCCCATAAACGACGCAGGTGTCAGAAAGAGAGATCACGACGGACCTATCACTGGCTGTCACATGCGCATTCCACTGATTGCTACCGTGTCTCATCTTCAGTTTTCTCATAAACGAAGCGCCTAACAAAAAGAGAGGTTACAACGGACCTCACAGCGGCGAGACCATATACGAGTATGTACTGTAAAACAGATATGCACGTATTATATAGCACTTCCGCTACTATACAGCCATAATTCAAAAATCTTACGTTTGATAGTATCCCTTTAAAACACACCCAGCATAAATGCCACATCTCGAACTAATACGATTACTACAGTAAGCAAACGCCGATTGCCGGTCCATTTCAGTTTTTGTACAAATCGCGATCAGTTGAAAAGCACGACGGTCATGTTCTTATGCTTGTCAGCTGATTACAATGTTTTCAAAAGCAAACAAATACCCATAAATGACGTTTAACGGGAACCATTAAAATGTGAAAAAAAAACAAAATGGCGCTGATCTTTGAATTGTAAAGATGTTCAATAAGACGACTTTTTACCGTTTAAATTATGCAAGATGGTCGTGGTATACGGTTATTTAGAACTCTAAACACTAAATGATATTATTTATTTATTTATTTACGACCTAATGGGCTCTTACAACAAATTTGTACAGTATAGTTATGTTGACAACTTTGACGACGTTGTTATGATAGTATAATAAAAAATATAACAAAAAGTACATACTTCTTAAAAAAATAAAATAAAATATAAAACCAGTAATAAATACGAAAAGCAATGAGAAAAATTACAGTATAAATACATATAAAAGTTTAGAAGAGAAAAAAAAAACAAATACTAATAATATGTTTTCGTAGAAAGCGAACACTTTGTGGTTTGACATATTTAATAAAAATAAAATAATAACTTTGTGTGAGACCACCAATTTAATTAAAAAATTTTTTGACTGGCTGGTTTAATTTTTAAATTTTGGTTTAATTTTGTACCCTAATGATGCTTAAGCTAAGCGAAACCGGTTATATAAAATCTGTGGTCTTATACAAAGTTATTATTTCATTTCACTATGATGTGGTAAAATCGTATATTTCAGTGAAGTATTTAAGAAGAGTTCGTTTTATCACCAATACTGAATCTCCAAATATGTCAACATACCCAAATCTATTACCAAGATTATGCAGTCGATTTATAGGTGTGTGAGCCTGATATTTGGTTTTAAAATTGTCGCAGAAAAAGGTAGCAATTTGAATTCTATAATTTAAAATTTAAAATATATCGAAACAGCTAAATATTTTATCTCAGTTTGACGTATTTTGACTGAGGGCAGTGTAGTTGCGGGGATACGATATAATGACATAGCAGGTACCAATAATAAGAGTGTGGGAACTAATGGACGGGTGTCGGGTCACGCAAAACCGAGTTCCCTGTCATCTGCTAAACGCAAGCATACTTGACGGAACTCTTTTCAATATTCCCTTATTGGTGAGGGGGATTGACAATTTATTTTTCCTGATTGTTTGATCATTAATAAATGACACGTCACATCTGCCCGACTCCCCGTCGAAGAGTGTGGGGGGGGGAGGGCTGAAACAAGGGGCAGTGGGAAATTATTTTTTTGAAGAGTACTTGCCACCGACTTTATCGATAAAACAACATTTTAAACGTTTTACACCCTCCACCCTCCCCCTTCACCTTTCCCCCGAGCGAGAACGCTTTTCGATAATCGTCATTTTGGTATTTAAACTGTTTTCTAACATAGATGATTGCTTTTTTATAGGGAACTTAAAATGAGCATTCAAAAGTGTGTTTAAAAGGATATTGATTTGAAAGAAATTGATGTTATTTTTAGAAACCAGTCGTTAAAACGCATTGTATTAGCTATTTTTGGCAACTTTTAATTTAATTATATTTTAAAAGTTTATCATAAATACAAAAATGGAAAAACAAAAATAAAAACACTAAGCAGCTTACTATATAAAGGGATTAAAACATATGATGCGCTGCCGAAAACCATTAAAATAATGCCAATCAATAACTTAAAAATAGCCTGTTCGAACTATTTAAAATGCATTTAAATCAAAATAATACGTAGTATATAAGTTAAAATAGTATTAAGTCAAAAAGAGATCCTCTTTTGGATTTTTTTTTTTCGTAGAAACCAATTACTTTGTGGTTTCCCATATTTAAGAAATTGAAAAAAATAACTTATAAGACGGCGAACATTAGTTTATTTTTCCATGACCGACCGGTTTCGCTTAGCCTAAGCATTATTATTTAATTTATTTAGAAATATTTTCCTTCGTGTCATCTTAAGTGATGGATCTTTTTGAAAAAAAATAAGGAGGTGAAGTTTTGTAGGAGGAAGAAACACAGAAGCCAGCCAAGTTTTATTTGATTTGGATGTTTTTTGTGCGATTTTTCTTGTTACCTTATTGCCTATAAAACCCACAAATAAGAAATATTTAAAACCTTTTAATAAGACTGAGAGCAAACCGATGTCCAGCTATGGTGATCTATTTTAAATATAATTGGATTAAATATCGACTGTGTTCAGGTCAAAGGCGTTATTTCACATTTATTTTGAAAGTGAACTTAGGCCTGGTGGTTTAAACCATTATCACATTTTACATTATCGCAAATCGATGATTAGCACCATTACATATTTCATAACGTTACCACTTCAAATAACCACTTTCGTTAACCATCGATTCTCGGACCATTCCAGCATTTGATCAAAGTCTTATCAGGTGTCAAGCATAACAGCAGGCCGCTAGTGTTATCACTAAAGCCTACATTTGGAATGTGGAATAACGCCTTTCACCCAAACACAGTCGATAGGTATGCAAAACATACTTCTGAAATAATAGCCGTTTTTTTTCTTGATTTCGTTCGAAAAGTATTAATGTTTTATTTGCTTTTCGCAGGAAAGTACAAATATGCAGCAGAAACGTATAAGACTCTCAGTACAGCGCAAAACCGGCAATAACTGTTAACATCCGTTAATAACAAAAAAAATGTTTTCATCAACTTTTTGATTAAAAAAAATGACGATTCGGAAATGAAACTTCGATTCAATTTTTGTTTGCAATTATCGAATGAGACCGTAGCAGTGGTTGCATGTCATCTTTTAGTCTAAACGCATCATTATAATGTTGCGTACCGATAAACGTTACTCTACACAAAGCCTTCTTCACGAGAAAGACTCAAAGTTACATGATCGCATCGCAAAAGACAGTAATTCAAGTTCATACGATAAGTTTTACGAACATGAATAATCTTCGAACGAATCTTTGTAAATTGTACACCGACCGCAGTTGTTTCTGTTGTGGGTACTTCAGATTTTTCTTATTTTTTCTTTAGATATCCATTACAGGTAAGTTCGGGCTGTTTCAAACTTTCGTCACATTTGACATCGTCAAAATTCAATGATTAGCACCATTTTTTTTCTAACATTTAAACGGTCTCCGTTAAACGCTGACTGCTGGTCCGTTTCACCATTCAAAGAAATTGTGATCAGCTGAAAAGCATAACGGTATAATTGGATGCTTTACAGCTGATCACAATTCGTTCAAAACCTGAAACGGGGCAAGAATCGACGTTTAACGGGGGTTATTAAAATGTTAAAAAAAATGGAGCTAATCGCTGAGTTGTGACTATGTGACAAAAGTTTGAAACAACCCAACCTTAGCGTATACAAAGTATCAACTTTATGGAATATTTCTTAGAAAGAATAAATCGTATTAACTATTACTTTGAGGAATTATGAAAATTTATATGAGATCGTAAATTTTATAACCGAAAAAAAAAAAACATTAAATACCTCAATTAGAAACGTTACTTGAAATGGCTTTAGCCGTGTTTGGTGACCAGATGTGATTTTTTTATTCATTATTTTGTTTTGTTATTATTTTCATCGTTACAACATAGGGGTGGTGGTGCGGTGCCTGTGTCGCTAGGAAAACCTGTGTTGAGAGAAGGTTCAGCTTACAGTTTACATCATAATTTAAATATATATATATATATATATATATATATATATATATATATATATATATATATATATATACGTGTATATATATGTGTGTTTTTTCAAGGTAAAATTGTACGATAACAATAACATAACGTGTATGTACCATTATATCATAATTTCTAGTATACAACACAATATTGTACCATTATAATATAATATTATATAATGGTACATACACGTTATAAAGATTGTTATTATTCGTACCTTGAAATATATATATACTATATATATATATATATATATATATATATATATATATATATATATATATATATATATATATATATATATATGAATATATGTGTTTTTTCAAGGTAAAATTGTACGATAAAATAACATAACGTGTGTGTACCATTATATCATAATTTCTAGTATACAACACAATATTGTACCATTATAATATAATTCCTAGTTACAACATAATGTTACTCGTTTTGTACCATTACCATTGTATAAGAATATGCACTAGCACTCTAATGATGGTAGCACAAGACTTCTTGACCTGTTTATAAACAATGGAGTCATTTCATGATGTCTTGACACGAAGCTTAATTTTTATTTTATTTCTTTATTATTATTATTTATTACTATATTTTCATGTTTTTATTTTATTTATTATTTATCATTTTTTTTAAATGTATTATATGGAACTCATGAGATTGCACCATCTTCCCTGAGATTTAAAATAAATACATTAAAAAAATATAAAAATATATTAAAACATAATACACTGTTTACAATAAAGTATTAATAAAAAGTCAATTTAAATTGTATTAGACGGTTTCTTCTCAACCTTCCCCTTTCTCATCTCCTTTAATTTCCCCCTCCCTTCACCCTCACAACATACTCCCTAATTGAGGATGCCGTAGTCCCATCGACTCCGGTATTCACGTGTAAAAAATAAAACCACAATGCAGCAGTTAGATTTACACCACTTTCCGGGTAATTCATTACGGAAAAGGATAATAATTACTCCATGACAGATAGCGAGACCGAAACTGTAGCTCTCTTATATATTATTTCCTATTAATTTGTCTGGTAATGTTCTGCTATCGAAGGGTGTCGACGTATTTGAATAACAAATGGTTTACAATAATAGGTCCTCGGATCGCGTGTCACGCACCGGTATCGATTCGCCGCAATAAATGAAAATAACTTAGGTAAGATTTCAACCGTTACTCCAAATTCATCGCCGCCGCGTCATTATTAGTGCCGCGTTTGCACAAAGATTTGATGGTATTGTGATCGAGAATCTTTAAAACATAATAAATTACTAATACTTAATTTCGGGGCTATTTTAGGTACCTACCTACGTCTTAATTGTGTTTTAATTGTATTAAATACTAATTTAAAATACACAAAAAACAACATTGCCGGCATAATTTTGGCTTCCAACTATCTGTAATGAGTTGTTAGGGCTCAGCACTTCAAAATAACGCTAAGCGTTGTTTTGTAGCATTCTAATACAACCAATACTACAAATAATTTATCTGTAAGTTTTCTATGGATAGTTATGAAAATATCTAAGGTTTACTGTGAATAAAAATGTCGAACTGTAATCTTTCAAATTCTTAGAAAAACATTATATAATGTCAGTAAAAGGTGCAGTTTAAAATCAATGAAGGCATTTTCGAACGCTTAACCTAAATCTTAATAATAGAATAATTCAAAAGATTACTGGATGAAGCAAATAAACATTGTTTATAACTACTTTAAGTATTCAATATTATGTCGACCGGTTTTGAAAGCACCCTTCCATCATCAGGACATTATTAAAATCTGATGATGGAAGGGTGCTTCCGAAACCGGTCGACATAATATTGAATAATTAAAGTGGATATGAACAAAGTTTATCTGTTTTATTTAAAAATATGGCAAGCCACCAAATGAACGCTTTTTACGAATATGTAAAAGATTACTGTTTTACAAATGTTTTCACTGGAAACTTTAGACATTTTCCCATTGACCCGTATATAATATAAATCGTTTACACAATAGCTTGTATTAGAAAGCAAAAAGTGTTTATTTTAGGGTGCTGTGTAAGAGAACCCTATGAGAGCCAGAGACCCAGTTGGACTATGGCAACTCTAATCAGGGTATGTTGTGAAGCTGAAAGGAGTTGGGCGGGGAATAAATATATGGAAGGAGGAAGGTTGAGTAGTAACTGGCTATTTAGATCTTGTCACTAAACACGGCTAAAGTTATTTTAGACAACGTTTCTAATCTGAATGATGGCCTTTCACCAGGGGGATACTTAGAGTATCTACCACTCTGGAACGTTTCGCAAATATACTTCACATTATTTTATATGAATTAAATGTGTTATTACACATATTAATTAAATAAAAGTTATTTATTTAAGTCAAGCTTCTTACCACTCAGTCATGGAGGCCGTCAAAACTACCTACCATACCGTGTATGTATGTACCTACTATAATAGCGTTGGGTTACATACAATATAAGATAAAAACTAGAAATTTGCCAAAAGGATAGTTCATCACCCTAACGACGTAGTGCATCATTAAATCTGTCTATTCTAAAGAATCTGCCTTCTCAAATTGCTAATTCGTTCAAATTTTCTATTCAGTTCGTAGGAAACATAAACGACCCTACCTACAATTCGCTATAGCGTCAGGTATCAACTTGTATACCTAGATACAAGCACATGATCATCGAAAGGGCAGTTTGTCACCCCAAGGGCCCGGGCTGATAACTCGGGTCACTATCTTTATGGATTTTCCATAAAAACAAAGACTGAAACAGTCCGCCTAATAAAATTAACTTGACGTACTTTTCCTTTTTATTTTCTCTCAACGCAAAAGTTTTCTATGCATAAGACCCCTAAAAATCATGCCCCGAAACTTGGAGGCCGTAAAAGAAAACCATAAAAACGTGGTCTGTTTTTCTGAGGGATTGATTTTCGTACATACTTCCGACCCTGCTATAGAATATCTCCGTATAAACCTTCGAAAATTTCCATTTCATCGGTAAGAGTTAGGACGTTGAATCCAAATTGCTTTCAATGTGTGTATTTATATTTTTACTTATCAAAATATTTTTTTGTAATGTATTTTGCGGCTTTAAATATATTTTATTTACCAGTCACTTATTTTTTTAATAAATATTTAAATAATATAAATAATCTAAAATACAAATATGAAACAGAAAAAAAGCCAGAAACCAAAAAGAACAATGGTCATGACCGGGACTCGAACTCAGAACCTCTACTATATCTGGGAGTAACACTCTGTCAATTAAGCCATCAAGTTCTCACTAGAATACGACATTTTTAAACGATCTCATACTTATATAGATAGAGTAGAGGTTCCGAGTTCGAGTCTCGGTCATGACCATTGTTCTTTTTAATTTCTGGTTTTTTTCTCTTTCATATTTGTGTTTTAGATTATTAATATTATTTTAATATTTAATAATAAATAAGCATTAATGCTTTAAAGTTCATTCCAATTTTAATATTTAAAAAAAACATCAAATAAAATTGAGGAGTAACAATTATTAACGAACTAATAAATGAACAGTTACGAAATTTTACTACAGGGGTAGGCAGAGTGGATGAACCGCCATACAGCTCTGTCTTGGCACACACTTTTTGCTTCATTCATATTCATCCATCTTCTCACATACACTCTTATATTATTCTGACTCTTGACATGACCCGACTCAAGTATTAGATTCACTTGATCGTGCCATGTCATCCTAGAATGTCTTGAATTCTTATTTCATTCAGTCACGTGTCACATATTATTCTGACACCCGTTCCGTTCATCTTTTTTACACCCTACAATCCATCTAAGCATTATTTTTGGGTCTCCTTGTTCGTAATACACTGTTAACACATACGCCTCAGGGATTTCAAATAAAAAATTCGATCAGCTTACTTTTATCATAGTATCAGGATTTGTTTCAGAACTCCATCGTGGACTGAATAATTCCTGCGAATATAAGTACTTATATCCCTGATCGTATCACGCGAGGCTGCCAACACAGGCTTCTGTTTCTTCCCAGGTGCAGAACTAACTTACCAATGGTAATGCCCCTGGGAAGACTAACTAGGTTAATTAACTGCCTTACAGGAATGTGGATATTTTTCATTTGATTTATTACAAGGTTAAGCATGAACTAGCTTTTAAGTTTTAAGTATATTCTTTACTTCTTAAAATCCATTTTTTGTTTTTTTTTAATTATTTTTACCTTTACCTTTATAATTATGACTATCATTTTTTGTATTTTTCGCAATGTGTGTAAAACTGTTTTTGCAAAAATAAAATAAATAAATACTCTTTTTTAGAACCTAAATATTTTTTAAGTAATCATGTTCTCCTCAGAAGAGGTCTATAGTCTATATTAACCTAGTTTTATGAAAACCGTATTTGAAACACGCACAAAAAAGATAAGTATTCCAGTAAATACTTTTTTATAAAGAAGAAAAGAATCTGTGAAAAAATAAAAACAAACATAGTAATGGTATACATTGATATATGCGTATTTCCATTATAAGCAATAACTATGCATTTTATTTAAAAAATAATTGTAGAATTATCGTTGAGCCCACAGGTAGAGCAGCTATTCGCTTTTACCCGAGCATTAGCCAAACTTTATAGTTACGACCCATTCGTTAGTGTTATCCCCATTGGTTTAGCTATCCGCCGAATGAGCTCGTGAGATAATTTCCATCATTAAATGCAACACCGAATCATTACGGGCGCGTTATTCAGTCTCCTCCATTACGTATTCCGGATTCTGGTCGTAAATTATTTAAATCATCCTATTCCCACGTCAATCGTTCACCCATCAAGTTCTGTACACTACAATGTACAGTAGGCCCGCCGGGTGGCCATGTAACAAGTGATCCTGAATACTATGCGGGGGAGATGCCATCCTGCTACCCTGCTACAAATGCTAACAGATAAACGTATCGTTACACATACTACGTATTGCAGATTGTAATACATACATAAACACATGTATTATATTCACAACACAGACGAATGCGAACGATCATCGAACAATCGATATTATTTTATCATATTTGGTGGTCCTTTGATTATTTAATTGATTTAAAATTAATCGGGAATCGGGTATATTCCTGAATACTACTCCAGACAGAGATACTACATATTGTTAGCTGCTTTTCAAGAAATACCTACACTTAGAAAACATTATTTAAACAACACTCTTCAAATGATAAAAAAAAATACACTGAAAACCGGTTAGTAGCTGAGTGAACAAAAGCGTCGAATAATGATAGAATAGTTTCAATGACATTCCATGTGGTGTTTGAAGGACTTCTTTGAAGCTTTCATAGTAGAAAATAGAATTAACAACACAAAAAGTATTTTCACAGTGATAAATTAAACTGATAACAAAAAATCTTACGATCCGGTACAATGACCGGTTAGAAGCTGAGTGGATAAACGCGTCGGATTCCCATCCGGGCGTCGTGGGTTCAATTCCTCTGCTAGCCAAGTACTCCATCATTGCACAAGAAACATCTTCCGCTTATTATGATAGAAGCAAGAGTTTTTCAAATATTGTCAGGTTATTTGTAACCCGGAAATGTTTATCTTTCTTTTTAAGAAAAAAATAGAATAGATTGTGACTGAGACTCGAATTTGGTATCTTTACTTTATTTAGGAGCAGCGGATTAATCAAATTTGCCAATCTAACCAATTCATTCATCCTCATTTAAAAAAAAGTCATTTTAATTGTTTTTATTTCAATTCAAAATTTCTTGACATTTGGCATTCATCCAGAAAAATTCTATCCGAACACAATTGCAAACATAGATGACGTTATGGAGAGAATTATCCATTTTTGTTATTCGCAAGAAATTTTACTTTTTGCAAAGTCAAGAGTTTTTTTTATTTAAGATTGTTAACTTTCTTTCAATAGTTACTATTACAACGAAGCGTAATTTTTTTAAGAGTAAAGATACATAAATCAGCGTGGTGGTTATCTACCTGCATACGAATGGTACTTCCCAACCTTCCCCTTCACAATCTCCTTCCCCTCCCCACTACCTTCAGCCTCACAACATATCCTATTTGGGAATGCCATAGTCTCACTGGCTCTAGACGGTTGAGAGCAGTTGAGACTCTTGTGCGGTATTCACGTAAAAAAAAAATACCAATACGTCTCTTTCGCTGGTTTTGTTTTGCTGTTTTTTTTATTATGTTTTATTTCATGAATCTGACAGGAAATAAATCACTTTTTTAAGTGATGTGCTTCCTCACTGCGCGAGCAGCGAGTCGCCCGGCTAATCCGTACGGACGGCGCTGTCTAATGTGTGGCAGTGAAGTCGGTTAAAGGAGCAACAGTTTTCATTAATTTTTGTTGCCAGTGATCCTAAACGGAGATCCTCCCCTAGAGACTACCCCCTACAGGGCGGTTCGGAAATAACTTAATCACTCCGGGTACCGTTCGCGAGGGGGATTCATTATCTAGGAATTCAAACAACATCTCAGATTCTTGCGTCACCGTATTATAAATATTAAGCTTTTTACTTTTCATAATATTACATTTTTGTTGACAAAAAAATATGGATACTTCTTTTGTTAAAAAAAATAAAACAATGTATACATTTTTTAAACAATGCATATTCAATAGAGAAATAATCTCAGAACAAGAGGTTGATTAGGGACACGAACGCCTGGCAAGCGGTAAATTCGTATTCCAGTTCAGGTGGCAATTTAATCTTATCTCTGTCTTTTTCTATTGCATTTTTTTAATGTTATTTATTATTATTGTTTCAATAATTTATATAAAAATAAAATTATTTTCTTGTTTTGTATACTATGTGGTTTAACTTTTTGCTTGCTTATGTAGAGTATTAATAGTTCTAATCCGACAAAAATAATTTCCTTAAAAGGTTATTATCAGACCATGAAAAAATATATACTTATATATATCTATGAATTTTGTAGAAAACCTGAAATCTCGTTTAATATCGCTAAACTCGGGTGTTGTAAAATTTCTAAACTTAACCTTTATTCAACTTTTAGTAAATATTTTAAATTATAGAGAACTTAAATATTTGTTTTTCTTAAAATTAATAATACATTAAAATTGTGCAAAGAAACAAATGTTGTCAAAAAACGAGTATTATTGACTCGGGTAAATGGTAACAACGAGTGCAACTGATATAAAAAAAATAATAAGCAAGTGTTAATTTTAAACGTATTTTACAACTATATATATATATACTTTAGTGGCCAATCTGCTAAACGACCCCTATTCGAAAGATTTTCTCATTCATAAACCGCTAGAGCAACATAGGTAAATGATAATATTCATATAAAATTTTATTTTTATCGTCTCCCAACGGATAATTTATAAATTGCAACTTGCCTCGATACATCTAAGCTCAGATTTGAATTTTACATAAAAGTTTTGATTAACAAAACATATGTTTTGTAGTTTTTATTTAATCTAAATTCAAACTATTTTCTTCAAGCTTAAATATTATTATTTAAATATTTTATTTAGATTTTTTTAGTTTACGTATAAAGTTGCCTTTTAAAGCTATTATCAAACTGTTTGACGGTAAAACATATTTAAAGATATAAGTTTATATTTGTTCAATATTAATATTTACCACTAAAAATAATTTTAGTTTCCTTAGCAAAGTGTGTGCTTTTGTATATGGGAATAATATTTGTATCGGAGCACACTCTAGTTTTCCCATCAACGGCAGGGAATAGACGGCGAGGCTCGATATGACGAGGGTGCGATATACCGAGGGACCGACCAAGTGGAGCGCCAGCTGACTTCTCTCCCCCTCCATCCCATTTTTACCCGGTTTTTAAATTAAAATATGTTTTTTTCGCGGCTAAGACGACCGAAACTATAATGTTATTCATGCCGTTTTTGAGAAATCTTCTTACTTTGATATTCATTGTCATGCGAGATGTGGGATGAAATATGTATATTATAAGGAAATTCTTATTGACCTCCTCCTCCAGATGAAATGTGGTAAAGAAGAAGTTAAATGATGCATGTATAGATAAACTTGTCAAATTTTTAATTTTCTGAAATATGTGTTACTAATGAAAAAATTATTTTTAAAAGTTACTCAAAACAAAACTCTTTTATTTACAGAACTACAATTTTTGTAAAGTTAAATTATTACCACATTAACATTTTAAACTCGACTATACTCGTATGTCAAATTAAACGACAATACATTACACGACTGCACTTAAACTAGATCACCGAAACTAACATTCCGTCTACTCCTGTCCTTCTTCCCTTTATCCCATTCCCATGTTCCCTCTCACCTTCCTCTCCCCCCACCAACTTAGTTGATTTACTTAAATATAACTGTATATTGTCACACTTTATTTATAATACACCAACGGAGAAAAATTTATAATGGACATGATTTGTTATTTATTTTACTATATGTGTATTAATTGTTGATTTTCTATTAATTTTCTCAAACAAAAATAGATACTACCCGACTTTCATTCAGTTACAACACACTTTTTTTTCTTGGATAATTATTTTAAAAAATGTAAAAATGTTTTTATTTATTACCAGATGAATGAATAAAACTTCTTTGTAAATTGTAAAATTGACGTTTACAATTAAAATTATTGCGTTGAGATATGCATTCTAGAGGGGCGATTTTTTCTTCACAGCGGTGATTACCGTTTTGAGAGGGATATACAAACATGTGATTTCCTTGAATTTGAATAATTAATTAGTATCATACCTAATTTAATAGTTGTTTTTTTTGATAGGTGCTTGATGAAGCTGTTTAATTTAATTTTAAATTAGTTTTTAGATAAAAATATAGAAGTTAATCACTTACTCCAACACTGAACCGGTGTTTGGAAGTCCAATGTGAAGCGCAAATAACTGTATGATTCGGTTTATGTGTGTTTCTTTCAGCACCGAGAATTCCCCGAGAAAACAACAATAGAAAAACCGTGAACAGCCACCCCTTAGAACAGCCCCCAATCAACCCTGACAAAGCTCCCCTCACCCCCGGCAGTGGGACGTGTCGACTCCCCGCTTTTTCACCTACCGAGCCCCCGATTCGCCCCCTACGCTACCCTCCCCCATCCCCTTACGCAAATGAGTACATGGAGTTTTCAAGGATAAAATTTCGTGTACCAATCTGATTCGAACAGGTCTGGCACTGTATTCCAATAAACGAAAATCAAAATAAAATAGTTTATTAGCTCGAATTCATTTGGTTTTGGACGGTTTTAATGTTCATAGTTGGGTATTACATTGGGCGGAGTTATTTAAAATTGAACGTTTATTTAATTTTATTTGTAGAGAACCATTCTTATGAGCATTTGAATTAATTCAAATATAACCTAATACATTTTTACGATTTTCAATGATTGGGTTACAACTAACGTGTTGTTACAACCTTGCATTTTTCATGGCAGAATATAATGACCGATGTTATTTTCTGTCATGTGCGAAACTTGTTGAATTTAACCTGAAATAATAATGGTATATATTTGTATTCTACCCTTTAGTTATTTTATTTCTGATGCCCAGTTTTCAGACACAAGCCTACTTCAGATGGCTCCAACTTTTCCAGTTGTTTTTTGGACTTTCGTCTTTTAGGATAATCTTTTTATTTGTTTACATTTTTATCTTTTTTTTTTCTACAAAAACTTCATTCAAAGACCCAAAGGTCTTCAACAATTTTTTAAGCTATGCGATAGTGTACTAGTTTTAATAAAAAAAAACACACACACATCTTGGTCATTTTATGAATCATCCAATTGATAATACAGTGGAAGATGTAGCCGAAGGATACGTCGCAAGAGACTGGTACAAGTGAAAATTCATTCAATTTTTCTCGACTGCGGTCTCCAGGATGAAGATTTCCCTGATGATAGTTAGAATAGAGGAGAAGTTGCCAAAAGACGAAGAAGACACACCAGTAGCCGAGAGCTTCCTTCAGCCCTCAATCCGTCTCAGCTGGGGGTGACTTATGTTCCTTCTGCAACCAAGGACGTTTTGGCATTATGACAATAATTTAGTTGTTAGCCGATATACTCGTATCACGCCCGATGTGACACGGATATGGAGATGGTTGGAGTAGTTCCGACAACGTTTTTACCATTTTTTAAATTTTATTTCATTCATCACTTTCAGTCTATATTTCGCATGGAGACCTATAAGGTTTGTTGTTTGTGTCACTTTTTTGTTGCAATTTTAAAGTATTGTATGTTATTGGTATGTATTTATTGAAAACACGCGTCGAGTTTTTTCTTCCCAGTTTTATAACTTGACCTAATTTTTTTATATATCTAGGGGAAAAAGGGGCAAAGCAGGATCCCCCTTCCCCCCTCCCCCCAAAGCTGTGTTTAAAATAAAGTTTACTTTAGACAGGAGGCTCTGAAGGAAATCATTTCCCTAGTGACCTATGTCATTTATTTTTATTTTTAATCACAGACACAAACAGTACATTGGTTATAGAATGAAAAATATTTTACCGATACTAAGAACCATACATAGATCGGTGCCTATGATATAGTCACTGGAAAGGCAAAAAGACAGAAGCGCCATTTTGGGAAGTTGGCACCAGAGCACTTAAAAGTTTTTTTTGTTTTACAATAAAATTCATAAGTCTTCAGTACCTCATTGGATTTTGAACTTAGGTAAATCAATGCTCTTACTGAGTCCCAAACTTATGTCGTTTGAGTGAAGCCTTTTCTCTGAGTCTTTAAAATCAAACGAGAGTCAAAGCATTCGATGCAGAAAAAAAACTGTTCAAAATTGCACATTAAACTCATATTTCGCTTTGTCGCTCATGTGCGGGTCTTGGCAGCGCGTAATATCGGGTGTCTTAATGGTTGACATGTAATCCAATTTTGCATACTACTTGAAAGTTCTACAAAGTAATAATTTTTTATTGAGTTTTTCGTCAAAAAGTTAAAAATTTCTAAAACGTATTTTTTCCACGTTTCGTTGTAAATTTTACTCAAACCTAACGGTGGAAAAAAGGTATAAAAATTAAATATATAATGGCATATTGGCATGCCAGAAAATAAAATGTATAATTACTCGACAAGGCGATAGTCCCCAAAGTGGGAATACAATTCCCGGACACAATCTCGCATCGATTTCGTGTGGATAACATGTTCGTTTGCAATTGATATTGGTACAGGCTTCTAGCGTACAAAACCAGAAACCTTATTATTTTCTATTTAATTAAATAATGCTATGTAACATCCATAACAAAATGAAACAAAGGAACATTGTTTTTTTTTCTCAAAGAAAGACAAACATTTCCGGGTTACAAATAACAAGACAATATTTGAAAAACTCCTACTACCATCATGATAAACGAAAGATATTGCTTGTGCAATGATGGAGGACTTTGCTAGCAGATGAATTGAACCCACGACCCCCGGGTGAGAATCAGACACGTTATCCACTCAGCTGATAACCGGTCAATTAAAATTAACACGTCAAAAGATAGTTGCTACACTGTCTGTAGGTATTTATCGGGTAAAAATAACTTATTGGATAATCATACCAGGTCTTAAATAACATTGCCTCGGTATGTTAGTGATATAAAACTGTTGACCCAGAGTTCGATTCCCGGTTCCAGTAATAACCACGTTTCTCGTCTGATTTTCTAATGCGCAAAATTCTGTATCTTACATATATTTGTATTTAAATATTACTATTAATTTTAATGGGTTTCTTTATTTCTAGTAAAAATCAATTAAATTTGTCCAGTAGTCCAATGTTAAGTTTATTTCCTGTAAACTCATAAAAAAGTCTCATTATTCTTATATCACCTTCTCATTTGATCTTTTGACTGTCTCTTTCTATGTGCTCCTTTGTTATAAGTTTAAATGTTCTATTGCTCTTTCTATTTTTTGTTCTCTTATTTTATTTTATATTGGGTTTTCCCTCTGTGTGTATACGAGTATACTCGTATAACCGCACACTTTGTATTTTTTGTTTAGCTTAATTTTGTATCGATAAATTTTATCGTTTTTTCGCATTAAGTTGTTGAATTGAAGTATATTTTAAATTTTGATTAACATGGTTCACCGAAATAAATACAGATACCAACGCGTTGTGTTAAAAATAAATTATTACGTTCAAATAAAGTGTTTTATTTTAGATTTATTCCATATTAAAACAAGATGTCAAATGTTTTCAGTGTGTTAATTGTTTTTAAATAAATCCGCTGAAATGCATTTTACGACGTAACTGTGGTAATTGACAGAGTATTAAAAAACGCAAGTTTAATATTAAAAAACCACCATCACAAAACATACCATAGAATCACGTGTTCTGAATTCGAATTTACGATTTCAATTCGACAAAATCAATTTTGTTATCAATTTTTTTGAGAGACGAATTACAAGACAAATTATGCCCAGTAAATAAAGTGATGGTCTGATTTCGGAAAAGATATGTATAAATTGGAATCGGAAATTGGGTTGGTTGTTTATGTCCATTATTAGCCTCTAATCAGTTAGATTATTCAACTGAAAAGCCTTTTACGACGATTTTTCATTAGAGTTCAATTATCAATAATCGAATAGTAGTTGATTACATTTTACTGTGAAATGTGTATATTATGTATGCCACTAGTACACACAGTAATATCAATGCTCATATTTTTCTTCAAAATTCAACTTTAAGGATGGTAAATAGATACGTATTTATAAAAAAACAGAAACGTGTTTTCAGCTA
Organism: Drusus annulatus; assembly: GCA_022651775.1. Taxonomy (NCBI): domain Eukaryota; kingdom Metazoa; phylum Arthropoda; class Insecta; order Trichoptera; family Limnephilidae; genus Drusus; species Drusus annulatus. Next base: position 18,477 of record JAGWCC010001213.1, on the reverse strand, counting down.
GTTACATTGTATGTGGATTCAAATAAAAAGTGATTTTATGTTCGTAAGTTGTTAAAAAAAATCTGTTGAAAATAACACCATACCCTGGGTAATAAAAAAACTGTTTCAATTTTAAATACATAATAAATGTACACAATTTTTTTGAGCTGTATATGTGTGTTATGTTAAAAATACTTAAGGATCAGCACCGAAAAATACACACTTTTTGGTTTTCTAGTACCAACAAAACTACAATTTTTCTATCTGTCAATTTTATATGGGTAGTTAGAATAGAACAGAAATCTTTTAAATTCTTTAAAAAACGCAAGCTGGAATTTTAGGTAAGACGCTCAAAAATGCATTTGCTGGTTTTGAAAGTGCCTATATCAGTAAATTTTTCATGGAATTTAGAGGATAAAAGATTTAAAAATGTATTCACTGGAAACCTCAAACTACCCATAGAAAATTTGTAGTATTGCTTGTATTAGATTGATGCAAAGTGATGTTTAATATCATTCTTGGTTGCTGGCCTTTAACCCATTTAAAATATTTTCTGGAGTAAAATTGATTAAAACGAACAAACTATTAAGATGTCAAATAAGCTTCGCTTCATATTTATAATGTTGGAAAAACTGGAGTACAAATTACAAAAAAACCTCCTTAAAAATATTTAAAGTAACGCTGCAATCTCACGTCACGTCACATGTAAGTTGAAGAAGCTAATAAGCTCCGGTGAAGTGCATTACCACAATTCACTACCAAAACGTCACGTACAGTATTGAATTTAGCACCAGTGAAGCCGAAGGGGGGTCGCTGCATCCTCCCCCCAGCCACCCTGCTTCCGCAGCGCTGCAAGTACCCACCGACTAAGATGACGCTAAAAATCAAACCGTAACGTTACAGCCAGATAAACACATATAAAACATATTGGGTTATATTAAAGTCGTAATATCCACCGTGTTTAGGTGAAAGCCATTTTTCCACATTTTTTTGCAAGCAAACATAGACCTACACATTTTATACTCGCATATCGATGATTTTTTTACCGTTACCACTTAAAATAATTACCCCCCTTAACCTCCGATTGGCGGCCCGTTTCAAAATTTTATCAAATTATGATCAGGTGTTAAGCATAACAGTATGACCAACATAACTAAGGCCCGAATTTCCTTAAAAAAAATGTGGAATAACGCTGTTGACTTAAACAAGTCGAACAAATAATGGATTAAAGTAATCAAACCCTTTTAGAGCAGGCAATCTGCCTAACTAGGAACTAATATTAGCCGAACAAAACATAGTAGCACTTGTACACATTTTAAAACATTACAATTATTATACCAAATGTACTTACTATTATGTTGTTTTCATAAAAAAAATAATTGTTACCATGTAATAAATAAAATAATAATGAAACCTGTTAAAATACTTCATTCCTTTTTCAACATGCACATCATTACAGGCAAACAGATAAATGTACAAAAAACGAGGGCATTGCCATCGCTTTATTTTCTTTAATGGCAACTCCAATATGGTTTTAACGTAAAATAATGTAACTTGAAAAAAAACGTATTATTCCAATTAGGTATGCAGGGTGTTGTTGATTTAATATTTGAACTTGTTCTCTTTAACGCTTTGTTGTTCGAAATAATTTCATGGAAAAGCATTTTGAAACGAAGGTATATCCTTGAATGTGCCATTTACTAGATGTTAAATCAAAATAAAAACTGCCACTGTAGAAGAAAGGCGCACTTTAAGCAAGCAAAAAAAATCATGATTTTTGTCACATTGAGCGGCTATGTAACTACAGAGATTGTCAGTTAATTAGTTATATTTACTATAATTATAATTTATTTTCCTATTTTGGTCGACAATATTTTTTTTTATTATTTTGATATTAAATATAAATAATTTACTTTTTGAGTACGTGCGTCTGTATGAGGAGTGTGAACTTTTAATTATTATTATTATTTTTTTTTTTAAATAATCTTTTTAAATCCCCATCACCTAAAAAAGTACCAACCCATAATGTATTTTAGCAAACATTATTCTATATTTGAAATGGGTTAACACAAATCTTATACAAGCAATCGTGTCCTTGTACGAAGGAAGCGTTGCATGTGTTAGAGTGAACGGTGATTTTACGAAGTGGTTTAACATCACAAAAGGTGTAAAAGAAGGCTGTGTAATGTCACCGTGGTTGTTCAATTTGTACATGGATAATTGTATGCAAGAATTGAAAGGTGTGGGCTTGGGCGCGAAAATGAACAATGTGAAAGTATGTTGCCTATTGTATGCGGACGATGCGGTGCTGATTGCTGACAATATGGAAGATCTACAGTTTCTCGTGTCTAGGATGAACCAAATATGTATGCAAAATGAGTTGATGATGAATGTAAGTAAGTCCAAAGTCATGGTGTTTGAAAGAGAGAGTACGAGAACAGCGTGCAATATAGTTGTGAATGATGAATACTTGGAGCAAGTGGATGAGTTTGTGTATTTAAGAAGTATGTTTACGAGAATCGGAAAGGCTGATAAGGATATTGAAAGAAGGGTGAATGCAGGAAACTCCATTAATGGAGAACTAAACGCTGTTGGCGCAAATAAGAAATTGTCCGAAGAAGCGAAGCGAGCAGTCCACAATGGAGTGCTTATACCAACCCTGATGTATGGCAGTGAGGCATGGAACTGGCAGAGGAAGGATGAAAGTAGACTGAATGCTGTGGAAATGAGATCTTTGAGACGGATGTGCGGTAAAACCATGTATGACCGTATTACAAATGTGGATATCCGGAAAGAATGCAAGGCTGATATGAGCGTAATGGATAGGATCAAGAAATGGACGCTTAGATGGTTTGGGCATGTAGAGCGAATGAACGAAGAAAGGAGTGTAAAAAGAATATATGATGCGAAAGTGAATGGAAGAAGTCGAGGACGACCAAAGATACATGGCACGATCAAGTAAATCAAATACTTGAATCGGGTCATGTGAAGAGTCAGGAATAACAGAAGAGTGTGTATGAGACGATGTATGAATGTAAATGGGGCAAGAAGTGTGTGTCAAGACAGAGTTGTATGGCGGTCCGTCCTCTCTGCCTACACCTGCGGGGAAACGGCGTGATGGTTAGTTAGTTAGCGCCCTTGAGGTGATTTTTCACAAAAACGGCGCTATACAAATTATCCAAATATTATTATTGTTAGTTAGTTGAAATGGGTAAATTAAAACAAGTCTTAGCAAGTCATGTTTCATCCCGTGTTTTTTTATGGATATCAGCTAGTTTATTAATAATCAGTACGAACGATTCAAAAAAATATTTTTCAACGGAAATTTCTTCCGGTCTTCCTTTCTATGGAATGAATGTATATAACCTTTGTTTTCAATGTAACCTTCAAAGGATCACAGCTCGGGGCGGTAATAGTATTTTGGGCTGAGAATATTTACGTTGACCTAGAAATTCACAGCAGAACCTTCTTTAAATTCAAATCACTAGAGTATTCCATTCGAGAGTTTTTAGAAGGAACGTACAAAAACAGCTTAGAATTTTTATGGTATGAACATTAAATTTCTTCCAGCATATAATAAATCAGACGTAATTTTTTAACCACAGGATGTAGACTTATAGAAGAAAACTAAAGTATTAACTCAATTAAATAATATTTAGATTCTGTTTACAATTTCGACTATGGAGTCTGAATGTACGGCCTGATCACGATGCTGACATATATGTCGAGGGCTATAAATTCCTTGTGGCGAGTGAAGGTACAACCGGGCGGGGAGAACACATCCAATGTAAACAACCAAATGGTACCATTGTTGTTATTGTGAGTAAAATGCTCACATTGCGGCCAGAGGGAGTTGGAAGCTGTGACAAACCCCGCACGAGCTAAGAATTTTACTAAATACACACATAGCTACATATCCATATATAAATACGTATGTAGAGTAACATTAAAAAAATCTATACTTCTACACACTGAAAAGATAAACTAATATAGGTTAATTGTGGGCGTATCTAGTGTGCTCGATTGTCATTTTTACCTTGCTTCATAAAAGTTTGATTAAAGTTTTAAAATGTCAAAAATTTTCCTAAAGCAGATAATCAATATCGTTTTTTTTTTGCAAAAATAGTTTTACACCAATTCGTTGGAAAGAAACACAAAAATGGTAATCATAATAACATAAAAATAAAAGGTAAAAATAATGAAAAAGTAGTTTAAAACCAAAAATAGGTTTTAGGAAGTACATAATATAGTTAGAACTTAATAGCTGGTTTGTGCTCAAACTTGTTTTAGTCATATGAAAAATATCCATATCTTCTGCGAGGCAGTTCATTAACCTAGTAAGTCTTCCCAAGGGCATCACCGTCGGTAAGTTAGTTCTGAACATCGGAAGAAACAGAAACCTGTGTCGGCGGCCTCACGTAAAATTATCAGAGACATAGAATTCAATTTTAGCCAGGATGTCAGGTATTAATAATCACCGTTCAAGGGGTTATGAGCTAAAATCAGTTAAGCTATATCCCTCCTCGAACTAAGGTTGCAGATACCCAGCATTCTCGAGATAAATGCTGTTGAAAACAGCCCGTCTGGGGTCCAGGAATCAAAAAAACTTATGCAAATTGGCGATACTGGTGGTTTCTCACATCGGTATAGACCGGTAAATTAATAATAATAAATTTATGGAAATAAGTTTTTTTTGCTGTATTTTACAAGTAACACCTCAAAAAAAAAATATAAACTAAGGTGTCATCGAGAATATAATACATTGTTGGATTATTTTCTAATTTTTTAACTGATAATTTGTGGTGGAACAAATTTATGATTAAAAAATCCGCTTTAAAATTTGCTTCCACTTTTATTTTTGACCCGACCGGTTTCCCTTGTTACGATGTGAATCTATCTTATATTTACCATTTAATGGACGTTATTGGCTCTAAATGAAATTGAACATTACATTTGTGACTTGGTATTTTGTTTTATTGCTGACAGCTACATTCGAATATACCTTCGGGAGGGTTTATTACATTCTGGGAGACGAATATTATATAGAGCCATTAGCGTAAATTCATATTACTTTGTAGAATGCATGTTATTGTGTACGACTCTTTAGTATTTCATTTTTTTATGTGGGTCTTGAGGCGTATCTTCAGAGTGCCCTGGACACAAACGATGACTTATGTAGAGGTTCTTACTTATAAAGATAAAATAAATACAATAAAGTCTTAATCGCATCTTAAGAGGCGACAAATACAAAAATACCTTCTTAATAACATTTCAGTGGTTTCTAAACTTACTTGACTGATGCGAGTGCATCTCCGCGTAGTTTTTTCGGCCTGCAGTGCGTAAGGTAAACATTTCCCTGGTGATATCAAACCTACGATATGGGAGGCCATCAGAAAGAGATTTGACACATTACAATTATTTTATATTTAACATATTAGGTGCACAACTTTGCTTCCGCCGTTTTTTCAGAGATTCGAGAAAATTATTGTAAAAAACTGGTTATACATTTATGATTCAAAGTATTGTCCATCGCTGGCCATCACTTTCTCCCATCTTTCGGGCAGCGTACGAATCCTGCATTGAAAAAACTGGTCATCTTTAAGAAGCAAAGTGGTACATCTATTATTTGACAAATCATTAAGCAGTAATACTATTATTATTATTACATGTTTCATTTATTTTATTTTTGTTACTTTTTATTGCTTTATTTTAATTTGTAATTTAAAAAATATACATATTTTAAGTGCCTACTGTTGTAGTTACTTGATATTGCAGATTGAATATTGCACACTCCACACCCCAAACAACCACTATGTAATCTTATTTTTTAACGAAGGAAAGAAATACTTAGTAGAGTGACATTGTGAACTAAGGGGTGTCGCGATAACAACACGTATTTCGCGAACTAAAATAAAATAAAACAATAAAACGAAAAATTACCGAAGATATGTTACAACGGAGACTGCCCGTGCGGGATTGTCATCAGCGAGATTCTTGCGTTCATCGAACAAAAGATCGACGTGATGGACGAACAAACGATGCAAACGATTTGTGAAAAAAAACGTTCAATGGAGAGAACATCGAGTCCGCAAAAAGTGTTTTGTGCAAATGCGTTCCAGAAAAAAACTTTTACCAGGAAAGTTGGTGAAGATAAGAATGAACGTATTATCACTGATATTTTAAAGATTCTGAAAGATATTGGCCTAAGCAATATTCCCAAATTTTCGGTTTTAAACATTAATAAACTACCGCCGGTCACTTTGATTACATTGACGCAACGACATTTCTGAGAGATTTTATTATTATTAAGAGTGACATTCAAAAACTTAAGGATGAATCTGGCTTTAATAAAAACTTGGCGATTAGATTAAATCAAATTGCTAACATCCGGGATAAAAAAGGCTTAAATTGACTATCAATGATATAACAAACGAAATTTCTAATGTTGATAGTGCAGTACCACATATGAACGTTCATCCGAAACCAAATATCAAGGCCACTCCTACTTAAAGGTCGATATTGTAACGCCATCTATGGAGACAAGTCCAAAATCAAAACCAGATCACCCACTTCCAGCCGAAAAACGAATTGACTGCACAACATTTTTTGCACATGTCGTTGTTGATAATTTTTCAGTAAATAATAAGAATCATAATGAACCGGACTGGATTTTTATAAACAAAAAGAAAACCAAAAATCACAAGCTGCAACCAAAAAGATCACATCTATTTTGGAAAGTAACAAAAATGCTGAAATGAACGGTTTTCAGATGGCGAAATACGCTCTTGTCACAATACTGGAGAAAACTACAACTTGTGAAGATCCTTTCGGGAAATGACATCGATTCAGCTGTTGCATATGAGTTAAAAACTAAATCTGGCGAATATCGAGACTTTAAAATAAGAACCCCTGAGTCAGGATACGATAAAATTATGGATGCGAATATTTGGTAAAAATTCTCAGTTTTGAGAAAATACATTTACTGAACTCCGAAAAAACGATTCAAAATAATATTTTTTTGATGAATCATAAGTCACTAAAAAAAGTTTCATTGAATTGTAGGTCAATTCTTCAAACGGAGCACTACATAAATAAATTGGGTGGTTATAATGATATCGTAGTTTTACTGGAGATATTTGTCGTCAATACATCTAGAATTTCACAGCTATGAAACATCCGCAGTGAATCTCTCAGACGCCCTATTAATTAGCCGCCTTTACGGCGGGGTTGCAATTTTATGGCGCAATACAATCAAAACCGTTCTGGTTGATTGCAGATTACCTTGGATTAATGCAATTGAAAAACCGGTGACATGTGAAACTCTTCTTATAGTAACGGTATGTGTACCAACAAATTCAGCATATTCTTTGGATTCAACAGCGCTTCATCAACTGACACGACCGTTTGTGGAGTTAAGCAAGCAATAGGTTGCTACAAAAAAAGAAAAACCACCATTTATAGATATTTCCTCAATCTTAGTAAGGCTTTTATCAATAAATCCCACCACTTATTATGGGAAAAACTCATAAAACGAGATGCCCCAGCGGCAGTATTCATTATGCTGGCTATTAGGTACAAGCAGTAGAAAAATTACATCCAATGAGCAGGGGCTACTTCTAGACCCCTATTCCTCAAAAACGGAGTCAGGTGAGGGGGAAATATGTTGCCTACTCTAATTAATGTATACATTACTGAACTCTTACAAGAACTCAACGGCTCAAGGATTGGTTACCATATCTGTGGACAAGGGAGTAACAACATCAACTACGCGGATGATATGCTGTTGCTGGCAGCCATCATTAATGCGATGAGATGACTTGCAATGATGTACAAATATGCGAAGAATACACAAGTTCGCATAAATTGTTGTATAACCCTAAAAAGTCCGTCATCGTCGTATTCCAACCCAATAAGGATCCAAAAAATATTCCCCAATCTGGCTAGAAGGAAACAAACTGCTTGTGGCCTCGCAGGTTAAATACTTGGGACATATCCTTACAGAAGATTTGATCGACATTGAAGAAATGGATCGACCAAGAAGAGCTATCAATATACGGGCCGGAATGCTCTCAAGGCGGTTCTACCACTGTAGTGACGATGTCAGGAAACTGTTTTTAAGACATAGTGCACTGCCCTATATATATATATCTGAATTGTGTACACAATACCCAACAGCGCAATGGAACAAGTTGAGGGTTTGCTACAACAATACCTCTATGCATCTTCTGCAACTTTCAAGGTTCTGCAGTGCCTCTACAATGTTCACCGAAAGGTGGGCGCACTCATTCTTCGCCTTACTTCGCCACTGACTAGACAGCTTCTAGGGCAGGACACGGAACTCAACTAACGTCATTTTTGCGGCTTCATCTGAGTGGCTCTCTTCGTGAGCAATAGATTCAAATGATGCGGAGACTACCTTGAAGCACGCACGATTAAAGCTATTTTTTTTATTACGTAAAAAAAACTCCTCATTACTTTGCATATATGTATTACAATTTTTGCTTTTGTTTTATGTATTGTTATTTCGTTTTTTTTGTTTTTTGTTTTACTGTGCATTAAGGAATGTATTGCATTGCACTGTCCTTGCGTAACTACTGAAATAGAAAAATCATTATTGTTATTGTTAAAGAAAAAACTTAATAATTCACCATTTTAAATAGTTGTGTACTACTTTTAGAATGTTTTTTAAATAAATAATTATATTAAAAAACACGTATTTTTCTAGTTTTCATTCAAAGGCACGTCGATTAAGTATTTTTCTTTGTTTTTCAGAGCATGATTAATGTTATTTTATTTTTATTTTCTATAAATTATTCTAGGAAAGCATCCAAAAAGCAAATTACCCGAAATAACGACCGAATTTTGGCGGAACGTGTCCTGGGAATGCTCTGTAAATTTCACTCTTAATTCTAAACCGACCGGCCTTCGGAATAATTTGAAGAATAAAAGAACCTACCCTTTGTCACAATTCAAAAAACAAGAAAATTGGTTTACCTAACGGCGTTTATTGTCGTTCATCTTATTTTGTCGTGAACGAGGAGTGAGCTGCCATAAATGCCAAGCTAAGAGAGAGTTACGGCGCGCGGGGCATTCTGGGCGAACAAATACACGCCGGAATAACAGTTATCAGAATTTATAAACAAGAAAACATTATCATTCAAATATTTAGCGGGCGTGTTTCCTTTCTGGATGTTTCAAATTTCAACACGTCGGCGAAGGGTCTTATGAAGTGGAGCTGCAAATAGTACTAACCCTTTCTAGTCCTTGAATTCGGAATACTTTTGAAGGTTTATCGTGTGGGTGGGTATAGACTAACAAATAAATTTAGATAAAATGGAGGGGGCTGCAATTGTTATGTATCGCGAATAAAAGTTATTTGTTTGTGGAAATAGATTTCAGCGGGACCAATATTATACAATGATGGTGATAATTCTAAAATCCGTTTTTCGGACTTGTTTCTGTCTTGAACTGGTACGATTAAAAATGACTTTAAGCCTCGCCACTTCTTAGAACAGGAGTGTTATTGAAAAAAAACATATCTTCCCTAGAAAGTCAAAAGGGGCGTAAGCGACACTTTGGTCAAAATGAGTTTAATGTGTAGTTTTAATCAAATATTGTTTCTGCGTCGAATACTTTGACTCATTTGATTCTGAAGACTTTTGTGGCCCTTCAGGCAACTAAAATACATTTACCATTTCGGAGAGCGCTTGAATCAAGCGAAACAAGTTTGAGACTTTTCGCTTTGGGTAACTCAGTGAGAGAATTGAATCACCCGAGTTGACTTCTTTTTCAAAATCTATTCAGCTAGGTACAGAAGAATATTATTGCAAAAAAAAAACAACTTTAAGGTGATCTGGTATAAACTTCCCAAAAAGTCGCTTCAGCCCTTTTGCATATTATGAATTTTGCGTGGTGTAAGAGTAGGTACTTATCACACGGAAGAAATTTTCTGTAAACATACAGTCAAAAATAATAATAAAAAGATGGGAGAGTACCTAATGATACCAGAGAAATGTCGACGTAAGATTAGCATGCATATTATTGATAGTCTGAAAACTTTCACAACCATGCCAATCAATTAAGAAATCTTTTAGAAGTAATATTATTTCACACAAAACTTGCTAACATACAGAACCTAGCAGAGTTCAAACGAGTCTTAAAAACCAAATTGTTTAAAAATCCCACATACAAAACGTAACTTATTAAAATTTAATTTTTTTGAAAACGTCCCTAATTTGATTTGTTTCGGTTTTCTCCTTTCTTCTATCATTATAACTCAATGGCCTCACTATCCACTGAAAACCATATACTCATTGTCATAAAATATTTATTTTCTTTTGTTACTTGTTCTATTTACACTGCTTGCATTTTTAGAATCGTTTACTTATAATACTTGAATATTAATGTTTTAAGTGCATATAACATATTAACTGTCTTCAATCTTATTTCCTTTTCTTTGATTTGACAAATGTGTTAATATGAATTCATATGTTTCATCTGAATTTTTATACCCTTAGTTCCTGGTAAATTGTTTTTGAATCTGTTGATATATATACACACTGTTATACCCATATCTGAACCTTTTCTCTCGTGATTTATGATAACGATCATGATTTTAGATAGTTTTAATTTGTATACATATTATGTATTATTTTCTCCTTGTTAGTTAATCCTATTAGCATAATTAATTTAGCATAAAGCGCACTTGAGGTGAAATATCACAAAACTGCGCTATATAAGTTCAATGTTATTATTATTCTTATTAGCGTGACATCCAATGTCCAATATTAATGAATTATAATTGCAAACTTACGAAATATAAACAAGAAAAGTAAAATTAGTATGTTCATATATAATATGCCACCGAAAGGATTACTTAAAGTAATGAGATAAGTTTAGAAATTGGATGGTTGGTACAATCGTGGAATTCAGATTTTAGCTATTTTATTTGACAGTTTGGTTCTTACCAAAACGAGTATGCTCAGTTAGAACTAGAGAACTTTTCAGTTTAATAATAAAAGATCGCGAGGGAATGGTCGCGCGTGTTGACTAGAATATTTTCCAGAAGTCTCGAAAGATTTTATATATTTAGAGAAAGTTTGAAATTGTTACATTATATTGTTTTTGCGTCCTTCTCGCTAGTCCTGTGGTGACGAAAACAGTTCACCTTATATCAAACCTATTTAAATAGTTTTTTCCTTCATTTAATAAGAATATTCCCCAGAAGTGATTTTGATGGTAAATTTGTATTATTTTGTACATTACAATTAAACTATCTAAAGTAAAGCGCATTTTATGTAAAATAATGTTTTATTGCGCCATACAAATATTAAACTATTATTAATATTAGTAGCCAAAAATCGATATTGATTCAGTATAATTTTTGAAGACTCTGCTTCTTTCTTTCTGTATTTTTTTTTTGAATTCAGTATCTTTAGTTTAGCATTTAAATGGGTAAATTTAATTGATTAAAAAAATATTAATTACTATAAGGCCACATACGTTTCAAAATATAGTGCAGTACTAATATACCAAGTGCAGAAACTAGTAGGTATTAATAATGTCAGAACCCTGAACAAGAGAATAGAGAATGTAAATATGTTAAATAAATTTAAGAACAAAAGCTTTATAAAGTTTTCTAGAGACAATATTTTCGAGTGGAATTTGTCTGTGTGTGTTTGATGTTCTTAAGGCTTAACTTGGCTCGTCACGAATTGAAAGGTACGTTTGAAGCAACAGCGTTCCGCAGGCAAACATCCAATTAAAACTTCTTTTACATTGTGGTCTCCGGGCGGGTCTGGTCCGCGCGAGGCCTTCGCTCTTCAAAGCCAAAGAAATAGAGTGTGGAGAGAAAGAGTTTGGAGAGAAGAGAGTGGGGAGCGAGAGCGTGGAGAGAGAGAGTGTGCAGAGAAAGAGTTTGGAGGGAAAGAGTATGGAGTCGGAGACGTCTGACTTATCCTTTGTGCGCATTCAAGGATGCTTGTCTCCCGGCACACATGCAGTAACCAAGTGCTCTATGGGACGGTTAACAAGGTAACACAGGGAGATGGAGATAACACCTCTGTATATTCGCACAAAAGAAAATCAATGCAAATTTCCCCTTCACAGTTTCACCTTTGTGGAGTGTGCTCTGTGGAAAAGATCCATCTATTGGCTCCTTTAAGCGTGCGCCACTAAAATAAAATGTTCTGGAATTCGATCTGAAGATGCGGCGCCACCTACTCGTATTTTGGGATTTTCCCACGAAAATAATCTTATGAAAATACAGTTTTTTTTACCAACGCTTTAAAAAACACACCTTTTTTGATATCGTGGGCTTGTTTTTAATCTCGCCAAAATCATTTTCAATATCAGAATGTTGTGACTAAGATAACTCGCCACGATTTCTTAATTTTAGGGAAATTAACTAATTTGCAGAATTATTTGTGAGTAAGCGTGTTTGTTTAAAAATATTAATTTTAATTGGTCAAACTTAGTAGTCTTTCTTAAATCATAGATTTTATCAAGACCCATCAACCTATTTTCATTTTCTAATATATTTTTTTGTTCTATTTATTATTGATTTATTTATATGCATAATATCGTTTATATCTTTGTGTGATGTGAAGTTATTATGTAAATAAAATAAACTCAATTTTCATATTTCCGAAACACTGTTACCAATTTGGTTGTACATGTTCCTCTGCAGTCAACAATAAGGCATTACCTACCTACAGCAAAATTGTAACAACTATCGTTGTGAATCACAATTTACTCCCCCAAACGTCATATGCAGAATTCAGGAAACGTTTACAAACATGTACCGATGTATTCAATGCATTAATATCCATATTGGTATCAACAGCTATGCTAATTATTTTTCTCTATTTTATTATGTTGTGTTTCTTCCTTTTATTTTGTTTGTATTTTTTAACATTATTTTACGATGTATTATTTTTATATAGTTTACCGTCAATATGTTGTTTAATTAATTAATTATTTCCATTTTGGTTAAAAACCATTTATTATTGGCGAAAACTTCAATAGTGAATGCAATAACTTTTTTAATGAAAATTTGTACAAGATTTTCCTTAATAAAATAAAAAAAACAAGCATAGTGCAGGTTTTTTTCGACAAATGCAGCTAGTTCATTAGGCGATACTACCTAGTGCCGTTTGGATATTATTTTATGTAGGCGGCGTTGATGGCCTGCGTGGTCGAGCGACGGCCTGCATGGTCGAGTGGTAAGACGCTCGACTACGAATATAAAGGTCGCGGGTTCGAACCCGGCGTGCGAAAATATTTTTTATTTTATTAATATGTGTCATAACACATTTGATTGATATAAAAAATAAAATTTAGTATATTTGCGGCACGTTCCAGAGTGGTAGATACTCTTAGTATCGCCCTGGTGAAAGACCACCATCCACAATTGAAACGTTGCTTGAAATGGCTTTAGCCGTGTTTGGTGACCAGATCTGAATAGTTAGGTACTTCTCAAACTTTCCCTTCCTCATCTCCTTCCCCTCTCCACTACCTTCAGCCTCACAACATACCCTTATTGTTGATGCTATAGTCTCACTGGCTCTAGACGGTTGGGAGCAGTTGAGACTTTTGCGCGGTATTCACGTAAAAAAAAATCGACATCATGTTGTAGTTTCCATAGAAAAACATTTTTGAATTTTCCAGCGTATTTCCAGCCTCATCCCTTTTTTTTACTTTTTGTTTTCTTAAATGCTTTCTAGGTCCTATAAAATGGTTTATTTCTAACGTAACAGTATGTTTTTATTCATTGTTAAAATTTTATTTTCGTTTTAAATAAATGCAGATGGTTAAGTTCGAGTGCCCGTGCCTCACCACAATTAGCCGTCACTGCGCCAATAGTATCAATAAACCAGCGGCTCGTTACGGAGGGTTCTATGAGCAAACATTACTCCCGTCATTAATGACTCAACGTGTTCAATCAAAAATGTCACCGCGTAGACCCGTCATGCGGGGCAATTACGATGAATCTTTTAAGTGACAGAATATCCGCGTTTTAACCGGAATCTAAAAAAAAAGCTATTTTTCATTAATTCATTATATTTTTCCGCTGTATAAACATTTTAGCCAATCCCACAAAACCTAAAAAAGTGGGTTAGCTTATCAAAGATGCATTGCACTAAACTAACGTAGTGACTTTTATTACGAAATTCTGTGTTATTTTAAAAGTCACAAGACTCGTTTCTGGAAAAATTCAGGTAGAAAGCTCGATATAATTCTTAGTGATTTCAGAGCCCGTACCGTGAGTAGTTATTATTTTATGAAAAAATACCATACTCAGTACCCTGGTTACACAAATTAAAATGCTCAGTACCTCTTTCCAATAAATGGAATATAGAAATGTCAAAAAATAATTTGATTCTTTTCATTATTTGCAGTGAACTGTACGTTGACACATCTATATTCTAATGCCATGTTTAGATATGGGCAATATAACCATAGGAGTTTCATTGAATTATAATATAATACCTGATTTATAATTTACAAGTTTCTGCAAATAATTAACGACTTAATATTGCTTTTTTACTCCAAAGATTACCCAGGTAATTTTTATTTTTCACATTTACGTGAAGGTGTACAAATGTACACTCTAGTATATATTACGTAACCGGCTCACAGGCTTTCACTTTTCAGTCATGTGGCATATGATATTGAATCGATGTCGACCCAGTCAACTGCCAGTCGAACAGTCGACGCCCTGGTGGCTTATAATACGTATAGTTATTTATATGGTTAATCTTCCTTCATTAAAGTACACATTGCATATTTTATTTAACCTAGAATGCTTCATGCGGCTGCCGTTCAAAACACCATTTTATCTATTTTATATATAATCTTACTTATACGCTTATTCGCCACTTTTGATAATTAATGAAACATCACTATATTGTATACTAAACTGTGAAATCAATAGCTCAAAATCAATACATAGTTGTTTTGTTAACAACCTGCAATCATTATTTCCCAATCTAAAGAATCAAACGGTTTATTCTATAAATAAATGAAATTTAATGCTTTTGTAAAATATTAAAAATATAAAAAAGAACATCATTCAGTCCCAGGATTGGGCAGAAAAGATGAAATGCTAGAAAACTCTGTTTAATAACACTATTTGTTTCGACGAAAACCTTTGAACTTTGGATGCATAGATGCATCATAAAAATACCCCCTAGGCAGACAGGGTAAACAATTTAGAAGTTCTTCCATCAAATGATTACAAATTTAAAAATTGTGTCGACTACAAAATGAGAAAACATTTATCCTTTTTTATTATTCCAAATCTTGGTATGACACCGTGATATATAATACCGTCGCTGGAAAGGAAAAAAGGCTTAAAGGACACTTTGATCACAAATGAGTTAAATATGCGGTTTTGATCAGTTTTTTTTTCTGAATCGAAAGCACTGAATCTCGTTTGATTCTAAAAACTTTGATGGCCTTTCAGTCACCCAAAATATATTTACCATTTGGGAGGAGGCTTGACTTAAGCGACACAAGTTTAGGACTTATTTTAGCTTTTGGTTGCTTCAGGTAACTCAGTAAGAGAATTGTATCACATGTATCAACTTATTTTTTCTAAATACAACCAGGTACTGAAGACTTATGAATTTTATTGTTAAAAAAAAGTTGTGTGGTGAAAACTTCCCAAAATGATATTTTAGCCCCTTTACCTTTCCGGCGATGATATGTAGGTACACCAATATTTTTTTGTCTCCTCTATCGAATATATCTGTTATATACCATACTACTTCTTTCAACACTTTGGTTTATACGCGGTTTCATAAAGCATACTACGCTTTATTTAGTCTACTTTTGTCGTTCTTCCGTTTCATTGAAATAGTACGAATACTCCAAGGTGACCTGCTAGCCTGGCTTACTTCCGCACCTACCGGGAAAGGTTGTTCCTTGCTAACCATCATCAGCTGGTTGGTGAAAATACTATATTAGATTGTATGTTTACGTTCAGAAAATACTAACCTTTTATGCAAATAGTAGGAAGTAGAGGGAAAAAGTATATTTTAAAATTGTCCATTTATTTTTCACAAATGAATACCAAAGTATGTAGTTTCTTACCTTTTATATATAAAACCGTGTGACCGATGTACATTACATGATTTTTTTTTTTAATGGACCTCTGGAACTCATATTCTGCGTTCAGTTTTAGTTTGTGTTGAAAATGTGGTTTGCGTTCGGGCTCGCTGATGATATTGTTGACAAATTTGACTATGGAAAAATTTCGTTATTCCTGAGTATCATTTTGAAAAGGCATATTTTAATATCATAAAAAAATGATTTCAATAATCAATTAAAAGCTTTTAGTGTAATTAAAATTATTTGAAACTTTTTTTCTTTTTTATTATTTTGGAACCAATGAATAATGTTCATTTAATACTTAACAAATTTATCCAACTTCATATATTTTGTTATTTTCTGCTGTAAAACTGTGCATAACAAAATTTTGCCTACGCTTTTTGTATTTATGTTCATTTTAATCATTTTAACAATAGAATCTGATTATTTTGACAACAATCACTCGTTTAGATACTAAGCAATATACCGATTCCGGAATATGTTGTGTTTTGAAAAAATCACATCTCTATTGCCTAAGCAATATGATGGTGGCATCCACAATTTAAATTGCTTCTGGATAAAGTCTAAGAAGGGAATGAGATGGGAAAGAAGAAGGCCAGGAAGTAACTAGGTATTCAAACAATGTTAAGAATCTTAAAGGTTATGAAGGCAATGGTGATTGTACGATCAACTCAATTTGTTATGCATTGACAACCTTTTAGAAAATAACACATTTGAATTTTCTTGGTTTCTGGGTTTAGAACTTTACTTTGGAAATAGGATTATTTAGGTAAAATGAAAGTCAAGTATATTTCTACACTATTTATTACGAAAATATAATACAAAACTTACTATGTATTATATTATGTTGCTCATAATAGGCTACATAGAATATTGAATCAATATTTTGTTGAAATGGTGTGTAAAATCATAATTCAAAACAAAAATGTTTATTTTTATTTAAAAGTCATTAAAATGCCTCAATTCCACGTGATTTTTTTTAGATTACACTGACTTTTGAGGAAAATAATAAATACATTTTACTTAATAATAAACCGATGGCATTAAATTAAAGTTTAAAAACAAATACAAATAATTCTTACTTGCACAAGCAATGCTGGTCAGAATACAGTGGGAATCCGTAGTACATATGGGTAAGGTTGTTAAAAGTTCAATGCCTGAGGAAGTCATTGTGACAGGCGGAGGCAGCTTGCGGAAATTCAACTGTGTCCTGAGCCAGATATATTCTCTGTAATTTTTGGATTTCCTCATGAAATATATTGTATTCGCTCGCCATAGCTGTTTAACATACGATCGCCAATGTAAGATGGGCACTCAGTTTTTTTTTTTTAATAACAAAAAAAGTTTTTTATTTATTATCAATACATTCAAGCATTTAAACTGAAATATTAAAATTCTTTAAGGAGCACCCGAAAATAATTCAATTTAAGGTTGAAAGTTATATTTAAAAAAAAATTATTATCTTTAAATTTTCATTGGATATTGTGTAAGAGTAGAATCATTGTTAGATAAAATTTCCAACCACCAAAAAGACAGCTAAAGAGGTAATCAAAATCTAAAAGCGGGACATAAAAGGTATCGCATCAACTACGCTTAATCGAATGTGTCTACAATAATGTGTAAGGACAGCCGCACAACACGGCAGATGTTTACAAATAAATACCAAGTGAATTGACTTCACATTGACGTGATTCTAAACCATCGTGTTCTGGTTTAAGTTACTACTGATTTCATCACAAAAGCCAAGCAGGGCCAGCGCAAGAGCTTTTACTGTTAATATTATATAGCTAACTGAACAATTTTCCAGAAAATGCACTTCTTTTTCAAAACTTGATGCTCGAATGCGCCCGACCCGGTCCGCCCATTTAAAACCACGTCAACTGGATATTTACTTTGCCAACACCTGCAGTGTTTCATATATTTTATCAAGTCGCAATATCGCAATCATGCACAATCTTGTACATATGTTTTCCAACAAAGACGGAGTATGAACTTCCAAATCAATGTATCGCTTGCTGTTCAGCGCTGCAAGCAAGGCTTGATCTAGTCATCAAACGCTTATTTTTATTATTAAGTATTTACTTTTTTAAATCGAGCGCTTAACACGCTTTAAAGGATTATGAAAAAACGACATTTTCAAGAATTGCTGTGCAGTTTCTGGATAATTCATTCATTTCCTACAGTGATAGTCAGTACACTGTTGTCTTTCTGTGTATTGTAAGAATGCTGTGTAAATCAAAGTGTTAATTGATAGTTCATATATTGTTGTCTTTCTGTGTATTGTATAAATGCTGTGTACATAAACGTGTCAATTGACACGTATTGTTTTGAAAAATATATTGAAAAACGTTCAAATAAATAAGCCCTGCGCTGTCATCTGGTGGC